>CM076579.1:1574532029-1574920495 GCA_034641835.2 Pinus albicaulis
AAAATGGGAAAGGCGAATGAACAATGCACACTGTAAACGTCAAGCAATATACCCTCAGTAAAACCTAAATTTCTTAGTATCTCCACCGTCCACATGGTAGTAGATGTAAGGAGAACGCTGGATCGATGAGATGGCCTTGTGAAAGGAGGTAAGTTCATGTCAAAGCCTGTAGAAAATCCTGCGAGATAAATTGTAGAGATCTCAATATTTAATAAGTGGTACCATGCACTACTACATTTGGCGGAAATTCCGTACATGGTTAGGCATGACGAATGTCGAGAAATTTCTAATTTTCCATCACTTCAAAGCGAGTAAGCTATCACGAGCATTTATAGAAAAGAATATACACAATTACGACGTTTATGGAGAAGAAAACGTCTAATTACGCCTATATTTAAAGAATGCCGCTATTGAGACGACTCCAAACGTCGCAACTGCGACACAATGTCTAGGTGTCGCCATTGCGACGTTTGGAGGCACCCGTCATAATAGCGATGCCTTTTCTGCCGTCGGTATAATGACACTTATATGCGCGCTACATAAAAATACGAAACTTATATGCGCGCTACATAAAAATTCGAAACTTATATGTGCTTTACGTAAGTATTTTATTATTTCGTATGCATCGTAATAGCTACTAGTAGTACGATATGACGTGCGCATTCTCCCTCGTCTTACGAACCACATTCACCCATAAGCTCTTAACGAACAACATTTTTTCCTAAGCATTAGTGACTCTTCTTAGAACAACATTTTCATAACGACTTGTTCGCCTCAACGTTCGCCCTCGGCTCTTCTGTGAACAACATTCTCCCTCGGCTCTTGCAAAATGGTAAGTTCTTACTGCAGGCCCTTCCTCCTATAGTAGGGTTGACTCTATTTGGGTTTTTTTGGTCAATTCCATTGGATTGTGTTAGGATGTAGGGTTCTCTCTAGATGTCAAGAATCAAGATTCAATACCCTCTATTATCTTCATCACCCAATACAAGATTTAAATTTTTCCCAAAAAAACACTTATTAATTTGGCAGCCATTATTTCTCACCACTTTAAAACCTACATTTAAATGAAAACAAGCATTGCATTTCAACTACAAAATCTGGTGTTCAAATGTACATGTGCTACATTAACGATACGATATCACGCGTGCATTAGCCCTGCGCTCTTGCCTCTTGCGAACAACATTCGCCCTCGGCATTCATATCGGCTCTTGCGGAGACAACATTAAAAGCCTCGGCCGCGTATGCAGGCTCTTGCGGAAACGACATTCAAGATGGCCATTCACCTTTGAGCTTTTAGAAGCAGTGTATTCGCCTTAAACAACACAGACAACATTAAATCCCAACATTATCTCAGCTCTTGCGTTCGCCCTCAGCTCTTGCAGAACAACATTCGCCCTCAGCTCTTGCAAAATGGTAAGTTCTTACTGCAGGCCCTTCCTCCTATAGTAGGGTTGAATCTATTTGGGTTTTTTTGGTCAATTCTATTGGATTGTGTTAGGCTGTATGGTTCTCTCTAGATGTCAAGAATCAAGATTCAATACCCTCTATTATCTTCATCACCCAATACAAGATTTACATTTTTCCCAAAGAAACGCTTATTAATTTGGCAGCCATTATTTCTCCCTGCTTTAAAAACCCTACATTTAAATGAAAACAAGCATTGCATTTCAACCACAAAAATCTATTAGTGTTCAAATGTACATGTGTGCATCACTTGTGTAGGGTATTCCTTTTCCACTTTCACATTATCCAAGAATGTGTGCAATATAGTTCATATTTTTTGTGATTTAGATTGTCTTGAAAAAGGAAAGGTAAATTATTTCCCATGGAAAAAGAAGGTTTTCCCTTTTTATAGGTTGTTTGGACTTATGTGGAAAAATTTATGGTATGCCTTTCATATTATGTAGTTTAAATTTGAATTAACATATTATTCTACATGAAAATATAATTACCTATGTGATGTCCTTCATCACTAATTAAAATTATAGGGTTTCAATTTCCTAGACTCTAACTCATTTGATGCTAAATTCTAGGTTCTCATTGGTGGATCACTCTTCCATTGATTTCCTTTCCCTATGGATCTTGTCATACTTTAAAAGTCATCAATGATACATATATTATTTTAGGTATCCCAAAAGGCTTTATAGTAGAACATATTGTGAAGTTTTTTTGACACTTGAGGATTCTTTTTAGAACTGCAACGTGGTCTATGCTATCGAGTTATATATCAAGCAACTTGTCCTTAATAACCACACTATGAGGTAGGTTCAACCAGTTCGAACTTGTTGGGACATAGCATATGAAGTTATGTGATGAGTCCATATCACAGGTCTATTATGGTGAAAAAAGTGAAGACATGTAATGATAGTTATTATGTTAACATTACTAGAAACATTTTCGAAATTATCCATGCTATCAAGATGTCAAAATTCCAGGCATTAGGTGTCAATACTCGTAGCTAATAGATAATAATAATAATATAAAAAAATCACAACTTTATTCTTGAAATATGATTGTTGCACATTGGTAACCTAGTTCATGAGTTACTATCACCCAAAGACTGCAAAACAAACTTAAAATATAAATTAAACCAACATGAGAATCCAACTAAGGGTTTCTCGACAAAATCATGCTATAACCTGGCATTTTGAAACCCAAATTTGAATCCATCATAAGTAATACAATGCAAACTCAGATGGATTTTCAATGCATGTTTGCATGCTACACTTATTCTCTGTCTAGATATCATTTTTTAAATGGAACCATTAGTCAAGCCCATAGTCCTTTTTATGTGAAAAATTTCATCTCTATTTGAGCTCTTTTTTGCTCCACCACCTCCATAAACCAGTGTTACACGGGGTCTCGCCCCCCCACCTAGGGGTCTAGATTCCTCGTCCCCTCGCGCTCCGGGGTCTTGGGGACTTCTAGGGGATGTTTCCCTCATGCCCCCTCACGCCCCCGCACACCCCCTTTCACGCCCCCTCACGCCCCCTCACACCCCCCTTCACGCCCCCTCACGTCCCCTCACCGCCCCTTTTAGTTTATGGTTTCGTGTTAAAAGTTGATGTGCCACTTAGCATATTTGAGAATCCAAGTGATTCTGATTCATATGGTGACATGGTTGATCTTGATATATTCGTGCAGAAGTTGGATGCAGAGACTAGTGGGGCATTAAATTGATCATTTATGCTCATTTATCATTATGATGATATCATTTGATATTCATATGTTATGTTTTATGTTTTATGTTTCAGACATAACTTATTTGCGTTTAAGTTTTATGTTTCAGACTTGAGTTGTAAACTTCAGTTTAAACTCTATTTTGAATATTGATATAATATGTCATATGATATCTTAAACTTTATTTTCATTGTACATTGTTAGTAGTTACATTAATGATTATATAGTTACAAACTTACAAAATTACATGCATGATTGTATGATGTATGTTTTAACTTTTAACTTTTAAATTTGTTTCAATTATATGATTCATCATTCATCGATTTGTAATTTTATCATTTATGATTTATCTTTCATGATGAAAGTGTATGATGACTGTATATACATTCCTTGCAAAAATATAGTTACATTTTAAATATTAAATTTATAATTTTTATGACCCCTACGTCCCCCCACGTTTCCTGAAAATTGGTAGGGAGCTTTTGCATAGGCCGCTCCCGCGCTCCCTCGCCCCCTCGCTCCCACCTCCAGGGGACTTGGTGGAACATTGCCATAAACATATGCAAACATATATCATGATCTTGGAATTCCATTACATATGTATGTGCCAATGTTCCATAATCATGTCCCATCATCAATTTAAGAAATTTCCATTGAATATCAAATTATGGAGGGGGGGAACTTTTTGCTGCAACATTTGGCTCAAAATCAGGGACCATCTCCATATGAGGTGAATGAGAACTATAGATATTTGAAGAAGTATATTAGTGCCTTTTCCTTTGGCCATGGAGTCATATAAAATCATCCATCACAAAAAATTGTCTTTGTTCATTCTCACCTTGAAATTTTCAAAAATTCATGCCCTAATTGAAATGACACTAAATTTGAAAGATATAATAAAAATGCAAGCTAGAAGTGCCCTATTAATACAAAGGGAAAACCTTCCTACCTACCCTAACTGAGATAAATTTTGATTGAATAGGAAACATGATATTTCCATGGAGTTGATCCAACAACTTGTTAAATGTATGGGACTAAATCATGCATTTGATTTCCAGGGAAACATGCGCATGAAGAGAAAAAGTGCAGAATTAATGGAAAATCCATACATGCCACTTATAAAAACTACACCGAAAGGTAAAAAAATACTTAAGGCCTTAACTTAATTTGAATCCAAAAATGACAAAACAGGATTAGTGAAAACACGAGAGTGGTGTGGGTGAACAACATAAATAAAAGTGAAGATACCTTTCCCCAAGATGCCTTTGTCACCGTTGTATGAAAACATGTTTTCCTTTCCCTTTATACATGCAAGTGAATGCATTATAGGTATGGTTTTTTCCCAGAATAGGAGAAGCCTACTTAAATATATCATTCGTGGATTGAATGTTTGGGTGCCTAAATGTGCAATGACATGTTTCCAGGACTGAATTCAATGCAAGGCATATTTGAAACTCTAACTCTGTCTTCCGGTGTCTTATTAGAAATTATTTCATTTTTCATTTTGTGTTTTCAAGTTAGATATTGTTTTCAAGTTTTTACATTTATAATTTTATTGCAATGTGGCAGACTGATCAGGGCAGTACAGGAACAACCTCGAGACGGGATGATCGTGGAAAGAGGCCAGCGGAAGAACATGTAAAGTGCCAGCATTGCTCTATCTTCAGGTATTTTAGTTATTTACATAATTGAAATAATATTAATTTTGTTCAAATATGCAGACACCTAGCCATGGTACGCCCGATGATTCCCTCTTTGAGGAAGAGCTTTCTTCATCCCTATCTCCAGTGTTCTTGTTGCAAAAAAAGGCACGAGATGCAAGGTCGAAATTTAATACTTTGATAGACGTGCCTCAAACACCTGAAACAGAAGAGAGGATACAACATCTTATGAGGCAAATAGAAAGATATCAGGTAATAATAAAAATTCAAAAGGATATTTTTTTTGTTCTGCATGAGATGAATTGTGATAGTTTGATTTTTAATTTTTACATTGACTAAACTAACAAAAAGTTCTTTTGTATGTAGTGTTTTCTGGCACTTGCTGAATCCGGTGTTGGTGGTAGTGGGACACAAGGGCAAGAGATTTCCCAAAAACCCTCTCGTACACCTTCTACTCCTTTAGGTGCCAGCCAAGAAACACACCCTGCCCAAGCAGACACCCAGCCAACCGCTGAACGTGTTGGCAATGATGAGGTTGATATGGCCAACTACATTATTGCGTTTCTTGGAGCTATACGTGTCAGATCCACAAGGACCATTAATGGCATGTTGTTGCTGAACGATGAAGGTGTCCCTATAAAGCATGTACAACTCCCAGGTAAATTTTAATATTTTAACTATTTCATGTACTTTATCTAAAACATATTTATAATGATTTTTATTTTTAAATTAATGATAATATCCTTTTTTTTGTGTAGGAAACAATGAGTTCTACAGGTTTCTGGAGAGCCATGCGTTGGTAATTTTTGGCCCAACCATATGCACAGGGTGGAATTCCCAGAATTCCAACCTGAAAAAAGAACTTCTAGATTATCTAGAAGCCCTTTTTTGGGTCGGCACATTTGACAGAAAAGCGGTGGCTCAGGTAGCCGGCAAATATTTGAAATATACCAGGGACACCTATAGGACGCAATTGCAATTTAACCCTAGATATGAGTGTCCTCTCGCAGTTTCAGAGAGTGAGTGGAGAGCACTCATCCATGACGGAAAAGAGAAAAGGGCAAAGAAAGAAGGAAAAATGCCAACTTGACCCGCAAGGTAAATTACAACTTTAATTCAATAGCTTTAATTTTCTTTATGTCTAAAATAAAAGTGTGCTACGTCATATCTGACTTCAATCTTTTGATGCTAGGTTTCCTGACACCTCGAAGGCAACCAAAGCTAGGATTGAAAAAAAGGGCCATCACAAGCTAGGCCAGGGCGGCTACTTGAAATTAGTCACAAGAATTGTAATTAAGTAGCTAAACATATTATAATTAATTGTATCGCCTTCCAACGTTTTTGTAATCCTATCAAATATGATTAAAAATACACAATCATATGTAATGTAGGGTGATGACTTCGGAACAGAAACTACAGAGGAAGATAAAAATATCGCTTTCCATTTTGGCTATCAAGCCGTAGTTGAACGTTGCATAAGCTTGGGGCAGGTCCCAAGATCCAGAATGCCTGATAAGGTAAAACATTAACCTTTCAATATGTTTGTTTTCATCCATAAATTTAATGTCTAACAACTTTGTTTAAATCAGGGGAGAAACACTACCGACGAGGCAAATAACCCAGTTTTAGAGCCAGATGTAGATGATCCTCTCGTGCAACCTGATCATTGTAGTGGGGACCAGGCCGACAATGCTGCTATCAGTGAGGGCCGTGATGGTAATTAATTTCCACTTATAATTTTTTTCTAATTATACCTTGATGGTTGTCCTTATAACGTTTTTTGTTTAAATGACAGAGAATGTTTCCCTTGAGGATCTTACCACCAGAGAGGAAGACAGGGCAACAGTCCCAACGATGACAACTGGTGCACCAGGTAAATAATCTCATTGCAATTTTTTTTATTAATATTACCGAACTAGTTTAATGATATTTAAAAACTGACAATTAAAATTTAATATTATCTGTTTTTGTAGGCGATGCCTCGTCACTGGATGAGACCAGACATTGTGACTACGCAACTAGGTCAGCGGCTACAACTGGTGCACTAGGTAAATAATCTCATTGCAATTTTTTTTATTAATATTACCGAACTAGTTCAATGATATTTAAAAACTGACAATTAAAATTTAATATTATCTATTTTTGTAGGCGATGCCCCGTCACTGGATGAGACCAGACATCATGACAATGCAACTAGGTTAGCGGTGACAACTGGTGCACCAGGTAAATAATCTTATTGCAATTTTTTTTATTACTATTACCGAACTAGTTCAATGATATTTAAAAACTGACAATTAAAATTTAATATTATCTGTTTTTGTAGGCGATGCCCCGTCACTGGATGAGCCCAGACATCGTGAATACGCAACTAGGTCAGCAGTGCGGGTTGAAAGGCACGAAACAGGAGCAGAGCACGATGATATTGATGATGTAATTAAGAGCTTTAAAAATAGGAAGAAGAAAAAGAAAATTTGACAATGTAAAATATTGTATTATTATAAGACAAACGTTACCATACTTGGAACGTTTTTTGCGTTATATAAAAAACTCATTTATCATACTATTTTTATGTCAAGTATTAATTGCAATGTTTCCTTGCGTACTTTTTGTTGAATTGTTTTTTTATTAGTTATTGAATATTTTTTTTGATGCTCATGAAAGTAAAAAATGAAATATAGATTGGGTATCGGGGAATTGAGAGTGATGTGAGGGGGGCGTGGGGAGGGGGGGGAGGGGCCATAAGAGCTTCCACCTTCACGTGGTTGGCCCTGTTTAGTAGAGAATAATTTATTGGAGCGATTTAATCTTGGAGCAAACCTCCCTCGATCCAACATAGCAACAAAAAAGTCACTGTTGACTTAGTTGCTACTCTTTCAGATCGTGGGAGGCTTGTTCCAAGTTCATGCGACTCCAATAATTTTTTCTTGAAACGAAGAGGAGCTTATTCAGGTATGTTTTGACATTTTCAACATATGTTCTAACATTATCATAAGAATGCATCTTAGAGTAAAAAATACCACATCAATTACTTGTATTTATTGTATAGATAATGATGGATTTTGATTGACTTGGCAGTGCAGGTACAAATCCTCTTGCATCATGAGCAATACAACTTGTCAACCAGGGTCATGTCCAGGATATTTTTTCTTGTGCGCTTGACCAGGTTCGTAATGTCACATTTTGTAAGTTCCTTTACAGTTCATAATTCAATATTAAACTTGTTCATGATTATTATCTAGGTTTTTTGTATGTGTTTTTTCATCTATTTGATTGTAAGCAACTATGCATGTTTCCTGTTGTTCACTATGATTTCTCCCATTACCACTCCCAGGATGAATCCGACTTTATTGTTACATAGGTTAATTTATTGTTACTATGATTTCTCCATTTATGATTTCATAGGTTACATCATGTAAAGTTGTCAATCTCAGGTTGGTGATGAGCTTTAGTTCTCCATATTTGGGGCTTTTCTGATATTTTCTCCCTCATGTCATTCCTGCATCACCTCGTTGTTTTAGCATGCCAATTGTCTACCACTTGTACCAATTGGCACATGTCAATCTCTGAGTGGTGCCACATTTCACCTATTTTCAGTGAGAGTTTAGGGTTTTTCTAACATAGCTTCAGAAATCCGATTCAGTGCCTGCTTGAATATTGTCACATAATACTCATGGTTTGGATTGATGAGCATGTTCTGAATGGTTGGTTGATTCATAAGAACCACCCATATAGTCATCTTGAGATATTTTAGAAGTTTTCTTGGGTTTCCTTTTTCATCGTTTCTAGTGGGTGGGATGGTGTGGGGTGATCCATCAATACTGGTGCTCTTGTAGTAGGGAATTTGTTTTTGGGGATATAAAGGTGTTGGAAAAATACTGAGAGGGGGGGTGAATCAGTATTTACTGCATATTCAAAAATTTTACTTTTTCTTGCTTCTAAAACCCATACGCTACTTTCCTGATACAGACTCGCGTATATACGCGGATACCCTTTATGAAACTCGCGTATACACAGAGATCTAATTATGACATTAATTCTTCACTTATATCATTCCATCATTCATTCATCAGATGTTTAATAAACAGTAAACATGTGCAGTAAGAACAGAATAAACCATCACACAAAGCATCACACATGAACACCAGGATTTTTAGGTGGAAACCCAAATCGGGAGAAAACCACCGCTGCAGTTGCTCAGCCTTCAATATTTTATTATAGAGAAAACATCTTACACGTATGTGCTGGTGCAGACTCCTACCAGCATGCAGGCACCCACCTGCGCTCGTTTACCAGCCTCTCCTGGAAGGGAGCTCCAACCCCCTGACTCGTTTACCAGCCTCTCCTGGAAGGGAGCTACGACCCCCCGATCTCGTTTACCAGCCTCACCCGGAAGGGAGCTACAACCCCCTGACTGAAGGCTACAACCCTCAGCACCACCTTGGACCACGTTTCATCAATTTTCACACTGGATCCAACAACTTCAATAGAACACCACTTGCAGGCCACATTTCATCATATTTTCAAACTGGACCCTTTCCATACTTTTAAGCATAGTCAACCATGAAACAGATACATATAACTCACTGACAGATATCAGTAAACCAGCAGAACAGATCAGAAATTTCTTACCACAGACTTCAGCAAACCCTAGTTTGCATACGCGCTTTCCTTTCTCTGATGTCGCGTATATACGCGCTTCCGTTCACATAAACCCGCGTATACTTCAATACAAATTATAGAGCTAATTTAATTGCGCATACGCGCTTTCTCTTCAGCGAAGCCGCGTATGTACGCGCTTCCTCTGCGACGAACTAGCATATAGATCTTCAACTATTATAGAGCAGCATACTTCTTCAGATCAGATATTCAGTTCAGATTTACCCTTTTTGCTTCAGACAGATGTTCGCCTCATCTCAGATCTAGGCCTTCGATGAACAGATCTAGCAGATACAAGTACAATACAGATCTAGATCCCCTTCTTCATCACTCCTTCATTGGTGCATCATACATTCAGATCTTTCATTCAATTGTAACCCTTTCCATTCAGATATACTCCAGAGAGAAGTATTCATTCGAGCTCAGACATTTTGCACCCACATTCATGATTTGCACAATGAATTTCATCTCTTTTATATAGGTTTATCCTTTTTCAATACCATGAGCCAAAACCACATTACTTCCGATGGTATTCCTGGACGAGGTCATTTAGGCGAATCATTACCCAATACAATGGGTCAATACCATGGTGGTTACCCCTAGTTTTGCACTTTTTGAGCGCTTTTACCCATACGCTACTTGGCACGTTCTTTTTCGCGTGCATACACGACTTCCCCTAGACAGATCCGCGTATTCCTTGAAACATACTCTTTTCATCATATATTTAGCACATGCTGAATTCCTTTCTTCATTCCCTTCTGTACTCACTGTAGATACTTTAGTTTTAAGACATATTCTGTCAAGCACAACTTCATCCGGTAAGTTGCCATTATCTTCATCAAGAGGGTTGCCTTTCAAGGACAACACTCGTCATCATATTGCTAACAAACATCATTTACCAAGTCCATTACATCAAGGATAGCTTCATCAGGTGGATTGCCATCAAGGACAACACAAGTCAACAGTCGCATGTCTTCACCTTCATTCAGTGGGTTGCCATCAAGGACAACACTCTGCATCATATTTCCAACACTCACCACCAAAAAATATATTGGGACTAGTCCTTATGAGTTAGTTTATGGTATTGAGGCTGTATTTCCTTCATCTTTAGGAGTTCCTGTAATGAAGTTACTTCGAGAAGCTCAGGTTGAACCAAATGATATTCAAAGGAGAATAAATCAGACTATCAATTTGCAACAAACCAGAGAGGAAGTTTATCAAAGATCCAAAGTATTACAGGAGAAACTAAAGAAGATATTTGATAAAAGAAATAAGGTAGAAGATTTCCAACTGGGAAACAAAGTTTTAAGATGGGATTCCATAAGAGAGGATAAAGGAAAACATGGGAAGTTTGACTTCCTGTGGAAAGGACCTTATATTATTCATGCTTTAAAGGAAATAATACATATTTTCTAAAAAAATTGGATGGTACAGAAACTGAAGAAGGGCCAGTTAATGGTCGAATTTTGAAACATTACTTTGATCCTATTTATTAGGATAATTCTGATTTTTAACATATACATACTATATCCTTTGTAATGCTACAGTTTTGAGTGGATAGTAACTTACTGGAGTTGAAGCCCGAGGAGAATGCCCTAAGCTTCAGAAGTATTACTATCATACATACAATAAAGCAACAAGCAAAAGAAGATTCCATGGTTCAGTCATAATTATTTTGAGGCCAACTGATCTGCTGTTCTTGAATTTTCACCAAGAGAAGCCATCCCCAAGTGGAGCCAGTGTGAGACTCCTATACCAATAGGTGTCATATTTCATGATTGATTTGATGAGCTATGTAATATGTTCATACATTTTCTTGTTGCAATCGTTTTCCATATTCTCAAAAAATCAAAAAATAAATTTAAAAATGTAAAGAGGGTATACCCTAAAAGAAAAATCAAAGGGTGAAAAACTAAATATGGCCAAAAAAGTGAAAGAAAATGAACCTCACCAAAATAAAGGCTAAGGAAAGTGTGCAAGTCTAAATGCCACAACTTTTTTTCTCTTATGTAATAAACAAATTGTGTGCAACTTGTATCTTATGCCACAATTGATGAATAGTCAAACAGTTTAAGCTTGGCTAGTTCATATTTCAATTTTATGTTTTAGAGATACAGAATAAAATCTGACCAAACTGTTTAATCTTGGCAGATAAGTAGATAGGTAGAGCAAATAAAAGGAGCTCAACAGTTTAATATAAGCCCTTGGATGTAATAAGGTTAGAGTTAGATACATTTCTACATGTAAAAGAAAAAGTGTGATAAGGGTTTGCTAGTCTAAGTGCACCCTAATAAAGAAGAAAAAATGGTAGGGTAATGTAGGTAGGGTAGGTAGATGATGTTATAGAATTACATGTGATGAGTAATGGCTTTAGATGTGTTAAATTTTTACTTTCGTCACAAGTGCAAAGGCAGACAATACACAGGAAGAATTTCAAGCAAAGAAAAGTCAAATTATTAACTTCCCTTCTCATCTTTCCCTAAAATTTTTTCACTAATTTCCCCTAAGTACTAAGGAATTTGAAAATTAAAGGGGCTCAAGGTATTTCCTTGACTTTTTGAGGGACCAGACCCTTGGCCCAATAATTAGAAAATCCTAAATACATAAAATAATTCATCATGACATTCATTCACCTCTAAAAGATATTTTCCTAAGTAAAATCCCATTTTACTTAGGAAAATCATGCAATATTTCATAAAAACCCTTTTCGTAAAAGCATAAGTTAAATAAATTACCTTGATGTTTTATACTTAGCGCTTTTTTTCATTTTCCATATTAACTTTTAACTTATTATTTAAATCCCTATGAAAATATTTCCTTTTACCGTATTATTTTAATTAAAATTCCAAATTAATTTAATATCTCGCCCCGTTGGTTGAAAAATAACCATATAAATTTAATTAATTGGTTGAAATTTCCAATTAATAAATAAACCCGATCATCCGTCATATAAAGGGATTAATTAACCCTCCAGTTTAATTAATAACCTATTCCACCAATAGAAATGCCCTCGATGTGATTAATTCATAATAAATTGCATTGGGCCCGCCATTTTAATTCTCCACCATCTTACTTTCCCGAGGACTGTCCGATCAACTCATCTCAGATCTACGGTTATCGTCCATATCGCTAGCCATCCTCGTCCGAATGATAACGTGCGATGGCTAAGAAATTTTCTGAAGAGTGCCACGCCACGTGTCATTCATCATATGGAATCGCTCGCCTTCCGCTGAAAACCGCCCTTCCTCAAAAGCGGTGCGATGGAAACCGCTTACCGCCTGCCTCCCCTGATGAAACCTCCATACTTGCTGACATCATCCATTAAAAAACTAAAAAAATGCCAACCTTTTGACTTTGTGAATTAAAAAAACATACCCACGTCATTTTCACTATCCCATCCAATGATTTTCGAAATCAGCTGTCGAAATGTGCCAACTGCTCCCGTGCTGAAGAAATTTTCATTCAAGCATCCAGAATTCGTCTGCCATTACCAGCACCTGTTTTCATCACTGTTTATTTCCCGGAAAACATGTATTTACCCAAATTCCCGTTAAACTCTATAAAAACCTGGTTTTGTTTTAAATTCTACATGAAAAACTGAAGCAGAGTTTAAGACTGGTCTTTAGTTCATTCCTTAATTCCAAAAATTAAATTGTAGTTCCCAAACCTATAATTGTACCCATTTTTCACTAAAAAAAAAAAAAAAAACCCGAATTCATTTATGAATCCACAAGAACCAGAAATGGAGATTCTCGTGGCTCTGAATGTCGCACCCCTAAGTGCCCCTCACAGAGACTTAGATTATTTGCCTTTAGAAGACAAAGATTTCCAAATTAAAGACCTGGTTCTTAGTGAAAGTCCCCTTCGAATTTTTTGCTAGTATAGAGATAATTACTTAAAAGGTTCTGACATTTTTGGATTATGGGAATCCAATCTTCCCATGTACCTTCTCTCCTCAGTCCACATTTTCCCTAAGATAATCCATTACTGTCATGCACACTATGATCCCAATCAACGAGCAGTTTTTTCCCCGAGTCAGAGTGTCCTTTTTCCCATAACTGCTCAGTCTATCAATGAGATGTTACAATTTCAACCTGGTCAAGCCCTGACTCCCCTCTCTATGGGAGAATTACTTGAGAAATCTGCCAATTTATCCCATGAAGAATTAAATCGCCTCTGCCAAACCTTTATTTTTCCAGAACATCAGCCCAAAGGCCCTCCCCCTTATGGTTATAACTTTTTCACTGATGTGGGTAGAATTATTCTGAATATGATATCCTTTATAATGGGTTTCAACACTAGTGAATATGTTGACCAATTAACCCTAGTATTGTTATCAATATTTACCCATGGATAGCCCCCGGCTGTCAAGTATGACTTTGCTTCCTACATTGCAGACAAAATCCATGATCAGTTTATGACATTAGAGAATGAAAGAGTGTTCAAATATTATTCTGTTATTTATCATCTCATGCTTTATTACCAATTAGAAAGTTTCCCTTTCTATGTCAAAAAGCTTGATGCCAAAGGTAATCCTAGGTCTGTTATCTTTTGGTCTGCCATCACTCATAATTCCTGTGATTCTCCTTATTCCTACAATGATTTTATTGACCTTTTTGTACACCCTGCAACCAACTTGTTGACAGGAGTTTCCCCTCCTAGGGTCAATAGTGAAATCAAGAAAATCCTTCAGCTGTCAAAGCAATACCGGATAGGTGACTGGTACCTGTACTGAAATCACACAGAAATCAGAATATATGGGTGTGAGTTATGCCCATTCAAGTTGCCAAAATATGTCCCAATGATACTCTTTGAATTATATTATTTCAGGCAGATGATCAATTCAGATATAGTCCATTTTTGTAATGCAAAGAAAAAGGCTCAACTCGGGATTAAAAGTAAGCTAGGACCCTTTTTCTGTAATTCTAGAGATGCTGGAAAGGAAGCTGAAAGAATATGAGAGGATTATCTCAAATTACAAAAAAGTTTCTATTGGGTACCTTATGACCCAAATAGCTTTATTTGTGAAAGAAGAATGAAAAACAAACTATCACCATACATTCATCAAAGAATCCCAGAAATTGAATAGTATGCCAATATGGATGAATGGATGGAAAGGACACTGGTAGAACAGGATAGTGAGTAGGTCAATGTTGAAAATGTAATGAAAGACCTTGAAAAAATACTTGACCTAGACTCTTTTGGATAGGTACATATACGAGGTATTAATTCTTCTTCTGCTGGGACTTCTCAACAAAATTTACAGGAAATAAGTGCATTGGCTACAGTAGCATCTAAAGGAAAAGAGAAAGATGTTGATATCCAAATTATAGAAAAATTTACAATGACAGAACAACCTCAAACTTCTAAAGAACAGGGTCAAGTACAGGTTTCTCCTACTCAGACCAATGTAGTAGAAATATCAATTTTACAAACTCCTCTTAATATAGAAAAGGGTAAAAAGAGAGATGTTGAAGCATCTACTCCTATCAGTGGATCTTCTAAACAGCCTGATGTTAAAAGACAAAAATTGAATCCTCTTCCAGAAGTGGAATATATTCATGAAATTCCTGATAGTCAGACACAAGAGGAATTGGGTAGTCAGCAAACATGTACAATCAGTGGGACATCCACTACTTTACAGAGAAAAGAGTTGCAAAGGCAGCAAAGTGCAGAAGTATCATCTTTCAAACCACCAGTGAAAGATGCCTAGGATATTAAAATAACATTCATAAATATCAAGGCCAGAAATGATCCTCTCAGACTTCAAGTTTACAATCATTTTTTGAAGATGGCTCCTAATAATCAACAAAGATTGATGTCAGCTTATGACATCCAGCAGGGAAAGATGGTAATGAGTCACTTTAAACCCAAAGTGCAGCAGCCCCAAACAACTGCAGATTATATCAGGACTAATTTTGAAATCATAGCAAAGGATATTCATCCTTTGGATCAAATTGAGCTGCATAAACAGACAGGTGAAATGATTTATTCTACCCTGATAGATAAATCAATGATGACCCAGAAATTGCAGGATTCTTTGGAGAATACAAATGCTCAATTAAGTCTTGAAAAATCCTCTTCTCAGGCTAAGGACAACAAGATAAAATTTTTTGAGGAAATTATTATTGGTTTGGGTCATAATCCCAAGGATGTCAAGGGTATAGAAGCTTTGATTAAGAAAAAAAATGATGATATTGCAGCTTTGAGAAAACAACCGAAGTTACCAGCCTCAAGACATCCACAGACTGTAGAAATTATAAAGAAAAATTCTGAGGAAGAATTGATGGACTTGCTCTTGAAACTGAATGAGCAACTTAATGAAACGGAAAAAGAGCTTGAAAAGGCATTGAAAGATAAGCAGCCTAGTGTTCCAACATCTACAGCAGAGGTAATTACAGGTACATCTACAACAGGTCAGCCAACAGAATTGTCACAGATAAATACTTCAAATTTGAGTACAAAAGAATTAATAATGTCAATGGAATAATTAAAACTCCAAGTTACCGAGCTACAGAAAACAAAGGTGCAACTCACCACTTTGGAACAAAAGTATGATCTCTCGAAGATGAATGTTGCAGATAAAACAAGAGAGGTCAACAAATTAAAAAATTAGTCAAAGCATTGGAGAAGGATCTCACAATGGAGAAGCCTTTATAGGAAATAAATGAAATTCTTTGGGACAACATCATCCAGTCAATAAGAGATGTCTCGCCCTCAATTCAAATAATGTATGAACAGAATGATTTAGTCAAATTGGCTCTGGAAGAAGTCCTCAAAGCAAGATAAGAACTGGGAAACATGCCAGAAGAAGCCAATGAACTTATCCACTTTTTAAATACTCAGAACAATCATCAACTTGAAGAACTTGGCATCCAAGACAAGACAGGAACAATTTTGGAAATAAAGAGAGTTTTTACCAAAAGAACTCTGATGCAGAATTTGGAACGAAGATTCTCTGACATGCAAGAAGAAATCACTGCCTTCATAAGAAGATTTGATATTTTGTTGAATAAAGGATTACCAAGTCCTTTAGTTTCTGAGGATAAATTGATGTACCTTGAAAGTTATGTTGAGAAATTGGACAAGCATGCTGACAATCAGGCCAGTTCCTCAACTAGTTCATCAAAAGCAACATTGCCTACAAAAAAAAATCTTCATGATGATGGGTCTTGTTTTAGACCCGAAACGTTGACACAAAAATGTTCACTTTGGAGATTCCAAAACCAGAAAATCTAAACTCTCACCACAGAAATATGAAATCTACAACTTCATGATAGATTGGAAAATTTCTTTTATCTCGAGAATGAGGTAAAGAATTTGTTCCTAGTTCAACCTACCTTTTTCAAGTATACATAGATTTATGAAACTCTCAGAAAGCTGCAAAGGACCAGGATACTTGAAGAAAAATGGTGGGAAGACATGTTAGAACTTTTGTAAAAAATTATCCTTACATATGTACTACAGTAAGTCATGATAAGAAGGATAAAAGGATGAATAGAGGTCAAATTGTATCAGAGCAGTTAAAGAGTTTTAGTAAAACGGAGCAGCCAACACATAGTTACTAAAGAGGACAAAAATGAGCTAAAGCATAGGGCCTGCCTCCAACGCATTCTCAAAAGAAGGAAACGACACAACATCAGTTATCATTTTTTCTTATCTACGAGACCATCTGTCTCTATTTTATTATAAAATACTTATGAGTCATCCTAGATTATATCTCAATTTGTTATGAGATACTTTTTGTAATTTTTTGTATAAATACTCCCTTAATTAGAGTATTGTGGGTGGATTCTTAGACTTTTTTGTAACATTGACTATTTTGGAATAAAGTGCTATTGGAGAAATTCTGTGTGGCTAGTTGGATGATGAATTGATGTGAAATACTTTTTACAGGATTATTGTGTCAAAAACGGATCAATAAGTCATCTATCTCTTGTGTTTTAAAGTATTTATATCTGTTTATTATATCACTGTGTTTCATATCTGAATGATTAATGAAAAGGAATAAATCAGAAAGTGCTTAAGTGTAATCTGATTTTAATCATTGTTATTCTAAATTTTTTCCTCTGAACTGGTTTAAACAGTGAATTCTTAATTGCTCCTGTTTTTCTAGTTTATGCATTTTGATTATTTAGTAAAGAATAATTAATTGCTCTTTATTAATAATAACTCAATTTCCCTCTTTGAATGTGTTGAAAGATTCTTAATTTCCTTTCATCCATTTTGATTCCATTCCATTCACTTTAAAGATCTATAATTGTTCCCTGTTTGATTATCTTGCCCTGTGAAACCATCTTTTGTTGAGAAACTTAATTCAGTTAAGCCATCTTTTTTACTCCATTAGCCCAATGGTCTGAACTACTCAATCTTGCCCTCAGCTATTGAATTCCATCACTCAAATTCAAACAAAACCCCTGGAGTTTATAACTAGCCTAATATCTCCCAAAACAAAGTTAAATTTTACAAAGAGAGCCCTCTCTGGATACAGATTGGCTAGATTCTGTACCTATAAGTTGGTTTGTGGCTACCTCAGACCCCTTTCCTCTTCCCAACAACTTCAAGGAAAATCTGAGTGATAACAGATCCCACATACATACTATGCATGGGACAATAACCATGACTTATACAATAATATCTGATTACATGAGATATAAATACAACCAAAGAGGCCTTGTAAAATAGGAAAGGGCTATAAAAATATAAATGATACATGCAAAATAAAAGGCATTGCAAGTGGCTAAGGCCAGAACCATCAAATCTGTGGAGTTGCATCCAAGGCTGTAGTAAAAGAGATCATCTGGGTTTGCGGGGGGCTACCTAAAGGGCCACCCCCTCATGGGGTCTAAAACATCTCACAAACATCGAGGAATCACTGGTATGATCTGTTTCATCACTGAACCATCAAGTATATAGATCTCGATCATGCCATAAGGAGTTGGAACTAAGAAACAATCAACTCAAAGGGAAACAAAGTCTCCCTTTGGTTTATCCAAGGTATCGAACAAGAGTAGAAGATGGAACCAAGTACTGTTTCGGGGATTTAACACCCTAGAGGTTGGTTGGGATTCAACCTCCACAGAGCAGGGGCGTACTATTTAACAGAGACTCACACGATCATGCACAGTCATGAAAACGAAATAGAGCAGAACGAGAGGTTTACCCGTTGGTCCTACGTTTGAAGTTGATCCACGTGGAGTTCAAACTCCCTGCAACCGTCCTTCCTCTTTCACCTGAAATACAAGAAGAAACCAGCACAAAGGACAAGTTGTACAGTATATTTCTACTCTATATGTTAGCGAGATTCATATAAAACATTAAATAAAACATCATAAATGCTTGTATAACAAATATTCTTCATACATTAAAGCATACACTAACACGTTTTCTTCGGGAACAACATGATACTTCTGTATTATAAAAATAGTACGTACAAAAGTAAGTGGAGAGATCACCTGATCCTTCCAAGGCCTTCGCAGACCGTCGTCCGGATCCGTCCAGCCCTTGCCTCGCTAAGACTCCTTCCAAATGAGTGCATACGAGATAACATATAAAAGGATGTGTATCTCAAGGAAACAAGGGTTTCCTGAAATGAACTGGGAAAGTGCAGGAGGCACGGGGAATCAGACTTGGATAGGGAACCAACAGAGTATAATAATAATAATTCTCTCTCTCCCTTAGGCCACACATATGAGGTCCTTTTATAGTCCCTCCGAGTAGTTTCAACAGTTGGAAACAGTTGGCCACGGGCTGGGGTAGTTGAACTACCTGAGTAACTATCAACCCAGCGCGAAATTAGGGATTTTTTATATATTTTTTAACCATTAAAATGGCATACGCGGAAAAGTCTAGCTGTACTAGCGTATACACGCGGAAAAACACGGGCATAGTCGTGTATGAAGGATTTTCCACTGTTTTTAAGTGAATATGTCCAAGTCTGTAGGAATGGGTGCCCATAAAGCCATGTAGCAATCATGAATCATGTCAAGGTGAGAAATGATGCTATAACAGATGCCCCCTAATATATGAGGTCAGAAGGGGTACATGATGGCCGAAATGTATTATGCATATAGAAAGAACTTCGCAAGGACAAGAGAGGACTTCA
This sequence comes from Pinus albicaulis, assembly GCA_034641835.2. Taxonomy (NCBI): domain Eukaryota; kingdom Viridiplantae; phylum Streptophyta; class Pinopsida; order Pinales; family Pinaceae; genus Pinus; species Pinus albicaulis. The sequence goes on from CM076579.1 coordinate 1,574,551,632, forward strand.
CCAGATTTCAGCCTGCCAAAAACCAATGAAAGAAATCAGAGAGTCAACACATGCTGAGGCGGGCATACCCATGCTCAGACAAAAATACATCATATATATAGAAAGTACTGAATAGATCCAACATGTATACAAGTATAACTGAACTGAAAGTACATAGTGAATCATCTGAGCAGGGCCCGGAAATACAAGTCTGAATCAATGTCCAAGTATCACATATAGAAAGCTGATCAAAGATAGTGCAGCTGGATGTCTGATCAAGTAACTGAATCTCCAAGTACCGGATCATAAGTGGTGGATCAAACGGTACAATCACGCAACTCGGGGATCAACATATAAGATGCTGCTGTGCTGAACTGCAACATATAAGGGTGGACGGCAACACTGGCAGAAACTGAGAGGACTGTCAACAGTGAACCGAGAAATGCTGATGCAACCCAAGGTCTTCACCGATCACAACGGCACAATTCTACACACTGGGAATAAATGAGCTGAAGTCGACCATGTGAGAAATCGTTGGATTACCGGGCAATGATGTTTCCCGTTAACCAACGCGAGACAACCCACCGATAATGATAATGAGTGTCAAGGTGCCCCAGTACAATCCGACAAGTGTGAATGAATGAGTTGAAGTCGAACACTTGAAAGAATCTACCAATCAGGAGGCAATGATGAATCCCCACTGTCGATAGCGAAGAGTCTGCCACTGATGACTGCAAACCCTAAGGTACTGACAAAAAGACTCTAGACCTTATTCCCAGAGCAATGAGTCGGAGTCGATGGGAAAAGATCTGTTGGAAGGAAGGCATTAAGGCATCCCACATCAGTCCAGCGCGAGTGTAACCCGCAGGCCAAGATTTGGAAGGAATCGGACGAAGTAGAGTGATGGAACCAAAACCGAAATACGTTTCCGACATGCACAAGATGAAGCTAGCGCACGGAAGAAACCCTCTGAACCAACCAATAATGAAAGCTGACACAGAGGCGAGAAATCCACCGATAGGGTCAAATGGAAATCCAGGTATTGCACGAATCCCAAGTGTGATAATGTGTGCTGACGTCGAACACAGGGGAAACCACTCAGTCAAAGACCCATGATGATGATCAAATGCTGAGCACGAGGTCAACTATCAATGATGGAAATAGGCCCAAGGTGCGGCTCTAGGCTTGCTCTCAGAGCAATGTGTCGTAGTCGATAAGAGACAAACCCGCCGGCAAGAAGTCAATGGAGACCTTCTCAACCCAGCACGAGCAGAAGATCAAAACATCTGATGTGATAGAACATGATGCTGACAAGACCGGGAAGGCCGACTGAATAATGAGTCAAGAGACACCGCAGAATGGCCGACTCAGGCTAGACTTCCCTTGAACAAAAGCACGACTCTGTGACGACCAAGGCAGTAAAAAAGTGACACTGTATAAGTCTGTCTTGCAGGAGGCAAAACAAACTCTCCATATGATTGGAAGAGATAACCAACCGAGGGAGAACTGACAAGTGAAACATGGTAAAGGCTGAACCTAGGTCAAACTAGAACCATCCCAAATGAAGGAAATATATATAAGTATATGTGCTTTGTTCAAGGGCGACAAACTGACTCTGTACCGCCATCGAAATAACGAAGATACATCCCGTTCCCACTCTTTTTGTTATATTTAATTTTTTTGTCTTTTTCATAATAAGCCTGAAAAAGAATAAAAGAATGCTATGATACAATGGATAGAACGAGTATCGAAAAAAGCAGATGCACTAGTTCCGGGGTTTGGAACAATCCTATGCTCAATGCAAGGTGGCGAAAAACTGGTCAGTGATACTCAGAGGAACGTTCCATCCATGGGTACAAAGGTGTCAAGTCGTGATAGCTAAGCGCATGCAATGGTTAACTTGTACAGAAAGTCAAGGTCAAAAGTTGGCTTAAACATCGAGTCCAAATGAAGCCGGCTAAAGGCCAGGATAAACAAGTAGCCAATATGCAATGCAGTAATACAACTTAACGACACCAGGGAGCCTCTAGGGTATAAGCCAGAAAAATGATAAGTGATGAAGGAGAAGAATGAAGCTTCAACACGAAAGACGTGGCGGGACTAAAGAGGACTCCCGAGCCTACATAAAAAGCAGCATGGGCAACAAGTGATAGCGAGGAACTAACTAAGAAGCCCATGTAAAGGAAGGCTCTACCATCAAGTCATGATTTAAAAATCGGCGAGTGAAAATGGTATAATACTCATGACCTGATGGGATCGACCCTAAGGCAAGTGATCAGTATGGAGGCTAGAATGCAAGATGCAACGGAAAGTGATTCCCTAACCTATATTCCAGTGAAGATCATATACCTGCCGTGAAGAGACTGAACACATGGGCCAAAAACCGGGAAAAATCTCGAAAATGTCAAAATGTACCTGAAATATACCAAACTGGGCACTTCCAAGCAATCGAGTTATACAGCATAAGACAGATCGAAAAAATAAGCACAAGGAAATTTTGCGAAAATTTTCAATACAACTGACCTCTATCCGGAAAGTGAAAGCATTTAGGATATGGTACGATTCTGATGACATCCTTCTCCGAGAAGATTCCTGAGCTTCGACCCCAAAAAAAATGCAATTTTTAAACTTATATGATTTTTTTTTTTTGGAGTTTTTCAATATATGTGAAAAATACAAAAACAAGCTATATACAAAAGAAAAATGCCAGGCCGAAGCCTAGGCATAATACTTCTTCAAATAGAGCTCATTTCGGGGCTCCGCCAACGGGGGAGGAAACCAAAATATTGCCTCAACTTTAAAGAGATCTACCCCTATCCCTTCCGAAGGCACAATGAATCCCAACAACCGATTGGATATAACCGGACGAAGCTTTTGCCTGACCGGCTTAGCGTTTTCATACGTCTTGATCTCATGCTGGACGATAGATGGGTCTATGCCAGGCATTTCCTCACAAGACCAAGCAAAAACATCCCTATACTCTTTGAAGAGCTTGGTATAGATTTGAACTTCTTCACGGGAACATTCAGCTCCAATGAAAACGTTCTCGATAATGTTGGGATTCCTGGAGATGTTCACCGGGATAGTCGGAGAGATCACGGCCATGTTCCCTTCAGCATAAACCTGTGCTGGTGCTAAGGGGCTCAAGACTGGGTGAACAGGTCCAGGAGACTGAGGACTTGGAAAACTAGCCTCGACTTCGCTCAAGTCAGGTAGGAAGTAAGACCGATGATGCAAGTCATCCCACGGTCTCTCTATACCTGTCATTGCTTCCAGGATGGCCTCTTCGGATGGAAGAGTGGTATCTAGACAATCCTGGGCAGAAGAAGAAGTAAGCGTCCAAGCCGGAGCCACATCACCATCCAACTCTTCCGGCGAAAGAGGAGCTGGATCAGATTCTGCAGTGTCAACAACAGACTGATATGCAATCTCAGCTGCAGAAATCAGGAATGCCATTCCACCCACTTGCCCTTCCTCCAAAGTGGCAGTTGGGGAAGGTAAGGTCCAAGGGTCCGAAAAATAATGAGTTCGAAAGAACCCTCTTCGAAGGGGAGCCTTGGAGGATGAAATAGCATTGATAGACACCTTAGGAGGAGGAAGATCAAAAGATCCCATCAGGGAAGAATACATTCCAACTCCCCGATTCTCGATAGGTGCCTTAGTATTGTCCAACTTAGGGACAGATGAGTCAGGAGGCGCATCCAGGTCTACAGGAGGACAGTCCAGTTGATCCACCGTAACTATCCTCCCTTCGTGGGGGAAACATACTATCCGAAATAGTGAAGATGCGATGGCATCCATATCATATATCCAGTTCCTCCCCAACAGAAGGTTGTAGTCCAAGGCTGCATCTACTACCTCAACCTCTATGTTAACGGTTTTGCCCCCAACACAGATGGGCAAAGCCGGGACAATACCATGGGGCCTATGAGAATGGCCATCGAATGCAGTAAGAATAGTGCTAGATGGAACAACTTTTGGAGATCCTAGTGTCTTCCAGCATGCGAGAGACATCACGCAAGTAGAAGCACCCTCATCAACGACCGTGCGAAAGATATTAGTCTTCCGGTACGATGATTTAATATGGAAAGCCATATGATGAGGAAGTCTCTTCTTAAAATTCTTCATATCAAAGGTAATCAGAAGAGAATTTTTCGGATCAATAGCCCCAATGGCAGTGAGCAAAGCACTGCGCTGAGCCGGACAAGACTGGAGTACCTCTAAAGCTGACATAGCACAAGGACTCTGCGCCAGATCTTCTACAATCGAGTAGTTCTGAGCAGCCCTTGCATTCGGATTAATCGTTGACCGCTTAGAAGATGCTTTTGGCATCCGAGGCATAGACTCGACAGTTGGCTTCGTGATGTGAAGCGGCTCAGTAGCATCAGGAACTTCCTTAGCTTTCGAAGATTCCTCTCCGCCATAATCACGGGATCTCGTGGCGACATCCACGTGAGCACTCATCATAAAGATATTCGATGGAATTTCCCCTTCCTGAGGACCTCCAGAGGAAGCCCCAGGATTTTGATTCGCGCCAGCAATTAATTTCTGCCCTTGGGGAAAAGGGTTTGTTAGCACAGCCTGGGAACTAGAAGAACCCTGCTGAGATAACAGGCGCTGAGCATCCTGAATTTTCGGGCAAAGATGCGTGAGATGGTCTCCGGCACAAAGCTTGCACGGAAACTTAACTTTCTTTTTCTCCTTTTGCCCTTCACCAACACGCTCGTTGGTCTTATTTGCATTGCCCTTCCCATTCTTGCCCTTCTTCTTGTTATTACGTCCCTTCTTCTTCCCATCGGACTGTTGATTTCCTTTGGGTTCAAAAGATTGGACAGCATTAATGGACAAAGACTGGGAAGGTGAAGAATCAGCAGGCACAGCCTGACCAGAAGAAGCAGATTGTAAAGACAACTGCTGCAATTGAGAAAGCAGGCTGGCTGCACTACTACTGACCGATCCGACAAGTCCGTCACCATGCGGACCTGGTTTAGGTTTCGATAGATCCAATTTGGAGCGAGGAGCATTAGGCAAATACTTGTAAAGCATGCCAGACTGAGAATAGATCAACTCTAACTGCTGGGCCCTAAAGATGGCCTGCTCCTCGGAATATACCCCTGACATGGATACATCTTTTGAAATATCTGACTGAATTGACTTCAAAAACCACTCGAGAAGGAACTCACCTGGAATATGGGCTTTGATAAGCCTCTTCCTTCTCCTCCATTCCTGAATATGATCAGAAATGTGAGTTGCCTCATCCTGCTTAAAATTAGCCAGGAGTTCGGTCCCAGCCTCATATCTGACGGGCAACTGAAAATGGTTAAGTAAAGTGACAGCCAGTTCTCCAAATGTGGCGAAACTGCCCCCAGTAAGCTCTATATACCACTTCGCGGCGTTTCCAGTTAAGGTGCGCTGAAATAATCTCAGTCTAATCGAATCGTCGATCAGAGAGTTGGATGAACACCATAAGTGGAATGTGGTGACATGGTCTGCCGGATCTTCACCATTCTTACCTTCAAACTTAGAAATGTCTGAAGGAAGTTTGGTTGGAACCGGAGGCCAACCCGGACTATATCGAATCGGGTCATTAGTACTTCGCCAAGTCTGGCAAGTTTAACGTTGCCAGAAATGGTAATCGCGGCGGAGCCTGAGAATTCCATCCTTGATGGGATGGATTTCCCACATTCTGAAAAGAATAGCCTGGATTTGATGAGGCACCAGGCTGCCAGAAAGGACCCGTAGAAAAAGGAGAAGAACCTCCTCCCCACGCCGAGTTACCAAGACCTGGGACTAGTTCCCCCCGTCGAAGTAGATCGAAGATGTAAGCCCCCCGGTAGGGGTTCCATGCATTAGATAGAGGAGAAAAGACTGATAAGCACCTCCTCGATGCAAGGAAAGAGGCATTCCTCGGATGACTCGCGCGATGGAGCCCCCCCCCACGTTGCAAACATAGGATTCCACCCTATAAAAAAGCAAACAACTTCAAACTGGTTCAAACACTTGAAATTCTGTCCTGGACGTAAAAGCAAACGACTCTAAAGAAGGATTGGGACTAGGAATATGCCCAGTCCCAAAGGGGAAACCCTGAAAAGAAGCTGATCCACTAGCCATGTTGGACATGGGCGTAGATCCAGCTGCACCGGCGGTAAAGGAAAAAGAGGGATTTCCAGCAATGGACATCCCTGAAACAAAGGGACCAGATTGAGAAGCATATGCTTGGGTGAACCCAGAGCCAAACATAGCAGTGCTAGAAGCACTCGAAGATAGAGCAAGAGTGCCCCCTGCCTCGACAGAACCAGGGGTCTGAATGCCCGCAGCACTCACGGTAGAAGCCGTGTTCCCAGTCGTGGCCATCGAAAGATAATAAAGATAAGGAAGATCCGGCGGTCTCTCAGACTCCGGTCCGATGTACTCTATAACAAACGGATGATTAAGAGGAAGAGGAGATGGACCTGTAGCTGCAGGCTCAGGTATATCTTCTATCTGAAAATCTTCCTCCTGAGGAAACAATACCCTCGAGGTGAGCGAAACGCTCCTCTCGGAACCGACACCGGAATCAGCAATGAAACCTTCAGACCTTAGTGGAGGATCTCTCTCCACAGCGTCAGACTCTACAGGGTGAAAAGCACCTGCTAGATCGCTCCTACGCCTTCTCGAAGAAGGCTCTGCACTCTCGGGAGATAACCCCCGGACTCTCCTCGAACGTCGAGGCGCTTGATCAGCCACTTTTACAGATTTATTATATTAGACTCAAGAAAAGTGAAAAGCTAGGCAAGCTAGGAGCAAAGAGCACCCACTAAAATCAAAATCCCTGAGAAACAGCAAGCAAACAGCCTCCAAGTATTTCCGCTCCGGGTGATGAGGACCGGACACCAAAATACAGGAAAGCGAAATATAGGACCTTCCGAAAGCAGTCTGGGATGATTAGGGCCCAGAACAACTAGCGAAGGTATCAGAAGCAGTTACGCCGACCTCCTAACAACAGCCTTTGCTGGCTCAAGCACCCAAGCTTCGCAAGGGCACCCCCCAGAAGTACTGCTGGAAGTGATGCGACGTCTATCTCAGGTACCACGGGTATTCCCCCCCGCAGTCACCTATGTGGAACCTAGGAACAGCAACTATGGACACCAATCCGTATCAGAAGCTGGGCGGAACGGTCTTGAGGTTAGATTCAGCTAATCGGAGGGGGGGTATCCCTCTTCTTAACCTTCACTTCCCCTCGCGCTTGACTCTCGGATGAGAGCTTTCCCAGTCCACTTCACCGAGTTGGATTTCGCTCAATTAGTAAACTTCTATGTCTGTTTGAGCGGCCTTGGAGAGTTAACTCTCCTCTCTCCTATTCCAAGGCCCTACAACCTAGCTAGTTGGTGATTGACACTAAATAAAACTTGCTAGTTGATTTTAGATTTAATCGCTTATTTTAAGGGCTGTTGTATTAATTCACAAGGATATGGAGTTGAAACCAATGATGTTCTGACGCAAAAGAAATTAATAAAACCTGACTACATGCACATGCAGTTCTTAGTCTTTCGATGAAGAGCAATTTCTATGTAAGTTCTATGAGGCTAAAAATGTATTTTTCTTTTCGAATTACAAACTCACACGCACAAAAATTAAGAAGCTAATTAAATGATTCAATGCACCTAATGCAAATGACCACTAACATGTAAATTCTAAGATGCAGAAAGTCCCTTGAAACAAGGTGAAATTTCCCAAAAGGCTCCTTCAGCTTCAACTAATCTTTTGATATCCAGAAAGCTAATTCTTGCAAACAAGAACTCTTAATATAAGACACCAAAATACTCAACAAGAAAAAGAAGAAATCAAAAGACAACCTCCCTTCACAATCAAGCAGGAAACTAGAAGCAAGAAAATTCACTAAAGTCCCAAAAGATGAAGCCAAACGAAAATGAAAAAGGCAACAACAAAAACAAAACAAGCAACAATGTTTTTTGAGTTTTTGATATGCAAAAACAAAAAGCAAAACAAATGTTTTTGGGCTTTTCAGTTTTATAAAACAAGAGCTTCAAGAAAACCAAGAACAACTATCTCAATCCAAGCCAAAATGAGACCGAATTTGAAGCATAAACTCCAACTATGCCCCCAAACCTTATAAAACTAATGACAGCAAGATCAATAAGGGCAACGGAAGACTAAAAACTCAATCAAAAATACATAGAAGACACCAAAAAATAAATTCTACAGAACAAGAAAGTATTTAAAGGTAACAAACTTCAGTTTATGAAACTCAAGAAAACCAATTTAAACAAAGCAAAGGAACGCAATGCAAACACAACACAAAGACAGAGCGAGTCATGATAAAGCTCTCTCCCGTCTCGATAAAAACAGATTACAGAACGCCGAAAGCGATCTTGGAACTCAATCCAGGAGTGCTAGCACCACACTTTTAAAAGACTCAACAAAATGGTATGTTGATAACCTAAGACTAAAACTACCACACACTCAGCAAAGACTTGAAACACAAAGCTTCCCATGCCCCGTAAAAGACCAAAATCAATTTAATCTTGAAATTTCAAAACTGTTCTCAGGTATACGCGACCTTGCAGCTATGCAACAGGCGTGTATACGCGTCTGTGTCGAGGGAAATCCGCGTGTACGCGGATCCTTCTACACAAACTCGCGGGTATACGCGACTGTGTGCAAGTAAAACTGCGTATACAAAGAAAGATAATGAAAAATAAAAAGTACAAGCCTGGGAAAGGTATAAAAGCTTCAAACTGACTGCAAGAAAGCAAACTGGACTGTAAAAGACAGAAGAAACTGTTGGCAACCTACCAAACAGCTGAAACAACCCAACAGGAGAATCACAAAAATGTGATCCCCAGTGGAGTCGCCAGTTCTGTTTCGGGGATTTAACACCCTAGAGGTTGGTTGGGATTCAACCTCCACAGAGCAGAGGCGTACTATTTAACAGAGACTCACACGATCATGCACAGTCATGAAAACGAAATAGAGCAGAACGAGAGGTTTACCCGTTGGTCCTACGTTTGAAGTAGATCCACGTGGAGTTCAAACTCCCTGCAACCGTCCTTCCTCTTTCACCCGAAATACAAGAAGAAACCAGCACAAAGGACAAGTTGTACAGTATATTTCTACTCTATATGTTAGTGAGATTCATATAAAACATTAAATAAAACATCATGAATGCTTGTATAACAAATATTCTTCATACATTAAAGCATACACTAACACGTTTATTTCGGGAACAGCATGATACTTCTGTATTATAAATAAATAAAAAAAAAGAGAGTATCACTCTCAACATCCTTCAAGGTTTTACTGCTGCCGAATCACTTTTGTCTTGTTATGATTTTCCAGCTGAGTATACAGATAACATATATAGATGTATCTATATATGGTTCAATGGACTGTGTGTGTGTGTGTGTGTGTGTGTGTGTGTGTGTGTGTGTGTGTGTGTGTGTGTGTGTGTGTGTGGGACTTGATAGGGAAACTACCGTAGCATAATAATACCCTTCTCTCTCCCTTAGGCCATACAAGGCGGAGGTCCTTTTATAGTCCCTCCAAGTAGTTTCAACAGTTGGAAACAGTTGGCCACGGGCTGGGGTAGTTGAACTACCCGAGTAACTATCAACCCAGCGCGAAATTAGGGATTTTTTATATATTTTTTAACCATTAAAATGGCATACGCGGAAAAGTCTAGCTGTACTAGCGTATACACGCGAAAAAACACGGGCATAGTCGCGTATGAAGGATTTTCCACTGTTTTTAAGTGAATTTGTCCAAGTCTGTAGGAATGGGTGCCCATAAAGCCATGTAGCAATCATGAATCATGTCAAGGTGAGAAATGATGCTATAACAGGTACACCACGCTCTAGACCTGTCTTCTAGAATGAATAAGTTGATGTCGACAGAAGGAGGTCCGCCATAGGTGAGGAAATAAGGAATCCTCAGTTAAGGCACGAGGGATAATAGTAGAGCAAATAATAGACTAACACCATGGATGATGGTCGAATGGGGTGTACTAAGTAGCGGGCATATGATTTCCCTTGTTAGAGCATAAAGGGCATGAATGAACTTGCAGCTACTGACTCAACTCTAGAGGGGATAGGGGACAATATTACTAAAGGCCAAAATGTGTGACACAAGAGAGGTACAAAGAAATTAAGGATGGAAGACCGTGACGGGAGACAAAAAGGAACTTGGGACATACTCTATGGATGCGATGATGACTTAACTCAGATTCTCTACACAAGGGTGACTTGATGATGCTGCCACAAAGAATAGGGCCAGTGGGGACCATAAAAATAAGAGTAAAATATGGTTACTCACAATGGAAATCGACACGAGCATCGAAAAGTATGAGGGCAAAGTGGTGCCCCAAGTACAAGTGTCGTAAGTGAAGACATTTGATTTTGAGAAGCAGCAAAGTGACCCTTCTTGGAAAAAGGCTTATAGACAAAGTATAAAAACACCAAAAATGAAAGGATACCCATTTTAGTGCTCATTGAGAGCTTTCCAATGGTACTAACCATTCATCAAACCAAGCTATGGTTTGGTCGCAATTGGCGAAATAAAAATTGAGGTTTTTCTTTTAATAAGGAAATTTCCCTCCAATTTGATTCATTTCCTTGTGTAGATATAGTGAATGTGGAGAGGAGTAAAAGGCCATAAATCTTGCGGTGATCATACCAGACAAATCGACCACTAGAATCGAGATCCATGACTTTCAGGTAGGTGAATTTACTTGTCTAAAGGTGGCCTTAATGCTTCTTGGAAGGATGGTCCTGGTAAAGAATCAAGGTAAGAAAAGAATACGAGAATGAACTACTAGAAAAGATCTAGAATCATCCCCACCCACCAAGTCAAGTAGAGGGACCAAGTGGTAAGTATGGTATCACACAAAGTATAATATTTGAATATAGGTTATAAAAAATATATGATATATTTCTTGTGAGAGAGGCTGATAGGTCCAAGTATCCAAGGAATGGGAGGATAATCGACCATACATAGATTGGGTGTCTAGTACAAGACTTTGGTTAATCAAGTGAGAAGGTGGTCAGGGGTGCCATCATTCCCCCAAAAATGGGATGCTGCCCCCAAGCATATGTGATGGAGGGGACTGATCTGGTATGGAAAGGTGGGAATGATTCCCCTAGGAAAAGGATTTTATGATGAGCCATACATGGTGTCACTATATCAAGGAGTGCCTTCGGAGATAATAAACTAGTGCTCACATAGAAAATATATAGGTTAGTAAACAACAATGTCTAAGGGACAAGGTTGTTGATGTAAGATGAAGGAATGCTGAAGTGGATCATCCCTAGAGTGATCTAAAGTGATATGGAACTCTATATGTTCTTCTAAATTGGGAATAATAATGGTACTAGAGTCGATGCTACAAGATGTACTAGGAGGGTTGTGGAGAATTAATTCTCCTGGACTCTCAAATATGGGTGCCCCCTTACCAAAACATTTGGTGTCAATGTAATGACCACAAGGTGTATGTGGTTCAAATGCATGGTTTCAATGTAAGGGGGGGATAGATGAAGTCAAGGGTTGTAAATGCTTCCATAATGTCCTCATCACAATAGAAGATGGGGTGACTAGTTGAAGAAAGATCATGTGATGCGACAAAGAAACCTAACTCATCATCATGATAAATTAGGCTCACATGCGCATCGTCATGGAGGGTGACTCAAGAACAAGTAGATGAAGAACCTACCGATGTTGAGCCCAAGGTGATCGTTGAAGGGCGGTCAGGCGAAACAGAAGGGGATGCCCGAGAGGATACTTCCACCGTGGATCTCATAGATGATGACATGTATAGGATAATGGCCAAAGAATCTGTCATCTCGACCACGAGAGGGGGTATCTCAATGGGAGTGTATGTGTCCTCTGGTTCTCCCGAAGCAAAACTGGAAAGTAATGGAGAAATAGACTCGTTGAACTTGGCCTTGAATTGGCAAACCGCTTCAAAGGAGGTGCGGAAATAATTGAGGCAGAGGCAGAGGTGAGTATAGTGGCCATGGAAATCACACAAATCACAAGGTTGATTTGTGTGCAAATTCTTGAGTTTCTTGGCTGAATTAGGTAAAGTGACAAGGACTTCTCGAATATCAAACTTAGGAAATGCTTCATTGACCACGGGTTTGAAACGAGACAATTCGGGACAATTGTGGGTAGCATGACCAACAACATCACAAAAACTGCATGGAGGTGTAAGCTTTGGAGGCTTAGGAGGAAGAGGTGTTGTCTGGGCAGCCTTGTCCTTAGGTGCCTTTTTTGTGGATTTACCCCCTTCACCTGAGGCTTTCGCAAGAGGAGTAGATTCCTATTGAGGTGGCTAAGGCACAAAAGCAAAGGGAGGGGTCATAGCGACTGGTTGGACCAGGGTCAAAGCAGTGTAAGATTTGAGCTGACCAGGCGGGGTATTGTCTGGGGGATCAATGTGCCAGACTAGGATCCCTAGAGTCATGTTGGAAAGGGTTAAGATAGCCATAATAGGTATAAAAAATTCTCTGGAATGGGGAGCAAGAAATGGTATCTAACCAGAGGGGTAATGGCCAGGCGGAATATATCTCAGATTTTTATGGCTAGGGGAACTGTTTTATGAGGAAAACAAGTATTAGGGTTACGATCTGCACATGAAGGGCCCTAAGGATGAGGTCTAGAATGCTGATTCGAAGTACTGAGAGCATGTTGCAAAGGGATAGGATGTTTACTCGTCGAATCGTACCGTTTGAGGTTGGACCAAGACGATTGCATCATGCAAACATTCTACAAGCTACAGTCAAGGATAAGAGGGGAGAGACCAGGGAATGAACCAGGCCAAGAGGAATCTTTACAGACTCTAGGTGAGACACTGGTTGGAGGTTCAACTGTTTATTTATTGGCCACCGAAGAAATAATGGACTTTGGAAAGGTCTGAGACTTCGGTTCGTAATATGTCAACTGATCTATATTAACGATCTTTCCATTATGAGGAAAGGAAATATTACAGTGAAATGCATATGGGAAAACAAACATCGCATAAGTATAACTACGATCGAATACAATATTGTAGTCTATGGGGGCATCAATGACTTCAACGTTAACACAAACAATTTTTCCCATAAGAGTAATAGGATAATTATGGAACTTGCCAATGGACTGGGAAGAGTGTCCATCCGACACATGGAGGGTGATAGTGGAAGGGGCTAACTTGGCTGATCCAAGCTTTTTCCAAACAGAAGTGGACATCATCCAAGTGGATGCCCCCTCATCAATGATACATCGGAAGACATTGGCAATCCAGATCTTGACAAGTACTTGGAAGGCGACGAATGAAGGTAGGTGGGGATGCTCTGAATTGTCAACATTGAAGACAATAAAACGATCATCTAAAGGATCCACAACACCTAGGGTAGTTAGTAGAGCTTTACTTTGTGAAGGGCATGATTGGAGGACTTCCAGTGTTGGCATGGTGATAGGGGATTGCGCCAAGTCATCTGCTATACAGTAGGTGTGGGTGGCATTATTGTAGGAAGCATTGTTTCAACGTAACAGTCCTTTGGGGATCTTGGTATGTACCTCTGCCTTAGGCTGAGGGATCTGTAAAGGACCATTGGGTGTCGAAATTGGCTCTGTGGGACCTGAGGACTGGGGCTTGGTTGCAGACGTAGTGGGAGGCTTGGTGTATTGGCACGATCGAGTCTAAAGGTTGAGATCAATGGTATTGGTCTGGTCAAATTGCATCATAAGGATATGGTAATCATAGGTACCAGACAGAGGAGGTTTAGCAGCCACCTGATATCAAAGGTTTGGGTAGCCACATATAATTATTGGGGGGAAGGATTGGTAAACACAGTTGGTTGAGTAGGTGCAGCATTAGGAGGAACTGAAGTAGAGTCTTGATATCCTCGAGATGTTGCTTTTGCTTCCCACAGTTGACGCATCTGAGGTAAAAGGGGACAATAATCAGTATAGTGACCAAGGAAACCACAACATGAACAAGGCTTATTCATATGAAGAGGCCTGTTCTGCTTGGGTTGATCACCCTATTGCTGGGTTGTAATGTTAGATGTATTCCCTTGGGGATTATTTCCTGGGTTTCCTAGAGCGGGTTGGTTCTGGTTGCTTTTCCTCTTCTTTTTGGAAGTTGGAGAATTGTTCACACTTTGTTGCACATACACTTGACCCTAGGGGGGGTGGTGGCTACTGTGAAGCTTGAGAATGCATGGAAGGCTTAGGTTCTTGTGCTGGAGGAGCTGGAGCACCCAACTGTGGATAAAAATAGTAAGGAGGTTGAGCATCATTGGGGTAAACAGGTTGGGAAAAATCAGGCCCTGACATCAGAGGATGCAGTTGGGCGATAACGTGAGGCATGCTGTGTCTTGGATACATGGTGTCGGGAGGGGGAAAAGTGCTAAAGGAGCTGCCCCCCCCCCCCCCCACCCCCTTAAGGGAAACCATAACCCATAGGAGGATGAGTGTATGGATGTGAAAGGGATCTAACGATGCCGTCGATAACATGAGATGCCCCCGATGCATCGGCACCACCAAGTCCAGGGAGATCAAGGAAGATGGTGCAAACATAACCGGTGGTAGGTCCAACACCAGACATGATGAAGGTGAAAGGTGGAGGAGAACCAGGGATAGAAACAAAAGTAGAACCCACTGAACCAGAATCAGATTCAGAATGGGGACACAGGAGAGGACTAACTCGGATCCTACATGGTGGAGTAATTATTCCTAACAGAAACTGAGGATGAAGGCCTTGGAGTCTCCAGGATAAATTCCTTGGGGGTGAAATGATAGAAAAGATACACAAAACCCAATAACAAAAAGAGGTAAACAAAGGCATGGAGGTGCAAATTAATTGATTACAATGTTTTAATCTTGGCCTGGTGGTGTAAAACAGGTGCTCTTCGCTTTAGGTGTGCGTGTGTGTGATAAGTGTGTTAATTTTAATTAAGACCAGACCTGTGTATAGAAAAAAGAAAAAGATGTTTTATAACTATAAATAAAATTGAAAGTGACAGTAAATGAAACTGAAAGAGAGTAAAATAAACAGCTAAAGATGCATAAATTTAAACCCAATAAGGAGGACTTCCCAACACATAGTCTATGGGTGGCTGAAATGTACTCAAAAAACAAAAAAATTCCAATAGATCTAAGGTCAAGCGGGATAGGGATATAAAGGTCAGATCTGCTTAAAAGACGTGTAGAAAACAACAAGAAACTAGAGGGAAAAATGCTGAAAAATAGGTGGTGAAAGGCTACAACCTAAAGGGAAATGTGGGGGAACCTAGATGGAGGACCAAACAAAATTAAAAGAGATTTTTTATGTACAAATAACCAATCTTAAATGGATGTGAAAAGACAATTTTAGATCTAAAAAAGGCTAAAAAACACTGAAATCTCAGAAAACCTGCTTTAGCTAAACTCCTCCTAAAAATGTGAAAGCGTACTGAAGCCCTAAGGGGATTGGTTCCTGCTTCGATAAGAAAAGTAAGAAAGTATAGGTCCAAGACGAGTAAATATGGAATTTAGACAACCCTGAATAGTGCCCTTGACAAACCCTAAAAATTATAGATAAAATCTCGCAACAAACTACAGGTCGGAGGTTCTGACATGATTTCTGCTGAAGTCACAGTTTTTGGGTAACTATCCACTACCTCAGAGCTGAGGTCATAGGTTTTGGGCCAAAAAGTGTGACCTAAAATTCTTGATGTCTCGGGGGCAAGTTTCATAAAAAAGTGTTGTTCTTATTGTGACTGATACTTGTTACCTGTGCAAATGGCCCAGGAACACACAAAAGTTGGAATTTTTACTGTTTTAGGGTAGAAAAGGTTAAAAACAACATCAAGGAACACAAAATAAGAAGATGAAGGAAAAACCTAAGGGTTGAAGTAGCTGGAGTCACCCCAGTAGAGTCACCAGTTGTTAGTGTGAATTGTAATCATGAGCATAAAAAGAAAACTCACTTTAGATGTGTATAACAAACAACCCTCACATCAAATGTGGTTTTCAATTTCCTTAGAACTACAGTAGGTGATCAGAATAAAGGCTACAAAGATCCATATATATGTAGTTAAATACATTAAAAAACAAAAATAAACAAGAGTTTCTCCATAAATCCAATAGACAAGACAAGAATTTATAAAGAATTTTTAGTATTATGACACCTGGGAAGGGAACACAAAAAGATGTTGGCAGTCCCCCTCAATGGGACGGGTTCCTGTATGTTATCAACACTTTAGATCTAAGATCTCTCTCTCTTCATGGTGGAGAAAACCCAGAAAAATAGAACTCAAAGGGAGCTCACAAGAAAAAGTAGAAAAAATATGACAATGATGGAGGATCAAAGTCAGACCAAAAGTAGAGATCAAAAGGTGATCAAAGGGTGACAAAAGGTAGTGAATGAATGGAAAACCCTTCTATTTATAACAAAATATTGACTTAGTCTAGATATTGGTGGATAGTTAAAATATTATTAACCAAATCTAGATCCAACTAACTTGGAATATTTTATTATTTTTGGTGGAGGGAAAAGGAATTTAAAATTGGTGAAATCCCTTTATTTAGAAATCATAAAAAATAAGTTATTTATTTATTATTTCAAGGATGAGGTTAAGGAATAATTAAATAAATAATGATTCATTCAATTATTTATAAATGATTTAGTCAAATTTAATAAGGAATATTATTAAATATTTATTTAAATGATTATTCCTAGAGAATAATAAGATAAATAATAATTTATCTAACTAACTCTCCTGTTTTTGGTTAAATATGACTAGGAATATTAATTAAATATTGGTTTAGTTAATTATCCCTAGAGGGAAATCAAACAAATAAGGATTTATTTAATTATTCCTCATGGGGTTTCCTTTTTAGACCATAAATAACTTAATAAACTATGGGTTATTAAATTATTTCTCATAGTGAAAGCAATTTTACAATGGTTAAATTAGTCTTACATGGTGTACTTTAGTCCATCTAATAGTAACAGTTTAGATGGACAAAAATTGGTGTAACACTTGGTAGATACTTATATGTTTTGATGGCAAATGCCTACATGGTATTTGTTCCATACTTTAAGTCTTTGAACGTTCAATCTTCTCATGTTTTTATGAATACATTGCGAATTTTTTCTCGTCTCTTGAAAATAAATCCACCCATCATAGTAAAAATCTATATGGAATAAAATCATACTGTGGAATATCATATTTTGGTGTCTCTTATCAGTTCCCCAAAATGTACAATTTACTTTAGATCTCCATTATGTTGTTATCTGAAAATCTACGATATGATATCAAAAGAACTATGATTGTTTTTTCTCAATTTTAATTCCATTCAATGCATATCAGTGGAAATATGTATTTTGTGTATCTAATATTTGAAGTATGAGATCTTAAATCTAATTATTTTCCCAAAATGACACTTTTTGATGTGAATTGAACTTGATTGAAGGAGGTGTATAATTTTTTTCCATGCAAACTTACTCAAGTCCATAAGATGATATTCTAATGCTTGGATAAAATATTCAACCTTCTATTTCCTGCAAAAAAACAAGTTGAATATACTTGTTATGTAACAATGAGTTTTACAAGGGCCATGTTTACCAAGATTCTGTACTAGGCATGTAATTGTTAGCATTAACTACAAGTTAATCATTCCTACATCCTCTTACAAATCCTTTTTTTTACTTCATAAACCAGGATAATCCTAAAAATATTCTATCCATGACTATGGCTAAAAAATAATTGCTTACATGAGGACAAGAGACCCTATGAATTACCAACCTACAATTGTTCAAATTTTCAAATGTTTCCTAGGTATATACTATTGTTGGGTTTGGAGATTGTGCATATTACAATGATGTATGGATGCTTGACATAAATACTTGTTGATGGACTCAACTTGGAGTTGGTGAGAAGTAACCTCAATATCGATTTTTTCACAGTGTTGCTCTAGCTAACTCATACATGGAAATTTATGGAGGGTAGCTCCATAAATCTGTTTATTATAATGCCAGAATCTGTAGTATGAGCTTATCTCTGTTTCTAGAAATGGATATTATAATGGTTTTTCTATTTTTGGGTACAGTTGTGGAGAGGAACGACACCGATTAGATGAATAATTACTTTTCATTTGGGAGAAAAATTTCCTAATGGTAATTGAAATGTTTACATGTGAAAAATATTTTGAAAACATTGCCATAGTCAAGAGAGACAAATAAATAATGCTTGTTTATGCTGAGATGGTGATCATGTGGTTTCAATGCTCGAAACTAGAGACGAGAGCTCCATAATGGACACAAAATCTAGCGATAGTAAGTCAAAATTATTGAAAGTAATTTCTTGTACATTTAATTATATTTGTATTTCTTATGCAATCCCAAAGTGCCCTTTTTTATGTTTTTTGATTCATATGTCAACAGTACTGGCTAGAGCATAGTCATGGAAAGAGGATTTTAATATGA
The DNA here is from genome assembly GCA_034641835.2 of Pinus albicaulis. Taxonomy (NCBI): domain Eukaryota; kingdom Viridiplantae; phylum Streptophyta; class Pinopsida; order Pinales; family Pinaceae; genus Pinus; species Pinus albicaulis. Next base: position 1,574,570,059 of record CM076579.1, read on the forward strand.
AAATACTTGTTGATGTTGAAGACCAGTCCAAAGCCGTATTCCTAAAAAGATCCAGGTTTTCACAATCAATGTTATTTATACATGCATCTCTCTAGTTATATTTTTCTTAGCGATGTTAGATTATCCATCATTGAATCGATTTTTTCTTTTTTCTGATATTTTTCCTTATGTTCTTGTCCAAATCCTTATGATTTGTTAAAATTTTTTGCAGAAGCCACCACAATATAATGTCTTCCAAAAGATTGTGAATGGTGCACTTCCATGGAACAATGTTGGAAATACCCTGTAACATGTGAAAATCTCAAATACTATCACTATTCATCATTGCAAGTCTTAAAACAAACTCAAAAAAATAAAAGGTTAGATCAAGCACAACCTTTGAATCATTGAAATATATTAGGCATATCACGTGTCAACATTTATTAGGTTTGGATTTATGTCATGCTCTAAACCTCTAGATCCCGGACTTCTAACACTCCAACAACTTCCTTTTACATGTTGTAGTCCTATGAATACATAGATTCCTAGAAATTTTTGGAAAACATGATTTGGTACCATGTTAAGTAAATTTTTCACTCAAAGATTAACCCTACAATATAGGTAAATTTAAAATATTGAATCCTTTCAAAACTAAAACCTGAGAATATGCACACAGATATTGCATAAAATAATCATAGTGATACACAAATTTGAACTCTCAATCACATCTCTATTGAACCTAAAAATTATAATACATTACCATAAATCAAAACCAAAAATTTTCTAACAAACATAGTGTTTCACTCTACATCTTCATTATAGACTAGGAAAAAGAGGGAAGATACAATGTAATTGAACACATAAAAGAAGCACATGCTATAATTGTGTCAAACTCTAAAATTATTTTGGAAACTACTCCACCCCAGTTCCATGGATAAGAGTGGAAATAGAAGTGTTCTTCTTTGTGAATCCTACATATATTCCCCCACATTCTCATGCAAGTGCCTCGGTTGGCCTAGGGACATGTTCACTTCTCTGATAATTCCTATGTTTCCATGATTTTCAAGAGAAGGAAACATTGGGGATCGAGGGATGAATCATTGGGATGGTTGGAAATTGGAGATCAACTTGAAACTTTTGATGGGACAATGGGGATAGGGATACATCCCTAGGATGGCTACAGTGTGTTTTAAGGCTGAGAATGAAAACCGATGGAGGTAACCCTGAAACACTTAGGATTTGGTAGGTAGCCCTAACAAATTAGAGAGGGATCTCTCTGTGATATTAAACCGATAAGATGAATTAATAAGGTAAGAAGATATTAGGCTAGGTATGAGCTCTAAGGTTTTTAAATTTAAGGTTTTTGTTGGATCTAGAGGAGAGATCAAGGAAACTAGGTCAGATCTGAAATATTTCAGTTGCAAAGATATAAAGAGACATGGAAGATAGGTTCAATTGCACTTTAAGGTTGTACATTTTAGTGTAGGTTTGAAAATTAAAGGTTCAAAATGAGCATTACAAGCATCAGTTAATTTATCAGAAGATGAATAACATAAACATGAAATTCCTAACAAAAAATAGCATAAGATTAAAGAATTATGTTTAACATATTATATGAAGATCACTGAAATCATAGATATGGAAAGAAGATAAAATAATAATTCATAAAAGTGAATTACAGAAGAAAAACATGGCCACAAAATTATACCACATGAATCCCTATATTATAATTGCAACTGGCCTTGTAATTCTGCAAATATCAACTATACACAAAGCTCCAAGCCTTCTACTCTCTGATGTCAAAACTTGAATATAACTGAAAACTAGATACATATATACCAAAAAGATATTCATCTCTTTGAGGGGTTGAATCCCTCTTTATATGAATAGTTACACAAATTTCTCTAACCAAACCTAAGACTAGGGAGGTTTAAACAAACTTTCCTTTTAGTGTTTGATTAAACTATCCATCATAAACAACCTTCATAAGTACATAAAATTTACATTAAATAGGCCTAATTATATTTTTATATATCATGTCAACTTAAAATAAGAGAAATTACATCTTTGGGAACCGAGTTTTACTGAAAAAACTCCAAAATTTGACCTCCATGGCAAACCACAACACCATCACAGAAAAGCATAACGCCAACTTGTAGGGAAATTTTGAGTTCCTTACTGTGCTCCAAATGTTGAGCTTAAGGTAACATTGGCAATAATATGGTGTATATCTTTCCTTACAGTCATTAATCAAGAAAATTTTCCTCGCCAAGGCTAAGACAAATGGATTCTCCCAAGGTCGCTCCGAAAGTGTAGCGCCATGGTTAAAAATGTAGCAGAAAGTGGTGTTTTAGCATGTTTTTTGCACTTTTCTCCCAACCAAAATGTTGACATTGCAAAAAAACTATATAGATGACATGTAAAGGTCATAATATATCCATGCATATAAAATTTTGGTGATTTGGATCCCTGAGGAAAAAGCACAGCACCAAGGCGCTGCACTTTTGGCTGACCGAATTTCTAAAAATTGCCAAAATGACCGAAACTTTCCCAAAAATAGGGCTCAAATGTGGAGAAATATATCTATAACCATAATTATTTTTTGCAAAAATGACGGAGGTTTTTGGTCTTTGGTATTTTATGAACAAAAACCTCCAAGTTTCAAAAATACTTCCCCATTTGTTCAAAATCCAAGTTTGAAGTTGGTTACTTAAAATTGTACAAATGCAACAAGCTCTCAAAAAAAACACAACGTGGTATTGGAGAGGGTGTTTAGAGGCCTTACCTGATGAGTTTTGGGATGAACATTGTATGGTTGTAAATCTTATGATGTTTGCTACACAATGTAGTCATTAATTACTACAAACACCTTCTTCAAAACCCTAAAAGACAGACTTGAAGTTAAGTTGTCCAAAAGTGAAAAAAACCTCCTATAGCAACTGTAATTTGGGAATTTGTCTAAAATCCTAACAGCTGTGTAGAAATAGAAGGAGGTTATTGTCCACTATTCTACTATCGACAAAAACATTTTTCACTTTTGTCTAATTCATCTTCCTTACATAAATATATATATATATATATATATATATATATATATATATATATCTTGGAAAGGTCAGGCTATGATTTCTTGGAATTTTTTAGGTTCATATCTGATAATATGACCTCCTTTATTCTTCCTATAATCATTGGTTGTGGTCTCTATATCCATGTGAAAACCTAGCTCACTAGGAAAGGGAATTAGGGTTTAGTTTAGGAAAACAGGGGATTTGGGGCAGTTTTAGGAATGGAGGGAGATAAAGGGTCTTGAGCGCGTATAAATTCTTGGGAAAATATAGGAGGTAGGGATAGATGTTAGGGAGTGTATGGAGGTGTAATTTTTCGAAATTAGTGAGAGGAAGGGGTATACAAATGCAAAACATAATCCTAGCCTAGGAAAGTGTAGTGTAGGATAGGGTTTGTAAGGAAATGAAGAAAATGAGGGGAATGGATTAGTGGAAGTTTCAGTGAAGGTGTATGGAAGGAGAGGGAGGGTGTATGAGCATTAAGTTTAGGTTTTTTCTTAGAAAATGGAACAAATACACTATGTGACCAAAAGCACAACAAACCCTAGGAGAGGGTGGTTTTCTGAACTTACAAGCATGAAATGAAGATAAATAGAGGTAGATGGGGGACTGATGTAAGACACTTACTTATTTATGATAATCTGGAACCTATAGTTGATGAAGACACCCTTGGAAACTTAATATGGTACTCCTTTGAGAAAAACACAATACCTTGGAGAAAATCGTGACGCATTTGAGAAAAGCTCAATGTAGGTGAGAAATTTGGAACTTTTGGGCAAGAAATTGATTGTCAGAGGGTGGAAATGCTCCTTGACAATAGAATGATGTGTCATGAGGTTAGAATGATAAAATTATTTACTGATTTCATCTTCTTATAGACTAAAAATTCGATTTTCTCTTAGGTGATGATGAGGCCCCACCTTGTCTTTTCACAAAATAACTTGATAAAATTGTGTATTGCATATTTAAACCTTATGATACATAATTACATCATGATAAAGATTAAAATTTATTTTAAGATCATTATAGAACACTCTTCCCTATTACTACTCCCTCTAATGATGACCTAGCTGATGTTATGACTCTTTTTATGACCTTTTTGATGAATTGACCTAATAATGACACCTAATGGATTTATAAATTGATTATTTGGACCTTTGAACCTTGCAGTACGAATGACCATGAGATGATGATTGAAATGGTGATCAAGACACATCATTGATGACTCATTACAATGAGTGATGGCATGACCAAGATGATGATTTTGACCATGGGATGATGACAAAAGTAACATACCGAGACATACTAAACAATGATCAAATTTTTATTTGAAAACCTATTTGAATCTATATAAATTAGACCTAGGACCCTATCAACCACTTAAAAGAGTATAATTTGATCACTCATGATAAAAAAGACTGATATACAGTAACATTGGCTCCAGTTGGGGATGGCACCTCCTTAGGAGGTGTTAAGAACACCGTAGACTAAGTAGCCCCATCCATTGGGAAATGGATTAAAAAATGAAAAAAATACTTGAAACTGAAATGAATTGACAACATGAAATGGTTTAACAAAGTGAAATGACTTGAAAAATTGAAACTTACTACTAGCTGAACTTATTTATGTCTACAGACCATCGATATTTGAAGGCTTCAAAGCCTTATGATAAACACCTTCCTGTTGAAGATATACATACGATCATGTGAAATGATCCCTTCAGTGTAACCAATCCATCAAATGGCCACTTAATATAATCATGCTCACACTGTCCTTGAGCATGAAGAAAAAACAAAAGCTAGGCAACTCTAGGTGTCCATTGGAGATTTGCTCATGATCCATAAATACAAGAAAATTCATATCCCTTATTGACTCTAAAAAATCAGTAAAAGGCTCCTCACAAATATGGAATTTTACCTTATCTTGAAACTCGGTAGAAATACATGCACTCCTTTCATTTTATGATCCTGGAGGAAGATCATCATCTGCAACAGGCTCTAAAACAACCTCTTCTCTATCATTGCTCTCTTGATATAAATTCAAATTCTTGGATGAGTGTTGGAACGGGGTCTCCTAACAAGCTGTGAAACTGGTCCAATTTTGATATTTTTGATTATATTTAGCCTAGCGGAGGGGTTTTGGGGTGGGTCAATGGCCCGAACGCATTATAATGGGTCAAAGGGTAAACTAGGGGTCCGAAAACCATGGGTTGCGGACCATAGGAAAGTTGAGGCTATATTGTTATAAATAGAGATGCATTTTGTATTGTAAAGGATAGGAAATGATGAGCTATTGATGCGATCTATTGTTTAAGCTATCTATTTGGGTTTTGGGGAAGAGACTCCTGCTGACTATGTGCGTGGAGATCCTAGTCTAGTTGTGTGCGGACCCTGCTGCTGTGTGCACAGGTTGGGAAGGGATTTGGAATTGTAAGGAAGAATTGATGAATGAATGAATGAAAAATATTGTTAGAGAAATAAACTTATGAGTACTGTTATATGAATTACTTGTAATTGTTGTATTGTATGTTTTCTGTCCTTAAGCTATGAAAGATCTGTGTACTGTGTTCTTGGATCTAGAACTGTTATGTTCTATTTATGTATTGTTGTTTTGATGATATAACAAGTGTATAACTATAAATCTAGTGCATGTGGATGCGAATAGATATTAAATTAACTCTACGTAGAATAAGGTAATCAGGGATTACAGGATCTAGCACTACTCTACTTGCTTTACCCATCCTTTCTCACGGTGTGGAAACCTAGTTCCAACACCCACCCATACTACTTCGGGTGTGGCTTTGACCTGCGAAAGCAGGTCACTGCTGAAAGGGACAATAGTATAGGGGTTTGTTGGCAAGCCTTGCTTACCGAACCTGGGTCAAGACCCCTTGAGCCAACAAATGGTTCCGTTGTCAGTATTGCAAGAATATGAGAAAGGGATTAGGTATTGACAAAAGAATATTGGAGAAGAGTGCCTACGAAGGGCCCTTTGGAAGCCATGACGGTGCACTTGAAGATACCTACCTTCAAGGGCACGACCGATGAATACATGGAGCGGTTTTGGTTTGTGGCGGAGTTGGTATGGGTTGCACAAGGCATGATGGGTGACACTACGAAAAAACAAAGTTATCCCTAGCCTTTGAAGGAAGGGCTGTGGACTGGTATATGGGATATGTATCTCAAAATAAGGACACAAATATCCAGGACATTAAGGACGCCCTGGAACATTAGTTCTAGAACCCTAAGTGCTACTCTCAGGTCATAGCAGAATTAAAAGATTTCAAGAAAAGGTTGACTGAGTCTATATGGGAAGCAGATCAACACCTAAAAAATTCTATTAGGGAAGGGGGATTTTGGTATGATGAAAAATAGATTACAGAATGGTTCATCGCCATGCTACTCCCTCACTTACGCATACCTATGGGCCGCCAGAATTTTGACTCACAGGATGAGGCCTTGGGAGCTGTGATGAAACTAGAAACTACACCTCTAAAGGATGCTGCGGTAGAAGTACAACAGATATAGGTGCAGCTTGAGGCTATGCACCAGGAAATTCAAAATCTATAGCAGGAGAAAGGAAGAGGGGTTGGCATGAAACTAGATCACAGGGTAGGCCACCTGGGACAAGGAGCACGTAGTCTAGGATAGCAGGGCTCAAGGGAACCTGCAATCTGGCACAGAGGGAGCTTCACAACAGGGTTCCGTAGTATCCACCAATGGCCCTGTAATGGCACCCATGTTTCCGAACCAAAGTGACAATGGTGCTTGTCTTGCCCATTGATAGGCCATGAGGAGTGGGACTTCCGAAGCCCTAATGAAATGATAAACAAGGGAAAAGACCCTACCTTACCAAGAACCCCCTTGGTCAGGGATGACTCCCCCCTGGAGGAAGGGATGGGAGCCGGAGCGGAAGCACAGGTTGGGGTCGAGGCCAGTCACTCTGCTACAACTGTGTGGGCATGGGGCATTTGGCGAAGGATAGCCTAAACCCTTTATGACAGTCCTGCAGGTATTGTATGCAGTGGGGCCATACGCTGGAAGAATGCCCAACCTTAAAATCAAAGATACAAGAAAAGCAACTCCCATCTACATAGAAGGTGCAAAGGGTCCAGACCGGGCTAAGGGGAAAGGACACCAAGGTAAATGTAGTAACACACAGTGGATTGGCGACTGGGGGAGCTAAGGAGAAAGCTAAAACTGACTCACTGATCCGCACGATAGTTAGACTTCAAGAAGGACTGGACATGGGCAAGGCGAGGGAGACATTTATGGAGGCTCGAAAGGAATTTCTCAAGACCAAAATTCCGCCCTCTGCACACCCGGGAGCTGAGGAAGTAACAACAGAACTTAAACCTTTATTACAAGCATGTGTGAGGATGTTGCGCAACCCTCAGGTAGTACGAAATCTATAGGCTTTACTAGAAAGATGTGCAACGCGAGCTGCCAGGTCACCCGACATCAAGGACGTGCATAAATTATACAAATACCAAAGACGCACTGGCAGGGAGATGCAATTGACTGTGCAGATTGGTGACTATGAGATGGATGAGGTTATCTTAGATCTGGGGTCAGATGCAAATTTATTACCAAAGTAGACATGGCAATGAATGGGGGAACCTAAATTAGAATGGTCCACCATCCAGCTATGAATTGCCAATCAACAAAAAATCATCCCTCTAGGGAGATTACCAAAAGTCATGGTTGACATCGCAGGGGTAAGGGTCCTAGCTGACTTTTAAGTTATAGAAATTGTGGAAGATGTGGATCCCTACCCTGAACTCCTTGGACTGGACTAGAAAATTGACATGGGGGGTGTCATCAATCTCAGGAAATGCAACATGGTGTTTGAAAGAAAGGGTACACGTGTCATAGTACCACTAGATCCAGTAGAAGGTGTACGGTATATAGAGCCAGCCTATGAAGAGGAGGAATTAGATCACATTTATAAGTTAACTGCACTAGATGAGGATCGAGTTAATCCCGCAGAGGAAGGATTTCTCTGCTGGGAAAAGGACAGTGAATATTTCTCTGACTCTGATGAGGAGCTGGAAAATTGGCAACGCTAATTGCATGAAGTTTCGGTGCTCCAATGTCTTCAGACCGTTAGTAATTTTCAGTGCATCTATACCGAGGAAAGGAACTTGCCCTGCTCAGAGAACGTAGATGATAGTCAGAAGACGGTTGAACCTAAGATTCCCACAAAGCGCAGGCTAGGGACACTATCACTAACATTGCACGGAGCACCTACGCAAGGACCGGTATTCTCCGCTCAAGAGAAGTATTGGAGAAGGGTGATCCTGCACATAGGGGCCCTAGTTGCTAGATGGAATCTGATGTCAGTCGACCTATGTGAACACTTGTTGACATACCACACTCAAAGGTACGATCAAGCCTTGCATGGTCAGGCTTGTCGGGGTACCGCTGCCCTAGGCATGCGTCGAATTACGGACTTGCCCGGACCCACGTGTAATTTGAAGAATTTTCGAATGCCTCAATAAATAAATGGCACAAGGATGCATGACGCAGCCCTCTGGTGCAAGGAGGTTCCAACCATGGGCGAAGAACATGGATCGAAAATACTGATGACAAACTTGCATACATGCCTCACATCGATCTTCACTCAGGGTACGCGAACGACATATAGGCGTCATCCATGGCCTAGCATTCTGTGGAAATGACCTCAAGCATGTACGGGGACCATTAGCACATCCCGATTTAATAAAAAAGGGATCTTACAAGTACAAAAAATTGACGGTAGATCATCAATGAAGCCATTTATGGTAAGATTGATCTACCTGATTGATGGTCAGTCTCATGAATGGGCTACTCCCCCATTAAATAGCTCTGAACGGTGTGCGAATGGTTGGATAATTACACACCAAGATATTTATTCACCTTACAACCTGCTCTCGCTATCTGCGTACTGGTATTTTGTGCTCCTTAACATTCTCTGGGTTGCCTGCTTTCGTGTTGCTAGGATGGACCCAACCAGAGAGTCTGGGGGTGCTGAGTGTAGTAACAGGGGGGAACGCTAGCTGCCGATAGAAAGGATTGTCTGCGAGCCACACACAATAGGAACGCCGCGATACAGGGACATGCTGTGGCTTCTCCGCAACTATAGAACACTTCCCAGCCGAAGCAATGTGTGTTCCCTCCCTTGACCTACCCTCGTCAATGCTCCTGATCCAGCTACAGGGGACATATGAATTGATTTAGCACAGCTATCTTGCACAGAGCTACAAGGACTGCACACCAGAGTGTTGCGCGAAGTTCGCCACCACGACCGAGGCAGGAAACAACAGTATAACATACCTTAGGAAGTATGAGACCAGTGAATTGCAGTGGTCACAGAGGCAACACATATTATTCAAGAATAGCTGACACAGGGTGTACAACTGGTCGAAGTAGCTACCCAACTATGGACTGCCATTCAACACCATTCCACGCTACAGGATATCCAGACGAAATTGCAATAGCTGGAAGCTGCTCTGGAACAAGTCAGAGCCTCCTCACCCTCCACCGTCTCCACACAGTGTCTAGCCATCCTGGACAAGATTTAGAACCTTCACCACAACAAGCATGTCACTCAAAAACGGTTGAAACCATGGGCTAAGACCACACTCCAGCTCGCCGAAGATGCTCAGTCTGCCATTGTGCGCCTCCACGATTTGTTGGAATGGAACATCGCGGCTCCATATGGCCCTGCCTCCTTGACAATAGTAAACATTTCGCAACATGCTGTGGCCCAGATTAAGGAAGTTCTCCCTCCACTTCTTTGCACTCTGGATACCTTGTGTGTGCAAGTCGAAGCCGCACCATTGCAATGACTCGGGACGAGTCACAAGATTGTGTAGGGGGACTGTTGGAACGGCATCTCCTAAAAAGCTTCGAAACTGGTCCAATTTTGATATTTTTTATTATATTTAGCCTAAAGGAGGGGTTTTGGAGTGGTTCAAACCCCCGAATTCATTGTAATGGGTCAAAGGGTAAACTAGGGGTCTGAAAACCATGGGTTGCGGACCATAAGAAAGTCGAGGCTAGATTTTTATGATTATAGATGCATTTTGTATTGTAAAGGAAAGGAAATGATGAGCTATTGATGCATTTTGTTGTTTAAGCTATCTGTTTTGGTTTTGGGGAATGGACTCCTGCCAGCTATGTGCGCAGAGATCCTAGTCCAGCTGTGTGCGGACCCTGCTTCTATGTGTGCAAGTTGGGAAGGGAATTGGAATTGTAAGGAAGAATTGATGAATGAATGAATGTGGAATATTGTTAGAGAACTTAACCTATGAGTACTGTTATATGAATTACTGGTAATTTCCGTATTGTGCATTTTATATCCTTAAGCTGCGAAAGATCTGTGTATTGTGTTCTTGGATCTAGATCTGTTATGTTCTGTTTATGTATTGCTGTGTTGATGATATAACAAGTGTATAAATATAAATATAGTGCACGTGGATGTGAATATATATTGAATCAAATTTGCATAGAATAAGGTAATCAAGGATTACAGGATCTAGCACTACTCTGCCTGCTTTACCCATCATTTCTCAGGGTGCGAAAACCTGGTTCCAGCACCCACCCATACTACTTCGGGTGAGACTTTGACCTGCAAAAGAAGGTCATTGCTGAAAGGGACAATAGTATAGGGGTTTTTTGGCAAACCTTGCTTACCGAACCTGGGTCAGGACCCCTCAAGCCAACAATGAGCTTTGTAATGAGACTCTTGTTGAAAAAAACAATGAAGCTAGTTGCGTGATCAAATTTTTATCTTCTCTATTTTGAAGCTCATAGCTAGCTAATGGAGAAGGATGTTGACTACAGATATCATCCAAAACATCAGCTACTGGAGCATGAAAAACCTTAGAATATTGTTGAAATTTTTTATACATTATTTCCAATGAGAGTATATGATTTTCTATAGGCTTTTCATCCTTTGCTTCAGAGATATTATCAGTTTTTTCCTTAAAAATTGAAATGCATCAAAACTTAATGGTACATAATTATTGTGCATCAATTCATAATATTTTTTAGGTTCTAATATTTCAACTGTGGTTTGAAACTTAATTTAACTTAGTGGTTGTGATTCTGGAGTGAAAGAAGCTTCCATACTACAAGTGACATCCTCAACCAATTCATGAAAAGGTTGCCAATTTATACTGTTGACAACTCGCTTATCTACTTGCTTACAATTTTCTCTTATTTTTGAAAATGAGGAGAAACACAATGATAAGGAGTCTTGATGAATAATTTGACTGTCTTCTTCATGCTCAATATCAAAATTGAAAGACTATTGATTGCTAATCTATGGAAAGTTTTCTCTGAGTAATTGAAATTAAGTGAGACATAAAGGAAAATAACTTTCAATGACTTTGAAGTTTTCTACATTCTTCATTGCTATCATGATTGATATGTATAGGCTAAGTTCTATATTTTAGTTGATGCTATTGAACTTCCTCCTCCTAAAAATATGTCGATGATTGCTTTGAAGAGTCAGCCTCTATTCCGACAACATAGTCATCATCACACTGATTATACTTGGGTAAATAATCCATATAAAAAATTTCATCAAGCATACACATTATATCAGAAATTTTTTTATCTAGGGATTGATCTAAAAATCCATTTTCATGACTGCCCATAAATGAATACATAAAACAATCATTTTCTAATATATGGTAACTGGAACTAGCAGGAAAATGGTTAAGGTTAGAAACCCCTTCCTCTTTTGCAATAAGTGGGACATGGTGTTGTCGAAAAGAAAATTCATCTCTCGTGATGATATTTTCCATCATTTATTCCATTTTACTTACCAAAATGTTGAGATTCAGTTTTGAAGATCTCGAGTAATCCTTCTCTATGTTCTCCCTCTCTTCTGCCTTCAACATTGACCTTTTGACCAACAGATTAGCTTCCACAACTATCACAGTCTCCTACATTTTTTCGAGTGTTTTAGTGTTCCTTTCTCTCAATTGAAATGCCATTTTTGGATCAAAGGCATCCGGATAGTGTAAGAGATCTAAACCTAGAGGCGGTTTTATATCAGCAGGTATTGAATGGTATTCTTGTTTGAACCTGGCTAAAAAGTGTCGTACTGTTTCTCCTGGTTGTCTTTTAAAATTATTATATTCTTCTAAAATCAGAATATGATTCATCTTCGTCACCCATTTATCAAGGAAGACTTTCAAAAACTGATGAAAATAAAAAATACTAGTGGTTAGAAAGTTTTTGAACCATTTCTTAGCTTCACATTGCAAAGATAGAGCAAACATCCTGATACTAACATCATCTTATCCAAACTCAAAAAGGTTGAGAAAAATTTCAAAACTCTGAATTTTTTTGCTAGCAGTGATGTTACCATATTCTCCATCAAACCTGGGAATATATTTGTAATATTTTTCAAGGAAATCATGGAGTATAGGAGGTAAGATGAGTGGCTTGTATCTATATAGAATTTTGGAAGATATAGGAGCATGTAAAAAATATGTAAAATTAGTCTTGGTCTATTGAGTCTCATTAAGATAAAGTTTTTCAACATAAGTTTCAGAAGAAGGATCTTGAACAAGATCAAAAGCATAAGGATAATTTGTATTCACAATTTGCAAAGGAAAGGAATGAAATGCAAGTGTGTGATCTTTTCCCTAATATAGTATGCACTAGAAAACCTGCTTGAAACTCTCAAGAAAAAAGAAGAAATAATCCATGACAAAGAACATGATGTCTTGGATGAAAGTCCAAGTTCAATACATGATCTTCATGTGTTGTCCTTTTATGTTTCTCTTGGTAAGGTTCATCCTCCAGCGGAGTCTTCAAGTTTGATTTTGAAATTGATTTGGAGTCTCCAAGTGGATTCTTTTAGCCTTCATCTGTCTGATAACTATCCACCATCAGTAATAAAATCTGATCATTGTCATTCACACCCAGGGAAAATGTGATATTTTGTTTCCCAGAAACGACACCAAAAATGTTATCTTCCATAATATCCCAAGGCTGAGAATGGAAACTGACGGAGGTAACCTCGAAACACTTAGGATTTGGTAGATATACCTACGAAATCATAGAGGGATCTCTCTATGATCTTACATCAAAATATTTCTGAAGAAGAGAGAAAGATATTAGGCTAGGTCTGAGCTCTAGGATTTTCAAATTTAGATTTTTTTCTGGATCATGAGGAGATATCAAGGAAACGAGGTAATATCTAAAAGATTTCAACTGCAGGGATACAAAGCGGCATGGAAGATATTCTTAGTGGCATTTTAAGGCTATCAATTGTAGTTTAGGGTGGAAAATAAATGTTCAAAATGAGCATGACATGCATGAATTCATTTATCAGAAGATGAATAACATAAACATGAAATTCCTACCAAAACAAAGAGTCTAAATAATTTTATTTAAAATCTTATAGGAAGATAATTGAAAGCATAGATATGGAAATAAGATGAAAAAAATCACTCATGAAAGTGAATTAGAGAAGAAAAAAAACTACCACAAAATCATACCACATGAATCCATATATAATAGATGCAACTGGCCTTGTACTTTTGCAAATATCAACTGTACCTAAAGCTCCAAGCCTTCTACTCTCAAATTTCCAACCTTGAATCTGACTGAAAAATAGATAAATATAAACCAAAACCATGTTACCCTCCCTCAAGGGTCGAATACCTCTTGATAGGAACAATTAAACAAATTTCTTTAACAAAACTTGAGGCTAGAGAGGTTAAAGAAAACTCTCCTTTTAGACTTTGACTGACATATCCATAAAAAATGAACTTCATAAATGCATAAAATTTACATTAAAAAAGCCTAATTACATTCATATATATCATTTCAACTCAAACCAAGAGAAATTACATCATTGGGAACTGAGTTTGACTTAAAAAACTAAAAACATTGACCTCTAGGGAAAAGCACAACACCAACTTGCTGGGAAATTTTGAGGGCCTTCCTGTGCTCCAAACGATGATTTGAAGGTACCATTGGAAATATTAGGATGTATACTTGTCCATATATTCCTTAATTAAGCATGATTTCCTCTCCAATTCTGATAAAAATGGATTCTCCCAAGGTCACTCCAAAAGCACAGTGCCAGGGTGAAAAAGGTGGCAGAAAGTGGTTTTTTAGCATGTTCTTTTCATTTTTCTCCCAACCAAAATGCTGACTTGGCACAAAAAATAGATATTTGATATGTGTAGTTCATAATCTATCCATGAATATAATTTTTTGGTTATTTGGAGCCTTGAGGGAAAAGCGTAGTGCCAGGGCATTGGTCTTTTGGGTGACTGAATTTCCAAAAATTGCCTAAATGACCAAAAATCTCCCAAAAATAGGGTTCAAAGGTGGAGAAATATGTCTATAAAAATAATTTTTTTTAGAAAAAATAAGAGAGGTTGTTTTTATTTGGTATTTTATGAACCAAACCATTCTCCAAGTTTCAAAAATAATTCCCCATTTTTTCAGAATCCGAGTTTGAAGCTAATCAAGCTCTCAGCAGAAACACATTTTGGTCTTCGTTAGGGTATTCAGAGGCCTTCCCAGAGGTTTTTTTGGCTTAATGTGGTATTTTTGGAAATCTTATGATGTCTGATACATAGTGGAGTCATTAAGCACTTCAAACACCTTCTCCAAACCCCTGACAAACGGACTTGAAGTCAAGTTGTCCAAAAGTGCATAAAACCTTCAGTAGCAACTGTAATTTTGGAATTTATCTGAAATAATAAAACTTTTAAATAAATTGAAGGAGGGTTTCATTCCTTGGTCTATTATGGACAAACACCACTTTCATTTTTGTCAAATTCATCTTCCTTACTTAAAAAACTAATTTTGAAGTAGAATTGTCCCTGTGTGCAAAGTAAACCCTAGGCAGCCCATACCTTGGAAAGGTATAGATATGATTTATTAGAATTTTGTGGGTTAATATATGAAATATGATCTTCTTTATTCTCCCTATAATCATTGGTTTTTGTATCTGTATCCATGTGAAACCCTATCTCACCAGGAAAGGGAATTAGGGTTTATTTTAGGAAAACATGTGATTTGGGGAAATTTTAGGAATGGATGGAGATGAAGGGGTTTGAGGGTGTGTAAATTCATGGGAAAATTTAGGGGGTAGGGATATATTTTAGGGAGTGTAGGGAGGTGGAAGTTTTGGAATTAGCGACGAGAAGGGGTATAAAAATGCGAAACACAGTCCTAGGCTAGGAAAGTGTAGTGTAGGCTAGGGTTTGTAGAGAAATGAAGAAAATTAGGGAAAAAAATGAGGGGAAATTTTAAAGAAGGTGAATGGAAGGTTAGGGAGGGTGTATGTGCATGAAATTGATGGTTTTTCTCATCAAATGGACTAAATACACTATGTTACCAAAAGCGCAGCAAACCCTAGGAGAGAGTGGTTTTCTGAACTTACAAGAATGAAATGAAGCTAAAGAGAGGTAGATGAGGAACTGATGTAAGCCACTTTATTTTTTTTTGATGATTTGGAACCTGTATTTTATGAATAAACCCTTGTAAAATAAATATTGTGCTCATTTGAGAAAAACACAACACCTTGGAGAAAAGTGCATCGGGGTTGAGAAAAGCATAGTAGAGCTAAGAAATTTGGCACTTTTGGGCAAGAAATCAATTTTCAGAGGGTCAAAATTCTCCTTGATAATATAATCATGTCTCATGGGGGTATAATTAGAAAGTTATTTGCTACTTTGGTCTTCTTATAAGAAGAAAATTCGATTTTCTCTTAGGTGGTGATGAGGCCCATCTTGTCTTTTCAAAAACTTGACTTGATAAACTTGTGTACTATAGATTTAAACCTTATGATACATAGTTACCTCATGATAAATATCAAAATGTATTTTTTGATCATTATATAACACTCTTCCATGTTACTACTCCCTATAATTATGAACTAGGTGATGTCATGACTCTTTTTATGACCTTTTTAATGATTTGGCCTAATAATGACACCTAATGGATTTATAAAATGATGATTTGGAACTTTGAACCTTGCAGTATGAATGAACATGAGATGATTACTGAAATGGTGATCATGACACATTATTTATAACTCATCAGAATGAGTGATCGCATTACCAAGATGACAATTTTGAACTTGGAAAGATGGGATCAATAACATACATAGACATACTAACCAATGATAAAAAAAAATATTTGAAAAACTATTTGAAACTATAAAAATTAGACCTGGGACCTGTTGTACTGTACAACAACCCTCCCCATTTCTAAATTTTTAGAATAAATTTCATTTAGAAATAGGTCCCATTTTTATCTTTCTTTCTAGATAGAAATAAAATACTTAGAAACAATCTGATCATTTTTATTAGGAATAAGAATTTCATTGATAAAAGGACATATTGCATATTTTTATTTACAAGCGTGTATAAACAAATACAACCTTAAAAAAAAAAAATTCTGATCCGATGAGATACAAAGCTTTTATCATATCAAAATATTATATAAAGCTTTTATATTTAACAATTTTTGATGTGTACAGTAATCGCAAATCGGAAATCGAAGAGATCTTTATGTTCTATATTCACTTTGTAAAACTCCGATGCGATGGAACTTAATTGAAATCACAAATCAGATAAGCTTTAAAGTGTTATATTTGTTTTGCATACTTCTGATGCGATGTGATTCATCGCAATCGCATTTCGGAGAATTAAACGTTACATTCATTTGATTTAAAGACTCTGATGTGGCGGACCCCACCTGATCGCAATCAGATTATCGGAGAAAATGTTTAACGATCCATCCCATTTGAAAATCACCGATGCGATCTTCGCAAGCGGAATTCAGCATAAATCATATTATGTTATTTTCATTTACCTTTGAAGATTCAATTGAGAGTTCCTATACAGGATAATGAATCACAACAGAAGGAAACAGAGAATACATCTGGCAAAAAAGTAACAGAAACATCTGCCAACAAAATCATCATACAGACTCAGAAAGAAGTAACAGGAACTAATCCTGTTTTACAGAAAGAAGATATTAGCAACAAAGTTGATACTGAAAAGAAAGAAACAACTACTAAACTTGATTTACATATTGATCAGTAGTCTTCAGCCCAGACAGGAAAAGAAAACATAGGTACTGATGCCAACGTGCATACTGAAAAGGGAGACACAAATAGTAAGGCTACTGAACAGGCACCAAAAGGAGATATAAACAATAATCTAGATTCTCAACTTGGAAGAGAGGAAGCTGCTAAAAATGTAGTTGAATCTACTGAACTTATAGTTTCTCCTCATTTTCTAAGCCAATACGAACAATTTTCCTAACAAATAGGACAACAGAATAATCCCCAAGTTAATGTTCTGGAATACAAGGATATAGAATTTATTCCTGAAAACCCCACAGGTGAAATCATGTTTAAGATAGAAGAAATCCTTCCTTTGGATGTATTTTATAGTCCTAAGCATAGGGTTGCTGTGAGAAAACAAAGAAAAGGGAGGAGAATTTATTAGGATGCACTTTCGACATCACAGGTGGAGTTTATGAATATTTTTTATAAAAATTCTGAGGTGAATCCATCTGAGTATCTCACCAAATTATCCCAATACGCAGGTGCCTATAGTGCTGCAACTATAGACAAGGCCTCTGAAGTCACATAATTAACGAAACAAAAGGATTTGCAAATCACTATGTTGGAAGAATAGGTTACAGAGAACCAGCAGAAAATTATGCAGTTAGAACAACAATTTCAGGATGGAGAACTCAAATCCAAATAATTAGAAGAGCATCTTGTTGCTGAAAAGAAAAAGATCGATCAACAGACTTTAGAAAAGCAACAACAACTAAATCAAGAGATAGAAAAATTACAAACGCTTCTGCAAGATGAGAAGACTTCAAAGATTGAGCAAGAGAAGATGTTTCAATCCAAATTGGACAAGTTCAAGAATTATCCTAATTTTGATCAATTCAAAAATGAAGCCCTAGAGACAAACAAGTTATTGTCTCGGCAATTAAATGAATTTTATATAAAGGCTGCAGAAGCAGAATCCTTGTGTGAAATTACATCTTCCTTCGTAGATGAAGGAGTCAGTCTTAAAATTGAATTTGATGAAGCTAATGAAAATATTTTTGAATTTCCTTTATGGAAAGACTCAGAGTCAGGAAGAAAAGCAAACCTTCCCAGGATTATGGAGAGACATAAGGAAATTATTTTTGCAGAATGGGAACAGTGTTTAATCAAAGCTACATCTAGAGCTAAAAGTATGATGAACAATGTAACACAGCTGGTGAATAATAGTTTGTATGCAATCAATTTGCTTTCAAATTGTACCCCTAGCAAGTTACTTAGGGTAAAAGGGACTGATTACAAATGGAAACAAGAAATAATCAATAAAAATCAGCAAATTGGCCAACTGCAAGGAATATCGTGGGATACAATGTGGACCTACCTTATCAAGCCTCATAGTCAGCAAAAAGCAATAAAATTTCTTTCAAATGCCATTGATTGCATCATTCCTGAATTCTCTGATGCCACATATATAGGGAAATTGCACTCAAAGCTTAGTCATCCAGAAGAAGTGAAGGAAATGCTCGGATTACACGATATGGTCAGATTAATTTCTTCCTCTTCTAGGGCTAGTTCCTGGTGTATATCCTCTTCTTGTTCATTTTCTTCTTCCTCTTCACAATCTATGTAAAATAATTTCTTCTCAGCACACTTATGACCTTTAGTGTATTTGCTATCACAACTATAGCAACGCCCTTTTTCTCTTTTTTCTTCCAATTGTTGTGGTGTCAACCTTGTAGGTTGTGGAAATCTAGGCATAGCAACACTTCCTTCTTTATAGAATTGAGTGGTAGGTTTCCTTGTCGCCATAATTTTACATTCAACTTTTCTTGCCAACCTGAATGCCTTCTCCAATGAATCAAGTTCCAAAACACGAACTTCATGTTGGATGTTATCCTTTAGAGTACCTAAGAAGAGATCAATCCTGTGTTCCTCTGGAATATTAGTTACCCTTATATTCAATTTTTGGAAGTCCTCAATGTGCTGCCCCACTAAACCCTTTGTTTGAGATTTATCAATTGGCTAAAGAAGGTGTTGCTCTTTGTATCCTCATAATGTGCTATCATTTCCTCCGTAAAAATTGACCAAGTGAAATTTTTTTTATGGGAGCAAAGCCATCGATACCATACAAATGTATTTTGTTCTAAATGTAAAGTTGCAATGCGTACCTTTTGTGTGTTTTTCACATTATGAAGATCAAAATATTGCTCCATCTGTAGTATCCATGTTACAGGATCCTTTCCATCAAACTTCCTCATATCCATTTTTGGAATATGGTGGTTCTTCCTGCCAACATTAGATTTTATGAAATCGCGATTAACATTTATTTTGTTCTCATCATGAGGTTCTTCTACTATCTTTTACCATTAGGAAGAATTTCTTGTATCAAATTTGTCAAACCTTCAATGTTTGCTTTGAGATCATTCTTCATGTTTTCCATGTTGTCTTTCATGTCATCCATCTTAGCTTCCATGCCAGCTTCCATGCCATCCATCTTAGCTTCCATGCCAGCTTCCATGCCATCCATCTTAGCTTCCATGTCTTTCTTCAAACCTTCCATCTTCACTTCCACACCTTTCTTCAAAACTTCCATTTCATTTTTGTTGCTCTTTGCGAGAGTGAAATTTGTTGCACTTGCTCTTGTAATTTTGATATATCATGTTGCAACTCTTCATCTTCATGAGTCATAGTAGAGCCTTCTGAAGGCTTAATGGGTGTTGAATTATTTTTACGGGGCATATTTTAGAACCCAATACTTCTATATATTCTACAATATGCCCTTGGAATCAATTCAAATTGATTCTTCAAATAAGACTTATGCAATTTGGAAAGAAAAAAAATTATGCACACCTTTTTCTTGCTTTTGAGGAGCTCGATATTGAAATTGGATAATGTCTATGATTGCAGCACTTCAATATTTGAATTTCAGTATCAACATATCCCTCTGAATTATCTTTCGAATGCCACAAGTCTGACCTAATTTGGATTCTCCAAGACAAAGTTGTGTCCAATCTCCCACAATGACCTAATTCTGGACTAGTTCAGTAGAGAAAACTTGTACGACTTGCCACGTGTCCCTATTTCATCCTTTTTCTATGAAATTAATAGCCAAGAAATTACAGTTCATGTGATTGTGACCAATTGTTACGGCACTCCAATCCGATGCCCAGAGAGAGAGTTATTGAACTTTTCCCATGATCACCTCTTTGAGATGAAATTCAGGAGCCTGAAAAAGCACTACCTTCCACAGATCATATCTCCAAAAATATTGTGAACCAAGCTCCGAATTTTTTTTACGAATTTCCTCAAGATTTTCGCTTTGTACAATACGAATTTCAGATTCTGATCCTTCGTAGAAAAAACGTTATAGCGCAAATGCCATGATGACCTGTTTAGGAGCTTGAAAAAATACCTAACTCCCACAGATGATATCGCCAAAAATATTGCGAAAAAAGCTCTGAAATTTCTATGAAATCTTCCTCAGGATTTCAGCTTCGCACCCTAAAAATTTCAGCTTCTGAAGTTTTTTAGAAAAAAATATATAGCGAAAATTCCACGATGACCTGTTTGGAGCAGAGAAACCCTAGAATCCAAAGTTATGATACCAAATTTTGAGTAACCAGCTCCAAAATTAGAAGAAAAGAGATATCAATGCCTTATAAATAAGCCACTTCGAGGGGGCAACCTCTAATACTTTACATAAATGAACAATTCATGGATGATACAATTTACAAAACCTCCTTTCTATATATAGGAGTCAATGTGGCCATAATGTAATCCTAGTGGGCCACAATGTAATCATAGCCGACCTAACAATAATAATTTAGGGGCACAATAATAAAAAAATGGGGGTTACAAGGGTACAATAATAACAATAAGGGTGTTACACTAATAACAATAAGGGACTATACTAGTAATATAGGGACCTAACATTTACATTGAAGTTGTTGGATTTGGATATCGGATTGCATTGGAAAGTATCAAGATGGATATGGTATTTCTATCTATTCACTGTTAGTTTTCTTATGTTATGTGATACTCTCTTTTAAATTGTTGTCGTTTATGTATACTCGCTTTACAATATTTCTTTATACATATCATTTTTGAGTGTGTAGAAATATTTATCTTTACAGTATATGCAAATGATATATAATGATGAATGCAATATATTATTATAACTCTGTTTAATTTATTAAACAGAGTAATCTTTATTTGTTACTGCATATTTCAGTTAAGCTATAATACATTTTGATGGTTATTGGTTAATTGAAACAATTTAAAGTTGTATTCACATTTGATGCCCGGGTTAGTTTTAGAATTATTTTATCAGTTTTAAATTAGATTAGATAGTTTTATTTCAGTCATTTAGTCTCATTCTCCCTTCATACAATTATTCCATTACCAACCCATTTAAATTACTAGGAAACTGGTCCTATCAATCCAGTCAAAGCCACCACACCAAATGGAAAAGGAGTTGTCCTAAGGTCCCGACTGGGTAGTTATCCCCCAATGTTTGAAGCAGCGATTTTCGAGGCTTCAAATTTTTTGGCGCTAGAAGGAGGGACAAAGCTATGAATGGTAGATAAATCCAAATCCGAAATCCATTCTAAGAGCACAACACTCTCATCACCTTCAATTTCTTCCACATCTCAAATCACTAGAGAAGAAATTGATAAAAGTATTCAAACACCCACTACCAAAGTCTTAGATCAATCAGATAATACACCTCTTGAATCCCCTGAAGTCGAAGCTTTAGTTCATAAACTTCAAGGATTCTCGTTATCATTAGAAGAATCAGAATTATCTGAAGGTAGTGTCACCTCGCATTTTGTTTCTTCCAGACCTCTCACTAGGTCACAGAGTGAAAAACTTGGAATTTCCCCAAAAGAATTTCCTATACCTAGTAGAGTCAAAACAAGAAAAACTCCATTGGAAACATAAAGTGGTACTAGTTCTTCATCTCATATTCAATCATCTATTTCCCAAGCTACAAATCAGAAAAGTGCAGTAGTCTCATCATCATCTGCTCAAACTACATCTGTTCAAACATCAATTCTCTCTTCCAGTACTTCAAATGTTACTACTCATACACTAGTTGCCACTTCTAGTTCTTCTACCATCATCACAACAATGTCATAGAGACCATGGACTAGACCGGGAGCTGTAAATATGGCTGCACCTTTGCATGATCTACCTGATCATCCTGAAAAATGGCTGCCAAATTTTAGTCCAGATACTAGTATACAAGCAGAAGAACACATCATTAACTTTATGCTTGCTATAAATCCAAATGCAGTAGTGCATGAAGATGTTGTAGTCAGGTTATTTCCTTATACTTTGCAAGGGACAGTAGGATCCTGGTACTTTTCTTTACCTTTAGATTTGATCACAAGTTGGGATATGTTTGAAGACAAATTTTTAATTAAATATGGAGATGATAGATCAATTTCTACCCTAATCAACGATCTCTCCAATTTAAAGACTCAACCCAAGGAACCCATTAAAGATTTTAACTCTCAATTCAATAAACTCTTGAATAAGATCCCTACAACATCTAAACCTAGTGAATAGGTTAGAAGTGAATGGTACATTAATGCTTTACCGTCAAACATAGAAATTTTTGTAGATAGAGCTGCAAAACTGACTTTAGCTAAGAATATGAACGAAGCTATTTCAGTTGAAAAATGAATGATTTCTCTAGATAAGAAAAATGCTATTGAGGAAAGAAAAACAAAGAAAGTCACTTTTAAATATGATTCCAAGAAAAAGACACGAAGAGATCCATATGACATGGAGGGTTTACAGAAAGTCCTTAAAACCATGTCTAATGAGATGGTTGAGATAAAAAAGCAAGTAGCAGAGACTTATAAAAAGAAACCATTTAGAAATTTTAAGAGAAACCAAGTTGAGTCAAAACCTTCCAATGCAATCTCCAATGTAGATTCAAAAGACGAAGAAGAGGAATATACTCCTATAGTGTCATATGAAGAAGATGAAAGGGAAGAAATAGCTGAACTAAATGGAATGTGGGATTTCATTCTCCCTAATTTGGATAGTGAAATAGAACAAGAAGCTATGCCTGTGAGTACAAGGAGTAAATCTACATCGGAACCTCTTCAACCTGTTCCAAAGAAGAAAACTACTACTCCGAATACCAAGAGAAGACTCCTGCAAAGAAAAATTCTTCCTTACCCACTCAAAATTAGCCATGATCTCCCAATCCTCCCACATCATCATCTAAGACACTAGTGGTATCAAATCTGATGGATTATAATATTGTTGAGGACATGAAAAATACTAGAGTGAACATCTCATTACATGAACTCAGCAAACTTAAACATCAACAAAAGCTGCTATTAAAAGAATTAAATGCTACCATTGCCTTCTGTCAAGTGGTGGTAGTTGTATAGTCTGTGGACCGAAGTCACCTGCCCAGATCGTAGATGCAAGGATATTTATTTTATTGAGAAAGATCAAATTTTACACTTCTAGCTGGATTATGAAATCTACAATAAAAATTTGCATAATTGTTTAATTGATTCTGGAGCATCTTGTAATATAATGCCTACTTCAGTCTGTGCTAAATTGAATATCGAACCACAAAATTCTGTTATTCACATTGTACAATTGGATTGCTCTAAAGTTCAAGTTGTAGGAGAAATCGATTCAGTTACCATTAGACTAGCTTCCAATCCTAGGATTGTCCAAAGAATTGATATTCTAATTGCAGATATTCCTGAATTCTATGGGTTAGTCTTAAGCAGAGACTGGTCTGTGAAACTTAATGGCTATATTGCAACTGATTTTTCACATATGTGGCTTCCCTACAAAGGGAAACCAAATCAAATCAAAGTCGAGCGAGAAAAACAAATGACGCATACTGTAACTGAATTTGAACAACCAAATGAACCTCTAGCTTTCAACAACAATATTCTTGGAGGTTATTCTGCTGAGTCATTTCTTGGAAATTTTACTGCACCACAATCCCCTTTTTTTGTAAATACTTTTGTTTCTCAAATTGAAATTTTTTTGCAATCTGATTCTTCTAGAATTGTTAATATTTTTGATTCATTTGTAGATAAACCGTATAGATAGAACTTTATTTTGGTCATTATATTTTGATGGATCAAAATCTAGTGATCGAGCAGGAGGAGGATGCATCCTAATTGATCCAGAAGGAGAGAAAACCATGCTATCATGTAGATTAGAATTTGAGTTCACTAATAATACTGCTGAATATGAAGCCTTGATTCAAGGGATTTATAAGGCTATAGGGTTAAATGTAAAATACTTGAAAGTATATGGAGATTTCGAAATTGTCATAAGAAAAGTAAGGAATACCATCCATTGCCTTTCAAGACATCTCAAACATTATAAAACCCTAGTACAGGACCTTACCACTCAATTTATAGCATTTAATATCTCTTCTATTCCTAGAAATAAAAACACATCAGCTGAACTGTTAGCTAATGTTGTGTCCAAACTCCTCCCTGCTAAAGATTGTAGTCCTGACAGATTTTCAGTAGAATTGATTTTTCGCCCATCTGTCTTAGATAATATTACTAACTAGAGAGTATTCTACCATGATCAAGATATTTTAAATTTCTTAACTTCTGAGAAATCATATGATGAACAAATTATTGATGAAGACGATCATGATCTACAAATTACTTCAAGAAGTAATGAAAATCGTATTCCTAGATCTATTGTTAAACTTGAGGATCTGTATGATATTAAAGACAGATTCAAGAAAGTTACTAATGCTAAACTTCAAAGTTCAACTTTGAAGTTTGAATTAGTGAATCTTGGCTTTGATTCTAAACCTCAGAATGTTAATCTAGGACTCTATTTAACTCCAGAAGAAAGATCTACTTTTATTAAACTTCTGAGTAAATGTAAAAATGTCTTCGCTTTGAGTTATGAAGACTTAAAGAATTATGACACTTCTGCGATTCAACACACAATTCCAATGATATCTGATGTTAAGCCTGTTCAACATAAGTTAAGAAATATTCATCCAAATATTGAGGATCAAATCAAAACAGAACTCAACAAACTTTTAAAAGCCAAAATCATTTTTTCTGTAAGGCATTCCAATTGGGTTTCCAACATGGTACCT
Organism: Pinus albicaulis; assembly: GCA_034641835.2. NCBI lineage: Eukaryota > Viridiplantae > Streptophyta > Pinopsida > Pinales > Pinaceae > Pinus > Pinus albicaulis. The sequence continues at coordinate 1,574,595,259 of CM076579.1, forward strand.
GTCACGAAGAAAAATGGTGATATTAGAATTTGTATTGATTTCAGAAATTTAAATAAGGCATGTCAAAAAGACAACTTCCCATTGCCAACCGTGGAGCAAATACTCCAAAAGGTAGCTGGTTCTGAATTCATGCCCTTCCTTGATGGATTTTTAGGCTATAATCAAATTTTAGTACACCCAGATGATAGGTTGAAAAATAATTTCAGAACCAAATGGGGAACCTATGCTTATCAGAAATGCCTTTTGGTTTAGTAAATGCTGGAACTACTTTCTAGAGAGCCATGGACATAGCATTTAAGGGTCTGATTAATAGATCAGTTGTTATTTATCTTGATGACATAATAGTTTATTTAAAGAAAAGATCCAATCATCTACATGATCTGAAACAAATATTTGAAAGATGTAGAAGGTTTGGTATTTCTTTAAACCCGAAGAAATCCTTCTTTGCTCTCGATGAAGGAAAGCTCTTAGGGTTTGTTGTGTTAAAATATGGTATATATATCGATCCTGACACGGTTAAATAAATTTCTGATATTTCTTTACCTCACAATAAAAAGTCCATGCAATCATTTTTAGGACAGATTAATTTTGTAAAAGGATTCATTCCAGATTTTTCTCAAATTGTTTTACCTATGCAGAATATGATTAAGAAAAATTCAATATTCAAATGGGGATATAAAGAAAAATAAGCCTTTGATGTGATCAAGAAGGCAATCATTGATGCACCTGCATTGAATACTCCCATTTTTTCTAAATATTTTATTCTGTATAATGTGGCAACCGAAACATCCTATGCTGTTGTTTTAACACAGCTCAATGATCAACAAATTGAAGCACCGATTTCTTTCTTCATCTTGAATTTGCAAGGAGCTGATTTGAATTATTCTGATGTAGAAAAAAAATCCTTTGTTGTATTTAAGTCAATCAAACATTTTAGGCCTTTTCTCTTAAAAACACACACAAAAGTTATTGTCCCATTCTCTGTAGTGAGACAATTACTAATTCAAAGAGAAGTAGGAGAAAAAACGGCTAATTGGGTGACAAATTTGCAATAATATGATATTGATATTAAACCATTAAATATTGTTAGAGGTCAAGGTTTTTGAAGATTATTAGCAGGAGCTCATAACATACCAGAAAATCAAGATCCAGAAAATGTTGTTCAAGTAAGTCAGATAAGTGTTACATATTCTGAATCTCAGTATGCTGATCTGATATTTTACTTGAAAAATGCGTATGCTCCTTCTAATCTCAGCTATAAGAATAAACGTGCTTTAGTATTGAATGATTCTAAATATGAAATAATTGATGATGTGTTATTCAGAAAATTATGATTCAATCCTACTAAGATGTCTTGAAAATACTGAAGCAAAAAAGGTATTGCAGGAATTACATGATGGACCAGCAGGAGGTCATTTTGGAGGTGATACCACAGCTCATAAATTCATCCATGCTGGATATTATTGGCCTACCCTTTTCAAAGATACACATGATTATGTGAGGAAGTGCAAGATTTGCCAAACTGCTAGTGGAAGACAAAGGAAGCCAGCTTTTCCTTTGCAGCCAGTAAACATTGAACAACCATTTGAGCAATGGGGAATTGATATTATTGGTGAGATAGTACCTCATTCTTCCAAACAGCACAAATACATCCTCATAGCAACATATTACTTCGCAAAGTGGGTAGAAGCAATTCCTCTAAAGGTATCCAACTCTGATGCAATTATTGATTTCATCGATCAATTCATCATTACCAGGTTTGGTGTACCTAACGCTCTGGTCTTCGACAATGCATCTTATTTTTCTGGTAATAGTATAGTGGAATTTGCAATTAAAAGAGGTTTTAAATTGAAATATTGAGCGAATTATTATCCACAAGGTAATGGTTTAGTTGAATCCACTAACAAAAATCTCATCAAAATCATTAAAAGGACCATTGATCAAAATAAAAAGAATTGGCATAAGTCTTTAATCTTTGCATTATGGGCTGACCGTATTACTCTTAAAGCTTCTATAGGAACTTCACCTTTCAATCTAGTTTATGGTAAAGAAGCTGTCATACCATCAAATCTAGCTCTTCCATCATTAGCCCTAGTGCAATTCATTGAAGAAAATACTTCCTCATCCATTCAGTTGAGATATGATCAAATCCTTAAATTAGAAGAAGAGAGAGAGAAAGAAAAAGATATTCATGAAAAACATCAACAGCTTCTAAAATCTTCTTTTGATTCAAGTTCCACCGGCTCAAAAAATTTGTCAATTGGTGATCTTGTTTTGAAATGGAATAAAGCACATGAAGAAAAGGTAAGCATACCAAATTTCAGAAAATGTGGCTTGGACCATTTCAGATTGCTGAAAATATAGGCTCATATACATTCATACTCCAAGATTTAACAGGAAAGAAAGAACCTCTTCCTGTAAATGGGCTTGTCTTAAAGAAATTATTTTCATGAGGAGGTAACCCCTTCTTACCTGTACATATTCCTTTCTACAATTTTTATTTTTTTTTGTAAATAAAGGTTGTTAATAGTCTTCGATTGAATTTTTACTATTAGAAAATTGTCTTGGAAATAATGTTATAAATACTTATTTTGTGTAAATAAGAATCTTTAGCGAAATGATTACAATTCTAGATAGTTTAAAATAAAATGTTAAACTTTGAAAATTTGTTCAAAACATTTGCATGATCTTTTGAAACTTTGAGGAAAATATAAATCATCATAAGTTTATTAAGCAGAGAAAGGTTATCTTTAAAAAGTAAGGAATTTTTCAAGCTTTAGCAAACAAAAATCTCTGAAAATTGTCAGCCATTTATTCTTAGGGATACAACTATTTCACCCTATCCATTTTGGTTGTGATTTTTTAGAATGTAATTCTAAGAAATTATATGACAAAATTTAGGAGATAAGAGGTCTCATCACGAGCCTACTTACCATGATCATAAGAAGTAATAAAACTGACATTACCAATACTACATACCAAAATAGGGTAATGGCTTTATAAAAGTAAGACAAGGGTTCTCATCACGAGCCAACTTGTTCAGTTTAATTACAACTAGTGAATGGCATTGTTACTAACTGGCTACCAAACCAGAACAATGGCTCTTAAATTAAAAATAAAAATAAAAGACAAAAAAACAGGAGATAATATGTCTTATGAATTTATTTTTTAAAGAGTCATAATCTTAGTTGGATGAGATAATGAATGGTTGATGGTTAAAAGGTAACCTTGTTGAGACTATGAACGTTTGCTGGTAGTAGAGGAAATGCCTATGACAATAGGGTATATTACAAAATCTAAACTTGAAGAAATCCACTTACTTTATTATTATCAACCAATCAAAGCTTGAGATAACCCAAAAATGTTTTTATCTTTGAAGAATTATAAAGAAATTGTAAGTGATTTTTATTCCTTTTCATAGTTAGATTTTATTTGAATTATCCTAAGATAGTTTTCATTATCTTCAGAAATTTTTAATTACTAGAAATATAATGTTCATTTTATTTTTTCATAGATAACTGATTCTTCCAGTGAATCTCCAATTGTTGTACTATACAACAACCCTCCCCATTTCTAAATTTTTAGAATAAATTTCATTTAGAAATAGGTCCCCTTTTTATCTTTCTTTCTAGATAGAAATAAAAGATTTAGAAACAATCCGATCATTTTTATTAGGAATAAGAGGTTCATTGATAAAAGGACATATTGCATATTTTTATTTACAAGTGTGTATAAACAAATACAACCTTAAAAAAAAAACTTTCCAATCCGATGAGATACAAAGCTTTTATCATATCAAAATATTATATAAAGTTTTTATATTTAACAATGTTTGATGTGTACAATAATCGCAAATCGCAAATCGGAGATATCTTTAAGTTCTATATTCACTTTTTAAAACTTTGATGCGATGGAAGTTAATCGCAATTGCAAATCGGATAAGCTTTAAAGTGTTATATTTGTTTTGCATACTTCCGATGCGATGCGATTCATCGCAATCGCATTTCAGAGAATTAAACGTTACATTCATTTGATTGAAAGACTCCTACGCGGCGGACCCCACCTCATCACAATCGGATTATCAGAGAAACTCTTTAATGATCCATCCCATTTGAAAATCCCTAATGCGATCTTCGCAAGTGGAATTCGGCATAGATCATATTATGTTATTTTCATTTACCTTTGAAGATTCGCGATGCGAATACAACTTAATATTCATGTATTATTTATTCATTGCATCCCAAATATTTAAAAGGTAATATTTTTACACTTATTTCAAAATATGTCGATCTCTGATTGTACGTTTACCATTAATTGAAAATGAAACAAATAATAACGATTTATTTTGTTTTGAATGCATGAGTGTGACTCCCTAGAGGGCATTTAAGTTTTAATCACAGAGATAATAAATGCAAATCAATGAATAAATTCTTTTGTATAGCTGTTTTCATTATTGCTTTTTCACCATGGTTGAAAGATTTTCTTTGTTGCAGAACAATAGAACATCCAATTCTTTCATTCGCAGAACGAGGGAAACATTTCCTGATACCGAAATGTTGAAAATATCCAGGAAATCAAAAGCTGCAATCGCTGCAAAAGCTCCTATGTTTACCATGCTGCCTAAGGAGAAACCAGCAAAAGCTTAAGCTGGTTACAGATACCTCATGCCAGGGACTTGGTAAGATGACATAGAAAAATGTATATAACTTGCTTGAAAAGGAAAACCCTAAATTTGTTGAAGCCAAGGCAGCAATTCCTGATGAAGACGACTCAAAATATGATTATGAGACTCTTCTTAGTGTATTAGCGAACTAATTTCTGCACCGAATTGTGGCTCGGGAAAACATTTTTCCATATTATGATGTTATTCGGTGGGTAACTGATAATGTGGCTATCCAAAATAGAACCTTTGTTTCATCTTCTGGAGCAATATTCGGGTCGTTCAAACTAGAGGACATTAAAGTAATGTACCACCTTCCAGACCCGCAGAAAATCTATAACAAAGACTTCACCAAGGAATTCACTGCAAATCATGAAAATCAGTCTGAGCCGATTAAAGAATGGAGAAAGATTCTTGAGAAGCATAGACACGAGGCATCATGTATGTACTCTATGGAGTCTCTTTTGCCTCCATACTGTTATGCCGCAGCAATGGTGTGCAGATTGTTTGGGAATGACAACTCAGCTAGGTTTACTATACAAATGGTGCCATTAATACATTCTACTATTAGTTCTAAGATAATGGAATGGGTTGTTATTCTTTCTGATAAGATAGCCAATAGGATTCTTGAATATAAGAAAGACAGAAACTCAGGAAATACCACTCCTTTTTATTTTTGTGCTTATATCCTAGATTCCCTTTGTTTCAATTTTGAATTCCCCATATTAGGATGGAAATGGACCCCTAAAGATCCCGTTCCTATTCATATATATCACAAGTTCTTGTGGAAGGGGAATTTCAAAAGCCATGTTTACAGAGTTTCTCACAGTTTTCTTATCTCGATTTATCAAACTATTTTTGGTTGATTCCCTCATAAGTTTTCCGAAAAATATAAAATTGATTTATCCTCAATTGGGGATTGGTTTAGAGAGGAAATATTCACATATATCAGAGTTTTTGGAAGCATTGTAGAACCACACATTCTTCCTTTGTATGTTTTAGACAAACTGTTAGCACATGAAATTTTGTATCAGCTGACAGTAGAAGGCATGTCTAGGACTTTGAAGAACAACAAGAAGCTTATGTGGCCTACTTTTCCTTTTAAATGTGGTGACTATACTCTCAATAATTTTATTCATGCTAAAAAATAAGTTGGTAAGCTAACCAATCTCAAGCTTTCAACAATCCTAGGTAGAAAATATGACCCAAGGAAAGTGGCATTTGATTTTACTACCTCAGTTTCAATTGTTCGGTTTGAACATGAACCAGATATGTTTGATGATTTATTTATTTCTGTAGATAATTTGTCTCAAGTTTTTGATTTGGCCAAGACCAAATTTCAGGCCGAAGAAATGAAAAGTTTTTTGTTATTTAGAAGCCAAAGGTTATTCAAAGTTCCTCTGGATCAATTGAGAGTTCCTATACAGGAGAATGAATCACAATAGAAGAAAATAGAGAATACACCTGACAAAAAAGTAACAGAAACATTTTCCAACAAAATCATCATACAAACTCAGAAAGAAGTAACAGGAACTAATCCTGTTTTATAGAAAGAAGATATTAGCAGCAAAGTTGATATTGAAAAGAAAGAAACAACTGCTAAACTTGATGTACATATTGATCAGTAGTCTTCAGCCCGGACAGGAAAAGAAAACATAGATATTGATGCCAATGTGCATACTGAAAAGGGAGGCACAAACAGTAAGGCTACTGAATAGGCACCAAAAGGAGATATAAACAATAATCCAGATTCTCAACTTGGAAGAGAGGAAGCTGCTAGAAAGGTAGTTGAATATACTAAACTTATAGTTTCTCCTCATTTGCTGAGCCAATATGAACAATTTTCCCAGCAAATAGGACAACAGAATAATCCCCAAGTTAATGTTTTGGAAGACAAGGATATAGAAGTTATTCCTGAAAACCCCACAGGTGAAATCATGTTGAAGATAGAAGAAATCCCTCCTCTGGATGTATTTTACAGATGTAAGCAGAGGGATGTTGTGAGAAAACAAAGAAAAAGGAGGAGAATTGATCAGGATGCACTTTCGACATCACAGGTGGAGTTTATGAATATTTTTATAAAAATGTTGAGGTGAATCTAGCTAAGGATATCACCAAATTATCCCAATACGCAGGTGCCCATAGTGCTGCAACTATAGACAAGGCCTCTGAAGTCACACAATTAATGAAACAAAAGGATTTACAAATCACTATGTTGGAATAACAGGTTACAGAGAACCAGCAGAAAATTATGCAGTTAGAACAACAATTGCAAGATGGAGAACTCAAATCCAAATAGTTAGAAGAGATGCTTGTTGTTGAAAAGAAAAATATCAATCAACAGGATTTAGAAAAGCAACAAAAACTAAATCAAGACATAGTAAAATTACAAACGCTTATGCAAGATGAGAAGACTTCAAATATTGAGCAAGAGAAGATGTTTCAATCCAAATTGGACAAGTTCAAGAATTATCCTAATTTGGATAAATTCAAAAATGAAGCCCTGGAGACAAACAAGGTATTGTCTCAGCAATTAAATTAATTTTGTCTAAAGGTTGCAGAAGCATAATCCTTGTGTGAAATTACATATTCCTTCATAGATGAAGGAGTCGGTCTTAAAATTGAATTTGATGAAGCTGATGAAAATATTTCTAAATTTATTTTATGGCAAGACTCGGAGTCGGGAAGAAAAGAAAACCTTCCCAGGATTATGGAGAGACATAAGGAAATTATTTTTGTAGAATGGGAACAACTTTTAATCAAAGCGGAATGAGCTACATCCAAAGCTAAAAGTATGATGAACAATGTAACACAGCTGGTGAATAATAGCCTGTTTGCAATCAATTTGATTTCAAATTGTACCCCTGGAAAGTTACCTAGGGTGAAAGAGACTGATTATAGATGGAAACAAGAAATAATCAATAAAAATCAGCAAATTGGCCAACTGCAAGGAATATCGTGGGATACGATGTGGACCTACCTTATCAAGCCTCATAGTCAACAAACAACAATAAAATTTATTTCAAATGCCATTGATTACATCATTCCTGAATTATCTGATGCCACATATACAGGGCAGTTGCACTTAAAGCTTAGACATCTAGAAGAAGTGAAGGAAATGCTCAAAATATTCCATCTGGGCACATCAAACACAACAGATAATCAATGAATCGGTTCACTTCAAGATCGTATTTATGTTTCTAGCTTTTTTATTTAGATAGATTGTAGGAATAGTTTTAGTTATTTTGTTTTATTAAGTACCTATTTAAACCCCTCTCATACATTTAGAAAGGGGTCCTAAATTTGTAATATTTTGACTTGGAGATTACATTTCTATATTCCATTGACTGTTATATTTTTATAAAGGATCACATCTGGTGATTCTGTGCAAAATTTTCCTTTAAGAATTGCATTTTTGTATCTTGGAGTCTGTTTTACATTGAAGTTGCTAGATTTGGATATCAGATTGCATTGGAAAGTATCAAGATGGATATGGTATTTCTATCTATTCACTGTTAGTTTTCTTATGTTATGTGATATTCTCTTTTAAATTGCTATCGTTTATGTATACTCGCTTTACAATATTTCTTTATACATATCATTTTTGAGTGTGTAAAAATATTTATCTTTACAGTATATGCAAATGATATATAATGATGAATGAAATATATTATCATAACTCTGTTTAATTTCTTAAATAGAGTTATCTATATTTGTTACTTCATATTTCAATTAAGCTATAATACATTTTCATGGTTATTGGTTAATTGAAACAATTTAATGTTGTATTCACATTTGATGCCCGGGTTAGTTTTAGAATTATTTTATCAGTTTTAAATTAGATTAGATAGTTTTATTTCATTCATTTAGTCCCATTTTCCCTTCATCCAATTATTCCATTACCAACCCATTTAAATTACTAGGAAACTGGTCCTATCAATCCAGTCAGAGCCACCACACCAAACAGAAAAGGAGTTGTCCTAAGGTCCCGATCAGGTGGTTATCCCCCAATGTTTGAAGCAACGATTTTCGAGGCTTCAACGGGACCCTATCAACCACTTTGAAGAGTATAATTTGATAACTGGTGACTAACAGTACTGACACACACTAACATAGTGCACCCCCAAAAATTTAACGGAACGATGGGTTGAGGATGGAAATAATATACATTATATTAAAAAAAATGTTAAAACTTAGAATTCACAATAAACATTGTAGTTTCTTGTAAGCATGCCAGGTTATGCCATATATACAATAGTGTCATGCATAACCCTTACACTTACTTTAAATCTTCAACTCATTTAATCACCAGTCAACTCCTATGTTTGTGGCATTATTACATGTGATAATACATAGTATAGGTTTGATTTGTGTCTATCTTTTTTTTTATTGTCCATGTGGAAATATGTTTTTCGAAGGCTAATATATGATCTTACAATGCATGCATAAAATAGGGAAAACAAGCTCATTTTTAATGAAGTGAACTTACTAGTGCCTTAGAGGTCACAACTAAGAAGTATATTTTGTGTCAAATTAATCCAGGGCTTGCATGTGCCCTTATCATTTTTCCTATGAAAAACCACCTAGGCTCAACAAACCATGATATATGATTACAATATAGTATAATGAATGCATTAATATGCAAACCTCCACTGATAACAATTCCATTATTTTTATCACACCAATAACCAAAACTATGATTTTATCATTGTGCAATATCACAGAACCAATGATTATGGCATTGACATAACATAGAAACCTCATGAAGGGTTAGTCAACTCTTTTAGCTAGGAGAAATTTTGAGGTTATGAACCCAAGTCTTCATCATAGAAAATGCACCAAGTTACCGCAGGGCTATAATTTGATGAACAAAGCCTATCATGTATGTCTTCATTGTAGGATATTTTTTATTTTTTCTTCTTCAGTTTGTATATTAGTGCTTCGACTTCCTTTGGCTCCCACCAATGGCATGCCTTTCTAACACCTATCAATTCATAAAAAAGGAAAAGTGGCTAGAAAAAGAAGTTAATTATCTAAGTGCCTAATTTTTCTAAATGATACTCTAAATTCTTATTTCTAAATGAGCTATATATTTGTTTTTCTAATGCAAACGAGAGGCAAATGTTAAAAAAATTTGGCATTTGTGATGAGAAGTAAAAAAAAAAAACCCAAGAAATTTTGATGGCATCTTGACAATGCTATTTAACGAATTATTTGACAATATATAGTGAAATAATTATAGTAACATGTTTCATTTAGCTCATCTAATCACTTCAAGGTATCAAATGCAGGCCATACAAAAATAGAAGACATGTTGTGGAAAATTTGATTTAATTTTAATCTAAAAAATCTTTGGCTTCAAGAAAAACTTCATGTGAACTAGGAACTCTAATTCTTTATTTGCATATCCTTTGTTCAGGGTCTATTCCATGTTCATGTCCCTATTTATTTGTATCTCTTAAGAGGTTCACATTGTACTCAAGCCTATTGTGTAGCAAAGATTTTAGAGATAGATAAAAAAGGAATATATACAATTATCATCCTACTAAATGGTTAGGAAGATATGTGCCATTAGTATATGTAGTCAATGAATTTCCATAGTTAATCCACATACTGATTCTTCCATTCAAATAACAACAACACACACCAAATATCTAAACATTAAATTGTATAGTTAATTTGTTCATACAATGATATAATTCAATCTTGTGCTTTTAGCTTGCTCCACTTAGCATCACCAATAATTGACACATGAAAAATCTCCATCCTTGAAATTATGGTAACCTTACAATGATTTTGTGGGAAAAAATATTATAAATGAACTTGGGTGCATAGTGAAAATCACCACATACTCAGAGGTTCTTGAAAATTTGAATGGTTGTTCTAGGAGATGTGTTTAACAAACCAAATGAAATGGAAAGCTTCTCAGTATTGTAGAAAAAAAAATGCTCCTTATCTTCCTTCATATAATTTAGTACAAAACACCTATTAAGAATACACCCAACCACCTACATCTTCCAAGATAAATTTGAATAGCTTTCCTCTATGTGTTCATGTGATCTATCTGTTATAAGGAAATCATGTATTTTTCTATTGATCTCAATCCAACAGCACCCATGAGTATTTTTTAGGTCTCTATATTTCATCATATTTTGTACCCTTTCAACATAAATATTTCATCATATTTTGTACCCTTGCAACATAAATATTCTATAGAAGCACATAAGGGGCCATATTGTTAGGGTACATCTCAAAAAGGCACTCTTCCATGCATTCTTATAGGTTCATATTATTTTATAGTTTACAAGAACTAAGAAAACAACCCCATACAATTGCATCAATTTCTATTGGAATTTTATTGATAAAGTCTTGTGCTTCATACAAACACCCAACTTATCCAAGAAGGCCAAGCATACATATATATAGTGCTCCATTATAGGCATGATCTGATAATTTTATATCATGAAGTTAAAATATTTATAGTCTTCATCAACTAAAATTGCATGGATGTATCTAGATAAAACACTAAGTTCACATGATTTACGTTCATCCCTTAGTGGTTCATTTTATCAAAGAGTTTTAGGGCCTCCTTTCCTAAGTGATGCATTGTGTATCATACAACCATTTCCTTCCATGAGACTATATCTCGTTGAGGCATTTTCTCAAATAATTCAACTTCCTTATGAATGCACCCACATTTTTCACACATTTCTATCAAGGAATCAACCACCATAAAATCAAACATGGATCCATTTCTACTTATTTTATCATGGATCTTGTACCTTGTTCCAAGACCTCCAAATTAGCACATACTAGAAGAATACTGAAAATTGTTTTTGAGTTTGGCTTCATACCCGCTAACTACATTTGCTGAAAAAGATCCAAGGCCTATGAACCACACCCATTCTATGAAAATCCTATTATCAATGCATTCCATGAGACTACATTCACATTAGGCATTCCCTTAAAGAGTTACAATGATTCTTGAACAAGCCCATTCTATGTATAACATGTAATCATTACATTCCATGATTTGAAGTCTCTATGATGCATAATTCCAATTAATTACCATGGATTGCCTATAATACATATCAACAAGTGCAATCATCACCACAACATGAAAAATAAAATCCATTTTAAATTATTTCTTGATGGGTTTCCATACACTGCTCAAAGCCAGCATAAGCTAGAAGAAGACTAACAAATGTTTTTGAATCAGCTCTCATGCGCATCAATTTTATTTCAAAAAATAGCTTTAGGAATTCCTTACAAATCCCATTTTGTGTAAATCTTGCAGTCATGGCATTTCATGATACCACATTACATTGAGGCATTTCCTTAAATCACTTTAGGGATTCATCAATGAGCCGATTATGTGTATATCCTGCAAGCATGGTTGTTTATGAGACAACATTTTGTTGATGCACTTTTTAAAAAAATTCATGTGCCTTCCATATACTCCCACATTTTTCAGACATGTCTATGAGGAAATTTTCTACAACCACATCACACCGAAAACCCATTTCTAATTGTTTCTTCATGGATCTCCACACTCAGTTCTAGGGCGATCATGTTACTACAGGATGGAAGAATGCTAGAAAAGGAAAAGATATTTGGAATTTTTCAATTCCATTGAGGTTATATCGACCAAAAATGGGTTGGTACCAATGAGGGCTCCATCTATTCATCCACTTGTGGATGCTTATGCACTCTATAGCATAGGTGTGGAGACATTCTACGGGATTAATATGGGAGGTGTTAGCACCTGACTTAGACCTCAGGCTGAAAAAGGAAAATCAGGGTAACCTCAAACCATGCTCAGCCTTGTAGCTAGCCCTACAAGGTCAGGAGAGGGCTCTCTCCATGAAAATATATTGAATGAAGTGTAATTACAAAACTAATTTTAGGCTAGGTATTATAACGGGAAATGCTTTTATAAATTTCAGGGTTGTATGGAAAAGATGGGGCAGTTTGAAACTAGGGAATTAAATCAGGGATACATGGTATTTCATGGGGCAAGGTAGGCAGGAAATTTTAGAAATTAAGTTTAAATAATGATGGGAAGGTAAGATTGGTGAGGAGATGAAAGGGGCATAGAATATGGATCCTTTTCAAACAGAAGCAAAACAAAATATTGAATTATTTCCCAAGGCAGAGCATTAAAAATGGATTCTACCTATCTAACTTGAAAAAATTCAACCATAAATGTTTATGAATGTATGGTAAACTTGAAAAATTTACAGATGAACACAAAGGAGAGAAAAAATGCTAAAATTCATACCACATGGATCCCAAAAATCAAAGCTTCATATCTTATTAATTCCCTGTCAAACTGTTACAATGGAGCGCAGAGCATCCTCCTTAATTTCCAACTAATTCCACACTATTCCCCTTCTCACTTTTACAAATGACTGAAAATTACATTAAATGTACAGATATTGAGGGAAATTAATCCACAGAAAAAGGGAGTTGTTTTACCAGCTCAGAACTAAAATCCAAACATAGGAAAGAGACAAACAATCTGCCACTGAAAAGAAGGAACAACAATACATTTTTGAACATCTAAGGATTCGCTGTTATATTTTCTTTAAATAGAGGAGAATAAAAACTGAAATGATTCTCTGTGCTTCATAATTAGCTCTCGGTTGTTGATTGTTTCCTTATTTTTTGTCCTTCAAAGAAAACCAAATTTGAAGAAACTTCCTTTTAAAACCATTTAAAAGTAAGATTATGCCTTTAATGAAGAAAGACCTCTTTTTGAATAAAAAGAGCAAAGGGAAAGGGATGTGGGGAATCGCAATCGGAATATCGAAAGGCGGGGAAGATATTTGGAATAGAGGGATTGAAAAATATGCGATGCGATGGAAACATTGTGATTGAGATTAGTGTAAAGGGAAAGGGGAAATCGCACTCGCGAATCGGCGTTTGGGAGCAGGAGAAATCCTATAAAACTTGCGATTCGATTGGAATAAGTGAAATAGGGGTGAAAGGATAAGCCAAGGGGGTCATGGGGAAATTCCTTTTAAAACAAATTAAAATTAATGTGTGCTTTTACAAAATAAAAAGGGATTTTTCATGAAAATGCAGAAAGGTTCCAGTGGGACTTGGGGGTCAATCACAATCGCAAATCATGGGGAAGAGGAGCAAGTGTATTGTGCAAAGGGACTCGTCGATTGCAATCAAACAGATCGGCGGGGAGGGAGGTGGAGGTTTAAACATGACATGGGGAAAAAGTGCAATGCAATGAAATACTTAGAAACCTTTCAAAATCATTTTATTGCTTTTACAAGGAAAAAAAAAACTTTATTATTGAAGCGGGGTGGAAAGGTCTTAAGTTGGGACCCAAAGGTCCATCACAATCGCAAGTTGGGGTGGGTGTAGTGGGGCGGAGGAAAATGGCTTTGGAAACGCCTATTGCGATCAACGATTGATCACATCAGAGAAATGCAATAAGGGAAGGGTCAATCGGAGGTGGGTAATCGAAGCGACGACTGATCGTTGCGATTGGATCAAAGGTGCGATCGGAATGGAAGAGAAGGGGATTATCCTGATCGCATCAGAGTTTTATGGTTTTAAAAAGGCCTTTGCAACACGACTTATGCAATCGGATAGGGAGAAATGGGGGATTTAATAATGAAAAACTTAAGAATTTTATGAAATGAATTATAGGGGACAAAAGGAAAAGGGGAAAGATTAGGCTATAGGGGACCTTCTTTCACTTAGGCATAATTTTTGATCGAGGAGTCAGTTTTGAGAGTATAATATACCGTTGGAAAGCTCTTTCCGGGATCTTCCTGATGGACACACCTGGAACATGATTTTACAGTGAAATTTATGTGGTAAACACCTTTGAAGGGAAAGGTGGTGACTTTGTGGAGATAACAGCTTCTGAAGTGTGACTTATTACATATGATGACACAAAATTACATAAAGATGATAATAAAAGCAAAGTACCATGTTTTCACCTCAAAACATGGTTTTGAGGTGAAAATTACATCAAGCTAAATAAAACATTTCTTTGATCTTCCCAGATGCTGTGACTTCGAGTTTATTTGACCTCCTCATGACCTTGCTGATATTTATTGACACTTAACTCATTAATTTGACCAAAATGAGACCCTAGAACCCAACGACACCAACCATATGACCTAATAATATGGATTGGGAGTGAGAATGAATCGTGACCAAAGAACATAGAGAGGAGAATCAGCAAGTATTACATGAGGGAAAACTGATGAAAGACCACTACCATCAATGAAATCATGACCTAATGGAATGATGAAAATCTATGGTATGGGACTCCTAATATGCAAATGCAAAAGAGTAAATTTGATCACTGATGGCGGTATGACCAGACTGACACTAACATTGGCTCCAATGGGAATGGTAGCTCCTTGGAGCTGCCAAGAGCACCGTAGACCAAGTAGCCTTATCCATTGGGCATGGAGTCACAATACTGAAAACCTACACAATGCAGACTAACTCTGACTCATGACTAAGACTGAAAACTAAATAAAAACCAAACTTTACATATATCATTTAAGTTTTGTAGCCTTCACCTCGAGGCCCAAACTTCAGTGACTGTGTATTTGAAATCTTACCAAAAATAGCATGGTATATATAATGATTGTGACATAGTTTTTGATTCATTATCTTCAACAGTGATAGTGCTTCAGAAGCCTACCATTCACTGGTCCTCCAGGGAAATCTTGGCCATCCATCTCTGAGAGCAAGAAAGCGTTCTTTCCTCTGTATTCTGAAATGTTGTATGGTCCTTTCCACAAGTTGTCGAACTTACCATGATTCCCTTTGTCCTCATTTCATGCATCCCATCTCAACACCACATCATCCAACTAAAACCTTCTGCTTTGGTATTACGGTCATAGATCTTCTTTATCTTCTCCTACAACTGAATAGCATTCTGAAACACTTCCTCTCTTTTTTGCTAGAGGTGGATCATTTGATTGATCCTTCGCTGATTATCATCTTCTTCATTTCCAGCCTCTTGTAATAATCTCATGACCGGGACTGTAAGTGATGTAGGAAAAAGAACATCAGTACCATAAACCAACTCAAACGGTGACATACCTATGGATTTCTTACTGCTAACTCTGTCTTCCCATAACGCATTAATGAGCTTTCAATGCCAGTTCCTCTTGTTTTCTTCCAGCATCTTCTTGATTATGTTTATCAGAGACTTATTCGACGATTCTGCCAGGTTATTGCCTTGTGGGTAGTACACTGTTGAAAGGCCCAACACAATATTGTATTTGTCGCATAAATCCACCATCTTTTTATATTTGAACGCTGCTCCGTTATTTGTTATACTTTTCTGAGGGCAACCAAAACGAGATAAGATATTCAACTCTAAAAATTGAATGATTACCATATATGTAGCCTACCTTGTTGGAACAGCCTCGATCCATTTGGTGAAGTAATATATACCCGTCAAAATCCATCGATACTATGCTGATGATGCGAGATGGATTTCTCCTATGAAATCAAGTCCCCACTGTTGAAAGGGGGAATTTACTACAACTGGTTTCAAAGGAAGAGGAATAAATTTCCTTTTCTCCTGGAAAATTTGACAGTCATGGCAGCTCATAACTATTTTATACAAATCTAAAAATAAATTTGGCCAATAATATCCTGATCTCAACACTTTATTAGCTATAGTTTTCCAAAACAAATGACCATCACAATCAAATTTTTGAAAATCGCGCATCACTTGTTGGGCCTCATATTCAACCAAAAATTTAAGCAGAACACCTTATGGATCTTTCCAATAAAGAGCACTATTTAAAATACAAAATTTAGTAGACTTAAGTTTTAGTGATCTACCTTTGCTTTTAGACATCCTCGGAGGTGGTGAAATATGCTGGAGAACATAAACAATATCTGAATACCATGGGGATTGTAGAAAAATTTATGAAACTAAAACAAGCAAACCTTCATCCTCATCTTCTGACATTGCTGTTATGAGATTTATATCCAGGGCATGCAGGTTTGATTGGACCATTAACTTTGCCAAGCCTTGTCCTCTGATCAACTTTGTGGGTTTGATCTCCAAATCATACTCTAACATAGCTACCATCCATTTACCTCTTCGACCTTCTGGATAAGTTTGCATCAAGACGTCCTTTACTGCTGCATTAGGAACATATGCTATAGTATGTGAGTGCAGAATATATACTCTAAAATCCTTCAATGCCTTTATAAGAGCCAATGCTTGTTTCTCAATGATATTATACCACAAGGAAGCATCTCTAATAGTCCTACTAAAAAAGTCAATTTGCTTTTCAATATGATCTCTCTTCTGTATCAAAACTGTGGCCATAGTATACTCTGATGAAAATGAAAATATAATGAAATATTGACTGTAATCAGGACTAATCAAAACTGGGGCATTGGACAGAGCAAAATTTACCATATTAAATGACTTGATAGCATCCTCAATCCATTTGATAGTGTTATCCTTCTTCAACATGCTAGTCATTTCTCTTAAGTGTTCAGCCAAATTGGGTATAAATCTACGCAAGAAGTTCATCTTACCATTGAATTCTTGAATCTCATTTTTATTCTGTGGAAGATATATGTGTTGAATTGCCTCCACTCTCGAAGGATCAATACGGATACCATCTTTAGAGATGATATGACCCAGCAGCTTGCCTTCATCCATAGCAAAGAGACTCTTCTTTGGAATAAGATAAATCCCAAACTTTCTGCATCGCTGAAAATCAACTCTCAAATGGTGCAAATGTTCATCATCAGAACCAGAAAATACTGTCAGATCATCCAAATAAACAACAAGGAAAAGATCCTTTTCATTGGCAAAAGTAATGTCCATTGCTCGCTGGAAAGTGGCTCCAATGTTCTTCAGTCCAAATGGCATTTTGGAATATTGGAAATTTTCCCAGGGTGTTGTGAAGGCAGTTTTGTCTTGGTCTTTCTCATGCACCGAGATCTGATTGTAGCCTGAGTAGACATCGAGTAGTGACATCCTTGATGCTCCAACTACTCTTTGTAGAATATGGTCCATTTTCAAAAGTGGATAATTATCCTTTAAGGATGCTTTATTCATATTCCAAAAATCTATGCACAACCTTATCTCGCCTGTATTCTTACATACCGAGACCAAATTTGAAATCCAGTCAGAAAATCTAATTGGGACTATGATATCAGATTTGTACAACCTGTTTACCTCTTTTTGAATGGATGGCAGTAGCTTTGGGTTGATTCTTCTTAGCTTCTGTCTAAAAGGTTTCTGATCTGGCTTGATGGGGATAGTATGTTGAATTATATTTTTGTCATACACCTTCAAATCTAAATAATCCCACACAAACACATTAGAAAATTCAGAAAGTAATTTAACATATTGTTTCTTTACCTCAGGGGATAATGCCTTTGATAACTTCACAAGCTTGGGCTTGTCAACTGTTCTGAGATTCACATATTCAACTCCTTTCTCAGTAGGCACCAAGCTTGGTTTCTTTGCAACATCATCTTGATCAAAAATCTCCTCTAAAGGTGTGAGACCTCTAGAAATTGCATTGTCCTTCAGCTGCAATATGTCCATCCAATTTGTTTCGATTTCTTGATCATCAACATCATAGTCCCCCTCTATGGGAGTATCCTTCAATTTTCCTTCACTCTGAAAAAAAAAGAATTGATTTCACTGTCATCCCAAAACACTTGCCAATACCTTATATTTTCAGGAACATTAGGCCTATGTTTGACTTAAATCTTAAAATTGTTGCTGGAATTCATTGGAATCTTCAAATTAGTTGCTATAGTGGCAAGAGAATCTGCAATTAGATTTTGCATCCGGGGAACTGCTATCAAAGTGTACTCAGGAAATGTCCTCAAGATGTCTAGGACTACATTTCTTTAGGCCCTCAATCGTGGATGCTTTTCTTGATACTCTCCTTTGACCTGTTTGATTATCAGCTCTAAATTTCCATAGACAGAAATCCTCTTTGCATTTAACTTCTTCAAAATTTTCAGACCTGCAATTAAAGCTTCATAATCTTCTTCACTGTTAGAGAAATTAAAAGCCAGTTTCTAAGCAGATACTCTAACATTACTAAGAAATTTTTTAGGCTGGAAAACAGGGCTCTGAATCTAGATTCCAATACCAGCACCGTCCCTACCGATAGCTCCATCAAATTCCATGCTCCATAAGGCTTTCTCTTCTTTTTCTAGATGCTGAAATTTTGCTCCTTTCTCTACTTTATCTGGACTAATTTCTACATCATTCTGCTGTTCATTGTCCTTTTGCTGTTGGTAGGTAGGAAGCTCAGCAATGCTTGCTGCTTTATCCTTTTCCTATTTAAGGACCTCCCTAAAATTTTCTGAAATTTCAAGTATCTCATCTACTTGTACCAACTGAACATTTTCATCATTCAAAACACCATTTGTTAGGTCCCTATATTACTAGTATAGTCCTTTATTGTTATTAGTGTAACCCCCTTATTGTTATTATTGTACCCTTGTAACCCCCATTTTATTATTATTGTGCCCTTAAATTATTATTGTTAGGTCGGCTAGGATTACATTGTGGCCCACTAGGATTACATTATGGCCACATGGACTCCTATATATAGAAAGGAGGTTTTGTAAATTGTATCATCCAAGAATTGTTCATTTATGTAATGTATTAGAGGTTTCCCCCTCGAATTTTCTTATTTCTAAGGCGTTGATATCTCTTTTCTTCTATTTTTGGAGCTAGTTACACAACATTTGGTATCAGAGCTTTGGATTCCAGGGTTTCGCTGCTCCAAACAGGTCATCGTGGAATTTTCGCTATAACTTTTTTTCTACAAAGTTTCAGAAGCTGAAATTTTTAGGGTATGAAGCCGAAATCGTGAGGAAGATCTTCTAAAAATTTCAGAGCTTGGTTCGCAATATTTTCGGAGATATGATCTGTGGAAGTTAGGTCCTTTTTCAGGATCCTAAACATGTCATCATGGCATTTGCGCTATAACGTTTTTTCTACGAAGTCTTAGAAGCTGAAATTCATTGGGTGAAAAGCCTAAATCCTGAGGAACATCGTAAAAATATTTCAGAGCTTCGTTGGCAATATTTTTGGAGATATGATCTGTGGAAGGTAGTACTTTTTCAAGCTCCTGAATTTCATCTCAAAGAGGTGATCGTGGGAAAATATTCATAACTCTCTCTCTGAGCATCGGATTGGAGTACCGTAAAACGTGGTCACTATAACACGGACTGTAGATTCTTTGCTATCAATTTCAGAGCCAAAGTACAAAACAGTGACATGTGGCAAGTCATACAATTTCGTTGTACTGAACCAGTCCATAATTAGGTCATTGTGGGGGATTGGACACAAATTTGTCTTGGAGAATCCAAATCAGCTCTGACCTATGGCATTCGAAAGATAATTTAGAAGGTTATGTCAGTACCAAAATTCAAATATTGAAGTGCTGCAATTACAGAGATAACCCAATTTCAATATCGAGCTCCTCAAAAGCAAGAAAAAGGTGTGTATTTTTTTTGCAAATTGCATAAGTCTTGTTTGAAGAATCAATTTGAATTGATTCCAAGGGCATATTGTAGAATAGATATCAGTATTGGGTTCTAAAAGATGCTCCATAAAAATAATTCAACACCCATTAAGCCTTCAGAAGGCTCTACTATGACTCATGAAGATGAAGAATTGCAACATGATCTATCAAAACTACAAGAGCAAGTGCAACAAATTTCACTCTCGCAAAGAACAACAAAAAATGAAATGGAAGTTTTGAAGAATGGTGTGGAAGAGAAGATGGACGGTTTGAGGAAAGGCATGGATGGCATGGAAGCTAAGATGGATGACATGAAAGAAAACATGGAAACATGAAGAAGGATTTGAAAGTAGACATCAAAGTTTTGACAAAGTTGATACAAGAAATGTTTCCTAATGGTGAAAAGATAGTAGAAGAACCTCATGATGAGAACAAAATAAATGTCAATCGTGATTTCATAAACTCTAATGTCGGCTGGAAGAACCACCATATTCCAAAAATGGATATGGGGAAGTTTGATGGAAAGGATCCTATAACATGGATACTACAGATGGAGCAATATTTTGATCTCCATAACGTGCAAAACAAAAAAAAGGTACGCATTGCAACTTTACATTTAGAACAAAATACATTTGTATGGTATCGATGGCTTTGTTCCCGTAAAGAAATTGTCACTTGGTCAATTTTTACGGAGGAAATGATAGCACATTAGGAGGATACAAAGAACAACACCTTCTTTAGCCAATTGATAAATCTCAAACAAAAGGGTTTAGTGGGGCAGCACATTAAGGACTTCCAAAAATTGAATATAAGGGTAACTGATA
Source organism: Pinus albicaulis (assembly GCA_034641835.2). Lineage (NCBI taxonomy): Eukaryota > Viridiplantae > Streptophyta > Pinopsida > Pinales > Pinaceae > Pinus > Pinus albicaulis. Next base: position 1,574,616,264 of record CM076579.1, read on the forward strand.
TCTCAGAGGAACACACGATCGATCTCTTCATAGGCACTTTAAAGGATAACATCCAACATGAAGTTCGCGTTTTGGAACCTGATTCCTTGGAGAAGGCATTCAGGTTGGCAAGAAAAGTTGAATGTAAAATAATGGCGACAAGCAAGCCTACCACTCAATTATATAAAGAAGGAAGTGTTGCTACGCCTAGATTTCCACAACCTACAAGGTTTACACCACAAAAATTGGAAGAAAAAAGAGCAAAAGGGCTTTGCTACAGTTGTGATAGAAAATACACTAAATGTCATAAGTGTGCTGAGAAGAAATTATTTTACATAGATTGTGAAGAGGAAGAAGAAAATGAACAAGAAGAGGATATACACCAGGAACCAACCCTAGAAGAGGAAGAAATGAATCTGACCATATCGTGTAATGCACTGGCAGGAATTACCACTCCTCAAACTCTCAAGATACAAGGACAAATCAAGAAGAAAAAGGTAATAGTGTTGATTGATTCAGGTAGCACCCATAATTTTATTCATTGTAAGGTAGCCAAGGAATTAAATTGTTTCCTATACCCAGCACCAGAATGTCAAGTGATGGTTGCAAATGGAGGAACTATAAATTGCTCTGGAAAATACCATAATATCAAGCTAACCATGGGGGAATATTTATTGACTATTCCAATGCTTTCCATTCCTATGGGAGGTGCTGATGTTGTACTAGGATTACAATGGTTACAATCTTTGGGGACGATAGCTTTTAATTTTCAAGAAATTTTCTTGAAATTTTTTCAGAAGGAAAGGAAGTCAAATTACGGGGTATTGTAGGGAAGCCGAGAAAGACAATAAGCTCTAATGTCATGACAAAGCTTCTAAAGAAATAAAAACGAGGCGTAATTGCACAATTATGCTCACTAGAAGTTCCAACATCAAAATCATCTATTTCTGCAATCTCCAACAAGTCTTGGACAATCATTCTAAGGTGTTTGAAACTCCCAAAGGACTCCCACCTATTCGTGATCATGATCATGATATTCATTTAATTCCAGGAAGTGTTCCTCCAAACTTTAGGCCTTATAGATATCCTTACATCCAAAAAAGCGAAATTGAACATATGATTGCAGAAATGTTAGAGGCGGGTATAATTCAACCTATTCAAAGTTATTTCTCTGCTCCTATAGTATTGGTACACAAGAAGGATGGATCATGGTGAATGTGTTCGGATTATAGGGAGTTCAATAAGCTCACCATTAAAGATAAATTTCCCATTCCTGTGATTGATGAATTATTGGATGAATTACATGGAGCAATTTATTTTACCAAGTTGGATCTTCGTTCAGGATATCATCAAATTAGAATGAAGACTGAAGATATTCCAAAACAACATTTTGAACTCATGAGGGTCATTATGAATTTTTGGTCATGCCTTTTGGCCTTACCAATGCACCTTCTACATTTCAAGGGTTGATGAATTCCATTTTCAAACCCTTCCTTAGAAAATTTGTGCTAGTATTTTTTGATGATATACTAATCTATAGCAGGTCTTGGAAGGATCATGTTGAACATGTTGACAGGGTGCTCCAACTATTGCAGGAGAAACAATTATATGCAAAAACATCCAAATTTTTCTTTGGAGTACAAGAGGTGGAATATCTGGGTCATATTGTATCCCATGAGGGTGTTAAAGTAGACCCTAACAAAATTAAATCCATTAAGGAATGGAAAGTCCCCACAACCATAAAGCAGTTGCGAGGATTTCTTGGGTTAACAGGGTATTATCAGAAGTTTTTTAAGAATTATGGGATAATATCAGCACCTATAACAACATTATTGAAGAAATATGAATTTTCATGGACTCCTGAAGCAACAAAGGCCTTTGAACATATTAAAGAGGCAATGTGCCTAGCACCGGTTTGAGCTACGCCAGACTTCACAAAAACATTCATTGTGGAATGTGATGCCTCAGGAAATGGAATTGGTGTTGTTTTAATGCAGGAAGGAAGACCCATTTCTTTTGAAAGTCGTCCAATCGAAGGAAAGTATTTACATAAACCTATTTATGAGAAGGAAATGTTAGCAATACTGCATGCACTAAAGAAATGGAGAACTTACCTAATGGGAAGACACTTCAAGGTAAAAACTGATCATGATAGTCTTAAACACTTTTGGAACAAATACTAGCTTTAGAAGAGAAGCAAAAATGGGTCACAAAGATGTTGGGTTATGACTTTGAAATAATCTACAAAAAAGGGAAGCTAAATGTTGTTGCAGATGCACTCTCAAGAAAGAATGAAGAGGTGGAAGCATTGTTTTGTGCCATTTATATTATCCAACCAGATTGGATAACCGAAGCAAGAGATGAATGGAAGAAGGACAAAGATGTATGGACACTCATTCAAAAGTTGCAGCAAGATCCTAGTACATCTGATACATTTAGTTGAAAAAATGATTCCTTATGGTGCAAATATCGCTTATATCTTTGTAAGAATTCCCAACTAAAACAAAATATTCTTCTGGAATTGCACACTTCTCCTTTAGGAGGACACTCGGGATTTCTAAAAAGTTACCACAGGGTGAAGAAAGAATTTTTTTTGGGATGGCCTTAAATTTGATATTCAAAAGTTTGTGGCGGAATGTTTGGTTTGCCAATAGAATAAAGTTGAGACAATTAAGACCCTGGGACATCTACAACCTTTATCCATTCCAAGTCAACATTGGGAGGAAATTTCAATGGATTTTATCACAGGATTACTTAAGTCCGAAGGAAAGAGTGTCATCGTGGTGGTAGTTGATAGACTTACCAAGTATGCACACTTTTGTGCATTATCTCATCGATTTAAAGCAAGTACAGTTGCTACTATATTTATGGACAGAATTCAAAAGCTACATGGAAGCCTAAGGGTTATTGTGAGCGACAGAGATCCCATTTTTACTGGAAATTTTTGGATGAAGTTATTTTCTTGTTTGGGTACTCAATTAGCTCATAGCTCATCTTATCATCCTCAATTTGATGGTCAAACTGAGATAGTAAATAAACTTTTGGAAGGATATCTTCGTTGTTTTGTATTTAATAAACAAACACAATGGGTCAAGTGGTTACCTCTCGCTGAATGGTGGTATAACACTTCCTTCCATACTACAGCAAAAATGACCCCATTTATGGCACTTTATGGATATCATCCACCATCCATCACATCATATTTAAGGAAAAATTCGAAGGTTCAAGCAGTGGAAGATCACATCGAGCATCAGCAAGAAGTTCTCCAACTCTTAAAGGATAACCTGAATTTGGCACAAAATCGAATGAAACAATAGGCAGATCAACATCGCAGCGAGAGAAGTTTTGATTTAGGAGATTGGGTATTTTTACGGCTACAACCATACAAACAAATGTCCCTCAAGCAAGCTAAGAAGGATAATAAATTATCGCCAAAGTACTATGGTCCTTACAAGGTGTTGCAAAATATTGGTACTATGGCATACAAATTGGAGCTTCCTGCTTCTTCGCGAGTGCATCCAGCTTTCCATGTTTCATGCTTAAAGAAGGTTATAGGTGAAAATATTCCAGTTCAAACAATATTTCCAGAACTTGATGAGGAAGGAAAAATCATATTGGAACCTGAAGCGGTCATGGAAACAAGAACTCGATAGCTATGGAATCGATCAATTTCAGAGTATCTCATCAAGTGGAAGAACTTACCCACTGAAGATTCTACATGGGAGGATGAGAATTTTATACAGAAGCACCCAGGGCTACTCAAGCGTTGAGGACAACACTTTTTTGGAGGAGAGGGGCATGTTAGGTCCCTATATTACTAGTATAGTCCCTTATTGTTATTAGTGTAACCCCCTTATTGTTATTATTGTACCCTTGTAACCCCCATTTTATTATTATTGTGCCCTTAAATTATTATTGTTAGGTCAGCTAGGATTACATTATGGCCCACTAGGATTACATTATGGCCACATGGACTCCTATATATAGAAAATAGGTTTTGTAAATTGTATCATCCAATAATTTTTCATTTATGTAATGTATTGGAGGTTGCCCCCTCGAAGTGGCTTATTTCTAAGGCGTTGATATCTCTTTTCTTATATTTTTTGAGCTGGTTACACAACACCATCTGAATATAATACAAATGACTCTAGGCCCATGTGGACTACCTTAATGGGATTATTAACTGGCTTCTCTTTGCTAGTGATCATGTATTTCATTTTCTTCTCCCTATATAGTTTTCTCAACTGACCAAACATGGGAATGGTGGCATAAGAGAAGTCAAGTTGCATGGTTCCTTTAAGTTTTGCACCGCAAGACCTAGATAGAAGCATTCCAAATCATGGTGGAACATCAGCAACAACTACATCCATCAAAACATTCTTAGCTGGGATTTTATCTAAAGATACTAACAAGTCTTTGATAAGACCAATACAATGGACCCTACCAGAGTCAAAGGAATACAAATCATGGTATTTGCGAGTAATATCAAGTCCTAATTTCTCCATAATGGCCTTGGGCATCAAATTATGTGAGGCTCCAAAGTCCAACATAGCATTATGTAAAATGAACTCATGTAATCTAAGACTCAGGTAAAAGGGAGGGACTTCACTTTCTTCAGATTGATCTTCTGTGGCTGGGCCAAAGATGAGTTCAGGGTAATCATCTTCAACATTTACCATATCTGATACATAGTCTATTTGCAAAATTCTGGACACCTGATTTTTATAAGAACTATTTTTACCAACTCAGTCAAGGGCATAGACACTTTCAGGGTAGAAATTTCATTTTCTAAATTAAAAGAAGGAAATTTTTCTACCTCTTTGACGGGAGGGTATTTCTTCTCTACTTGCTCATTTCCTGGGCTATGCTGATTATTTTTGTTTATAGTGTTAATCGCTAAACATGTCTTACTGGGGGAAGGATCGGAAGGCTCTTTCCCTTTTTTCTGAGTATTCGAAGAATCGTTTTCCATTTGCAGGTCCTTTATTTTTTGAATGGGACTGATCAGCACATCCCTGCTCCTCAAAGAGTACTGCCTTTGTTGCATTGATAAAGCATTCATGTATCCTCTTTGGTAGTCATCAGACTCTTCTTCTAATACTCTATCATTAGCCAATATGAAATCTTCATCTCTTCGAATGTCTGCAATTCCTGTGTATTCTTCATCTTCTGTGAGAAATATGGGAGCACCATCTACAGTGAAAAATTGATTGGCTTCAATCACAGGATCATCATCCTCGTCTATTTCCGTTCCCTGAACATAATTTTGCTGCAATGGGGTTATGATTTGTTGTTGTGGCGTTGCTTGGTCCATCACTCTCTGTTCTCTCTGCTTGATTCTGAATTGAGGCTGATGATGTCCTCTGAAATTCGGATTCCTAATTTGTGCTTCAAGTCTATCTGAAATTGTCATCCGATCAACCATATTTTGAACTTTTTGGATCAAAGTATCCATCTTGCTATTTGAAGGAGATTCTTCTTCTTTCATAGTTACTCTCTTTTCGGCCTTTGCCTAAGCTCTTCTGGCCAGCATGTTGGCTTCTATGCTCACAGCTATCTTCTGCATGTCTTCGAGTGTGGTAGGATCTCTTTCTCATAGCTGATATGCCATATCAGCATCGAAACCATCTGGAAACTTGAGCAAGGCTAATCCCACAGGGGGTTTAAGGTTGGTCGGAATAGCATTATATACAACATTAAATCTTACACAATAATCCTGTACAGTTTCACCCACATTTCTTTTAATATTTTCATATTCAGACAAAATTTGGAGTGGGTTTTTCTTTACCTCCCACTGGTCCAAGAACTTTGTATGTAACTTCTGCAAGGTACAGATAGAGCCTGTTGGTAAGGCTCTAAATCACTTTCTAACTTCACCTCCAAAGTTTTCGATAAAAAACTTTGTGGTGACATTTTTTGCCTCTACCTCATGAAGATCAAAAAAGACATTCATCTTGTCAACATGCTGCTGGGTTGTGATGCTTTGAGTCGCATCAAAGATAGGTATTTTTCTTTGGTAATCAGCAGGCATATCATTAAGGTTCTGAGGTAAAACCAGGGGTGCATATCAAGCAGCCATGACTCGAGGTGGATTTACAATAATGTTGATGCTATAGGATTTAAGGGAGGTGTTTATGGAGGTGATGAAAGCTGAGAATTGACTTGTGAAACTGATGGAAATGCTGATGAATTAAGGGGAGGAAAAGCTGCTTCTGATAACTCTGAAGGCTCAGGGATATTAGTTACAGTGATAGAATTATGAGGGGAATTTAGAATATAATCATCAATTGATATATTTTCCCTTTGAACTTCAAGAGCTACAAGAAATTCCGGATCTAAAATTGTGTCATCAAGTGCAGTTTCATACTTACTTCTAAAAAAAAAAAGCTCAAAACACTCATCAAAAGAAAGATCTTCTACAAACAACCACTCACTGGGCCAATTGTGGGATCTGAAAATAGGTCTAGGACTTAGTGATCCCTCTTGTCTTCTGACTATTCTTGGGATGAGATTAGGATTTTCAAAAACGGGGGGAGGATTTGGATCAGGATTGGCCCTTGTGTATCTTCTTGAAACCAGTGTGGTCAAATTTCTTCTTTACAAAATTTTATCTCAACCTAGCAAACTCTGAACATCATCTTCCAGAGCCCAAGAATTTATATTGAAGATATTACTGGGGTGGTCAACATTTTTTTTTGAATACTCCCTAGTATGGTCGCCAGAAATGATAGCACCTGACTTAGACCTCAGGCTGAAAAAGGTAAATCAGGGTAACCTCAAACCACGCTCAGCCTTGTAGCTAGCCCTACAAGGTCAGGAGAGGGCTCTCTCCGTGAAAATATATTATATGAAGTGTAATTACAAAACTGATTTTAGGCTAGGTATAATCATGGGATTTTTTTTTATAAATTTTAGGGTTGTATGGAAAAGATGGGGCAATTTGAAACTAGGGAATTAAATCAGGGATACAGGGTATTTTGTGGGGCAAGGTAGGCAAGAAATTTTAGCAATTAAGTTTAAATAATGATGGGATGGTAAGAGTGGTGAGGAGCTGAAAGGGGCATAGAATATGGATCCTTTTCAAACAGAAGAAAAAAAGAATATTGAATGATTTCCCAAGGCAGAGCATTAAAAATGGATTCTACCTATCTAACTTGAAAACATTCAACCAGAAATGTTTATGAATATATGGTAAACATGACAAATTTACAGATGAACACAAAGGAGAGAACAAATGTTAAAATTCATACCACATGGATCCCACAAATCAGAGCTGCATATCTTATTAATTCCCTGTCAAACTGTTACAATGGAGCGCAGAGCATCCTCCTTTATTTCCAACTAATTCCACACTATTCCACTTCGCACTTTTACAAATGACTGAAAATTACATTAAATGGATAGAAATCGAGGGAAATTGATCCCCGGAAAAAGGGAGCTGTTTTACCAGCTCAAAACTGAAATCCGAACATAGGAAAGAGACCAATAATCTGCCCCTGAAAAGAAGGAACAACAATACATTTTTGAACATCTAAGGATTCGCTATTATATTTTCTTTAAATAGAGGAGAAGACAAACTGAAATGATTCTCTGTGCTTCATAATTAGCTCTCAGTCATTGATTGTTTCCCTCTTTTTTGTCCTTCGAAGAAAACCAACTTTGAAGAAAATTCCTTTGAAAACCATTGAAAAGTAAGATTATGCCTTTAATGAAGAAAGACCTCTTTTTGAATAAAAAGAGAAAAGGGAAAGGGATGTGGGCCCGAATCGCAATCAGAAGATCGAAAGGGGGGAAGATATTTGGAATAGAACACTTTAAAAATATGCGATGCGATGGAAACATTGCGATTGCAATTAGTGTAAAGGGAAAGGGGAAATCATACTCACGTATCAGCGTTTGGGAGTGGGAGCAATGCTATAAAAATTGTGATGCGATTGGAATAAGTGAAATAGGGGTGAAAGGATAAGTCGATGGGGTCATGGCGAAATTCTTTTTAAAACAAATAAAAACGATTTTGTGCTTTTACAAAAGAAAAAGGGATTTTTCATGAAAAGGCAGAAAGGTTCTGGTGGGACCCGGGGATCAATCAAAATCGCAAATTGTAGGGAAGAGGAGCAAGTCTATTGTGCAAATGGACTTTCCGATTGCAATCAATAGCATCGACGGGGAGGGAAGCAGTGGTTTAAACATGGCATGGGGAAAAAGCGCAATGTGATGAAATACTTAGAAACCTTTCAAAATCATTTTATTGCTTTTACAAGGGAAAAAAAAAATTATTATTGAAGCGGGGCGGAAAGGTCTTAAGGTGGGACCCAAAGGTCCATCGCAATCGAAATTTGGAGGGGGTGTAGTGGGGCGGAGGAAAAGGGATTTGGAAATTCCAATTGCGATCAGCAATTTATCACATCGGAGAAATGCAATAAGGGAAGGGTCAATTGGAGGTGGGTAATCGGAGCGGCAACTGATCGCTGCGATTGGATCGGAGGTGCGATCAGAATGGAAGAGAATGGGATTATCCTGATCGCATCGGAGTTTTATTATTTTAAAAAGGCCTTTGCAACGTGATTTATGCAATTAGATAGAGAGAAAGGGGGGATTTAATAATGAAAAACTTAAAAATTTTATGAAATGAATTATAAGGGACAAAAGGAAAAGGAGAGAGATTAGGCTATAGGGGACCTTTTTCACTTAGGCATAACTTTCGATCCAAGAGTCAGTTTTGAGAGTATAATATACTGTTGGAAAGCTCTTTTCAGGATCTTACTGATGGATAGACCTAGAACATGATTTTAGCATGAAATTTCTATGGAAAACACCTTTGAAGGGCATGTTGGTGACTTTGTGGAGATAGCAGCTTCTAAAGTGTGACTTATTACATATGATGACAAAAAATTACATAAAGATGATAATAAAAGAAAAGTACCATGTTTTCACCTCAAAACATGGTTTTGAGGTAAAAATTACATCAAGCTGAACAAAATATTTCTTTGATCTTCCCAGATGCTGTGACTTCATGTTTATTTGACCTCCTCATGACCTTGCTGACATTTATTGACACTTAACTCATTAATTTGACCCAAATGGGACCCTAGAACCCAATGAGACCAACCCAATGACCTAATAATATGGATTGGGAGTGAGCATGAATCATGAAAAAAGACCATAGAGAGGAGAATCAACAAGTATTACATGAGGGAAAACTGATGAAAGACCACTACCATCAGTGAAATCATGACCTAATGGAATGATGAAAATTTATGGTATGGGACTCCTAATATGAAAATGCAAAAGAGTAATTTGATCACTTATGGTAGTATGACCAGACGGACACTAACAAGAGGCACTAAGATTGATTCTATGAATGATACTTTTTGGAGAGTTTGGGATACTGATCGAAAGCATTTGAAGTTAAAAAATGTTGCTAAGAGTGTTTATATTAATCCCATATCTATCAAATAAAACACTATTATTAGTGATATTATTTCTCCTAATATGGTCTATGAAACAACAAAAGAAATGGTTGCAGGTATATTCATTATTGTATACCAAATATTTCAACATTTTCTGGACTTTTAATGTGGGCTCTATTCTCACATATTTTTTTTAGATGCATTTATATGACATTGTTAGTTGAGTTGTATATGTGTTCACTTTCAGTGCCTATATTAATGTCGAATCTGCATTAGTGTACTTTGATATGTATAGCAAGGAAAGGGGGTTGGACGTGTCTATTTATTGATACTTTGTTGCTAACACTTCAGTTGAGACAAAGTTGGTTCGGACCCAAGTTAGGATGACAAGTCCTCTATATGATAATACCAATGTTAATGCTATACTCAAATGGTTGTAAATAACGAAGATAGGTAGGCTTATTGGAAGTCTAGATGAGCCCTATCGTGTTGATGGTAATATTTCTATGAACTCCAAAGGAAAAAATAGGAATATGGGACTATTATTGAGTCAATTGTTAGAGCTTATGTTGCACGAACACTACTAGCACCAGGGTATTGCATGTATATCCACCCAAAATCAAAGTGAAATCACTCCTCTCCAACTTGGTTTCCTCTTCTTTTGTATGGTGGGAATTCATAAACTATGGCCAACAATGTTTACCCAGGTTCCCACAAGGGTGGAACTGGTAGCTATGTTTCATTTTCACCTTCAAGTTTGGGACAATTCTTTACATTTGCAGAGATACAATAATCCACCAACAACTTTGATGAAAATTTGATTCTCGGAATGGGAGTTTTTTTAAAGTTTATAAAGGTGAAATAAAATATGGGACCAAAGGTGTAGTTCAATGAGGTAATCCCATATCTAAGCAAGGTCTCACACAATTCCAAACATAAATTGAGATATTGTCCAAAGTTTGACACTACCATTTTTTTTATCTAATTGGATACTCTGAGGAATGTTCTTAAATGATTTTTGTTTATGAATACATGGCAAATGGACCTTGGAGGAGTCGTTTGCATGGAAATATATTCCATCTATGTCCTAGCAGTAGAGGCTTGAAATATGTATAGGAGTCAAAAGAGGCATCCATTAACTTCATACTAGGGAAACACAGGGAATTATTCACCATGATGTGAAGAGAACAAATATTTTGCTAGATAAGAATATTATTAATAAGGTAGAAAATGTTGGTCTGTAAAAAAATATACATACATTAGACAAGACATATGTGAGCACTCTAGTGAAATGTACTTTTGGATACCTTCATCTGGAGTATTTACAAGGGCAACAAATGACTGAGAAGTTTTATGTCTATTTTTTTGGTTTGGTACTCATCATGAGGTTTTCTATGCAAGTTCTGTGATAAATCCTTCTCTTCCAAGTGAACAAGTCAACATTAAAAAGTGGGTAATGCACTGGCAGAAAGGAGGAATCCTTGACCAGATCATTGATCTTCATCTTGTGGATACAATAAATCATGGCTCCTTGCGAATTTTTGAAGAGATAACAGAGAAGTCTTTGGCAGAGAAAGGTATTGATAGTCCTCTTATGGGGGATGTGCTATGGAAATTGGAGTATGACTTGAAACTTCAAGATAATACCATGCAAAATGATGTTATGGAACATGTTTTGGGTAAGTATGGTGTAATTGATATTGAATATATAATTCATGAGATAATTACTATTGGCATGAATTTACAAAGGAAAACAACTTTTTATGGCCATTTAAGCTTAGTGCTCCTTCAGCTAGGTTGAAGAAGAAGCATAACCACTATATTGACAATGGAGATGTTGGAATCAAGAGCATAAAATTAATGAAATGATTAGGAGGATGAATTAGTAACTTGATATGTTGTTATCTACCAATTTTATTATAAGTGTAGTTCCTGTAGATCTGGTCAAAATATGTAAATAGTTTCTTAAGAATTTTATTACAAGGGACAATTTTTATCTTTTTACAAATTTTTGTGAGGAAATTTTATGGGTTTATTTCTTACATGACGTAGATTTTTTAAATTAATTTTTTAGATACTTTATTAATTTTAAATTTATTGCATGACTTTGAAGGATATTTATTACTTTTATTGCCAATATTGTAGTAGTTTATAAGATGTTTCATGTTGGCATCTATGATATGTTCTGCATATAGCATATTTTTTCACATGAACCTAAATTTTCCCAAGTCATATCTCAAAATAATTTTTAGCTAGGCTAGATATGGTAACTTTTGTATAAATTAGTGGAAGCATCACTTGAAAAAATATCTTGTTGATGGTAATAGCCCTTGTTGGCTTAATGGGGCCTAGACCCAGGTTCAGATATGGTTGCACGGATTAGAAAAACCCACTATTATAGGCCCTTTCGGAAATGATATGTTGCACAGACTGAATTCTCACCCAAGGCAATATGAGGGGATGTTAGAACCAGGTTTCTACATCCAGATGGACTATCGAGTGTGGCTTTAGGGGTTATCTTCTCTTTAACACTTATCAGATCTTGACAGAAAAAATGTGCTAACTATGTAGTCGTTGTTCAATACTCCTAGTTATCTAGCTTCCACACTGCGCAATTCTACTTTAACATGCATTAATCAACATAAGAAACCATAACCCAGAATTCACGATGAAAATATAGATAAAAAACCTATTTGGCACAAATAATTTCAAAATACAGATAAAGAAAACATATAAGTAAAGAACTCAGATTTGTCTTCAAGTTCTTATTTTATTACTTCAGATCCTCTTAATACAACACTTTTTTCCCTGCACACTTAGTTGGAGGGGTATGCAAACTTAGCTGCAAAATTGATAAGGTCTCCATGCACTCAGCTGCAGGAGCCTTTCACTTTGCACAAAACACAAAATACAGACTCAATAAACCTTACATCCAAATGCATTATGTTATTAATTCATTGATTGATATCCCTCAAATCCTTATATAGTATTCTCTTTTACAATACCATGGTCTGAAAAACATGGGAAGAGATATAAGTAATCAAAACATTCCCATCCTTTTACAAAATAAGGGACTTTGACCTGTGCCAAAGCCCCTAATACTCTATCGTAACTATGTGTAGCATGCTTCGCTCCTCGAAATTAAAATTTGTTTACAAAAACTTCAATCTAGGGGTACCCTGTCCAACATGCCCCCAACACAAAGATGTGACTCGTCCAGAGTCACTCTCCTGGTGTGCCCTCAATATTTTCTTTAATGCTGCTCACTCCACCATTTAGTGGTAGAACTGTCTCGATGCACTACTTCTCAACTTCTCGTACTTTGGTCAACAAATTCTCTGTGGTTGGTCGAACTATCACCTGAGTAATTTCCTTTTGTGTCTGGTGCAATGCTTTCAACTATTTCTCCATAGTCTATGATAGATGACTCTCTCATATTCCCATGGATATGTTATGGTTGTGATAAGTCGTTCCTTTCTACATAGCTCACCAATATGTCCCTAAAAAAACTTACCCTCTTGGAGATGGGTATACCACTAGACTAGTGTTAGTATTCGTTGTAACCTTAATATGGTTCATTTGTTCCAATTTCTCGTGGATTTCCACTTCAATATTTTGCAGATGAGAATTGAGAGTTTGTAACAATACTTTGATAAGCCATTTCAATTCAATGCAATTTGAAACTTTATGATCTCTTCTTGAGTTTGTAATTCTATAACAACCCTGACCAGGGAGTTGGGTCTGCTCTCCTAGCGAGGTGTTGTTGAATTAATGTTTGTTAGTTTCTTTTATTGTATTTCATATTTCCTTTATTGCTATATTATTTTATTGTGACTATTTTGAATCTGAAATTATGTGAATCTAGTCACTATTACAATTTATTCACTATTACAATTGATTGTTTCTATAATTTTCATTTTTGTTATAGTTGGTTGTTGATTTGCATAGTATATTGAATTCATGATTGATATGGAATTGTGTAATTGTTACCTTCATATACTTTTCATGTTATCCTTGCAATAACTAAACGCATCCTGGATTGATAATTGCTGTGAGAAAGGGTTAAATAATATCATTCATACTTGGACACCAACATTTTGGCAATGTTGCTCGGGAGGATATTAAAGGTGCAAGAGAAAAATTTTTATTGATCTCAGAATCAATATCTCATCTAGGGGTGGGAAGTTTCTTACCCTACTCCAGGTCCTGAGTTTTAATTGCTTTGTTTTTCTTTTGATTTATTAGGGGCCACTCTCTCATCCTAGGGAGGGAAGTTTTCTTGCCCTGCTCCAGGTCTTGAGCTTAATATTTCTTGATTATTTTTCTTCTTTTATTTTTTTCCTGTTTTAAAACCACTCTCTCATCATGAGGAGGGAATTTATATTACCATGATCCAAGTCATCTACTGAAATAATTGTTTGAATTCTTCTCCTTCACCAATTGCATGAAGATATATTTGAATAAAAGGGGCAGAGGAGGACCCCCAAAGAGAGGAAGGAAGGATTTAGGAAGGGTTACCTACATCCAATAAATCATTGCAAAAGATGAGTCATAAGCATCTTCACGGGCCGTTGTCAGGGTGAGAACTCAGATGAAATCCGAGGGGCATTATGTTGTGTAACCAGTACCACCCTCGCTAGCAAAAGAACCCTTTTTAACGGAATAAATAGAATAAGTAGAGATCAGAGTAACAGGATAAGCAGAAGTAATCCTTTTGACGGAAGAATGAGAGGAAGGCGCAAGTAGAGGATTAGAGGAATTAAATATTCCAAGTGCAGTGGATGAAGACATGAAGGAATTTGCTTCACCACGCAATCAGAGAAGTGTTGTTAAACAACCTAAACCATCTATTGAAGAAAAACTTCAACCATCTATTGTAAAACCACCAGAACCTATTGAGATCTCGAGTGAATACTAGAAAATATTCATGGCACCTCCAACTTCCAAGATTGAATTCCCAATTAGAGATAATAGAGGTGATGCGTCGATGAAGCCCATTCCTTTGACAACATTGCATAATTTCCATGGGCTTTCCTCTGAAGATCCAGACATATGCCTTTTTCAATTTGACATCATCTGTCGAGGCTATGACTATATATATTATGTTCAGAAGTTGAAAATATTCCATGCTACTTTGAAAGGGATGACTCTACAATGGTTTATGGGTTTAGGACGAAAAAATATCACCTCATGGGACGATATGAAGAATATTTGCCTGGAGAAGTATCAGGATTACTGCAAATCTCAAGATATAAAGGAAGAAATCTTTAAATTTATGGAGAAGGAGGATGAGAATCTGGAGGATTGTGTGGAACGTTACAAATATACTTTGCAGAGATCAAGCCATAGTGACCTGGACAAGGACAGTTTAAAAATTGTCTTTCTCTGGGAAATAAGGGAAGAGTCTGTAAAACTTTTAAATATAGTAGGAAAAGGGGATATATCGAAAGACGATTTCAACACCATCTGTGAATTATGCATGCAGTGTTCACAAGGAGCCTTTTATGAAGCCAGCTCCAAAAATAGAAGAAAAGAGAGATCAATGCCTTAGAAATAAGCCACTTCAAGGGGGAACCTCATTTACATTACATAAGTGAGCAATTCTTGGGTGATACAAATGAAAAAACCTCCTTCTATATAAAGGATTCCATGGGGTCACAATATAATTCTAGCCGACCTAACAATAACAATGTAAGGGCACAATAATAACAAAATTGGGGTTACAGGGGTACAACAATAACAACAAAGGGGCTACACTAATTAAATAAGGGACTACACTAGTAATATAGGGACCTAACATGCCCCTCTCCTTCAAAAAAGTGTTTTCCTTAGCATTTGAGTAGCTCTTGGTGCTTATGTATAAAATTCCCATCCTCCCATGTAAAACCTTTCGTGGGTAAGTTCTTCCACTTGATGAGATACCCTGAAATTGATTGATTTCATAGTTTTTGATTTCTTTTTTCCATGACTTCTTCAGGTTCCAATATGATTTTTCCTTCCCCATCAAGTTCTGGAAATATTGTTTAAACTAGAATTTTTTCACCTATAACCTTATTTAAGCATCAAACGTGGAAAACTAGATGCACTCATGAAGAATCTGGAAGCTCCAATTTGTATGCCATAGTACCAATCTTTTGCAACACCTTGTAAGTACCATAGTACTTTGGTGATAATTTATTATCCTTCTTAGCTTGCTTCAGGGAAATTTGTTTGTATGTTTGTATATGTAAAAATACACAGTCTCCTATATCAAAACTTCTCTTGGTGTGATGTTGATCTATCTATTGTTTAATTCAATTTTGTGCCAAATTTAGGTTATCCTTTAAGATTTGTAGAACTTCTTGTTGATGCTCGATATGATCTTCCACTGCTTGAACCTTAGAATTTTGTCTTAAATATGATGTGATGGACCATGGATGATATCCATAAAGTTCCATAAATGGGTTCATTTTTGCTGCAGTATGGAAAGAAGTGTTATACCACCATTCGGCGAGAGGTAACCACCTGACCCATTATGTTTGTTTATCAAATACAAAACAAGAAAGATATCCTTCCAAAAATTTATTCACTATCTCAGTTTGACCATCAGATTGAGGATGATAGATGAGCTATGAGCTAGTTGAGTACCCAAACAAGAAAATAATTCTGTCCAAAAATTTGCAGTAAAAATGGGATCTTTGTCACTTACAATAATCTTGGGGTTTCCATGTAGCTTTTGAATTGTTTCCATAAATTCAATAGCAATTGTACTTTCTTTAAATGGATGAAGTAATGAACAAAAGTGTGCATACTTGGTAAGTGTATCAACTACCACCATGATGACACTCTTTCCTTCAAAATTATGTAAACCTGTGATAAAATCCATTGAATTCTCCTCCCAATGTTGACTTGGAATGGATAAAGGTTGTAGAAGATTCGGGGTCTTAATTGTCTCAAATTTATTTTTCTGGCAAAACAAACATTCTACCACAAAATTTTGAATATCATATTTAAGGCCATCCCAAAAAAAATCTTTATTCACCCTATGGTAAGTTTTTAAAAATCCCGAGGGTCCTCATAAAGGAGAAGTGTGCAATTCAAAAAGAATCTTTTGTTTTATTTGGGAATTCTTACAAAGATATAAGTGATATTTGTACCATAAGGAATCATTTTTCCAACTAAATGTATCAGATGTACTAGGGTCTTGCTGCAAATTTTGAATTAGTGTCAAAACTTCTTCATCCTTCTTCCATTCATCCCTTTCTTCAATTATCCAATATGTTTGGATAATCAAAATGGCACAAAGAAATGCTTCTACCTCTTCGTTCTTTCTTGAGAGTGCATCTACCACAACATTTAGCTTCCATTTTTTGTAGATGATTTTAAAGTCATAACCCAACATATTTGTGACCCATTTTTGCTACTCTTCTAAAGATAGTCTTCATTCCAAAAACTGTTTAAGACTATCATGGTCAGTCTTTACCTTGAAGTGTCTTCCCATTAGGTAAGGTCACCATTTCTTTAGTGTATGCAGTATTGCTAAAATTTCCTTATCATAAATAGCTTTTTGTAAATACTTTCCTTGTATTGGATGGCTTTCCAAAGAAATGGCTATTCCTTCTTTCATTAAAAAAAAACCAATTCCATTTCCTGAGGCATCACATTCCATAATAAAGGTTTTCGTTTCAAAGTCTTGCATAGCTAATTCCGGTGCTAGGTACATTGCCTCTTTAAGATGTTCAAAGGCCTTAGTTGCTTCATGAGTCCATGAAAATAGGTCTTTCTTCAATCATGTTGTTATAGGTGCTACTATTATCCCGTAATTATTAACAAACTTGCGATAATACCGTATTAACACAAGAAATCCTCATAACAGATTTATGTTTGTGGGCACTTTCCATTCCTTAATGGCTTCAATTTTGTTAGGGTCTAACTTAACACCCTGATGAAATACAATATGACCCAGATATTCCACCTCCTGTACTTCAAAGAAACATTTGGATGTTTTTATATATAATTTTTTCTCCTACAATAGTTTGAGCACCCTGTCAACATGATGAACATGATCCTTCCAAGACCTACTATATTTTAGTATATCATCAAAAAATACTAGCACAAATTTGATAAGTAACTGTTTGAAAATGTAATTCATCAACCCTTGAAATGTAGTAGGTGCATTGGTAAGGCCAAAAGGCATGACCAAAAATTCATAATTACCATCATGAGTTTGAAATTTTGTTTTCGAAATATCTTCAATCTTCATTCTAATTTTAGGATATCTTGAATGAAGATCCAACTTGGTAAAATAAATTGCTCCATGTAATTCATCAATCACAGGAATGGGAAATTTATCTTTAATAGTAAGCTTATTGATCTCCCTATAATTTGAACACATGTGCCATGATCCATCCTTCTTGTGCACCAATACCAATAAAGCAGAGAAAAAACTTTGACTAGGTTGAATTATACCAGCCTCTAACATTTCTACAATCATACGTTCAATTTCTCTCTTTTGGACATAAGGATATCTATAAGGCCCTATGTTTGGAGGAACACTTCCTGGACTCAAATGAATAACATGATCATGATCATGAATAGGTGGGAGTCCTTTTGGAGTTTCAAACACCTTGGAATGATTGCCCAAGGCTTTTTGGAGATCTAGAGAAATAGATGATTTTGATGTTGGAACTTCTAGTGAGCATAAGTGTGCAATTACGCCTCGTTGTTCTTTCTTCAAAAAAAATTTCATGACATTAGGGCTTATTAAATTTCCTGGATTCCCTGCGATGCCTTGTAATTCGACTTCCTTTCCTTCTGAAAAAAATTTCAAGAAAAGTCCTTGAAAATTAAAATATTTCGTCCCCAAATATTGTAACCATTGTACTCCTAGTACAACATCAGTACCTCCCATTGGAATGGAAAGAATTGGACTATTCAATACATATTCCCCCATGGTTATCTTGATATTATGGAATTTTCCAGAGAAATTTATAGTTCCTCCATTTGCAACCATCACTTGAAATTCTGGTGCTGGGTATAACAATTTATTTCCTTGGCTACCTTACATTAATGAAAAATTATGGGTACTACCTAAATCAATCAACACTATTACCTTCTTCTTCTTGATATGTCCTTCTGTCTTGAGAGTTTGAGGAGTGGTAGTTCCTGCCAATGCATTACACAATATGGTGGGACTCATTTCTTCTTCTTCTAGGGTTTCTTTCTGGTGTATATCCTCTTCTTTTGAAGTTTCTTATTCATTTTCTTCCTCCTCCTCACAAACTATGTAAAATAATTTCTTCTCAGCACACTTATGACCTTTTGTGTATTTTCTATCACAACTGTAGCAAAGCCCTTTTGCACTTTTTTCTTCCAATTTTTGTGATTTCAACCTTGTAGGTTGTGGAAGTCTAGGAGTAGCAACACTTCCATCTTTATAGATGTGATTGGTAGGCTTCCTTGTTGCCATAATTTTGCTTTCAATTTTTCTTGCCAACCTGAATGCCTTCTCCAATGAATCAAGTTCCCAAATGTGAACCTTATGTTGGATGTTATCCTTTAAAGTCCCTATAAAGACATCAATCATGTGTTCCTCTGGAATATCAGTTACCCTTATATTAATTTTTTTTAAGTCTACAATGTGCTCCCCCATTGAACGCTTTTGTTTGAGAATTTTCAATTGGCTAAAAATGGTGTTTCTCTTTGTATCCTCATAATGTGTTAAAATTTCATCCATAAAAATTGACCAAGTGACATTTTTTTATGAGAGAAAAGCCATGGATACCGTAAAAATGTATTTTTTTCTAAATATAAAGTTCCAATGTGTACCTTTTGTGTTTTTTTCACATTATTGAGATCAAAATATTTCTCCATCTGTAGTATCCATGTTACGGGATCATTGCCATCAAAATTCCTCATATCGATATTTGGAATATGGTGGGTCTTCCATCCAACATTAGAGTTTATGAAATCATGATTAAAATTTATTTTTTTCTCATCGTGATTTTCCTCTACTATATTTTTTCCATTAAGAAACATTTCTTGTATCAACTTGTCAAACCTTCCATCTCTGCTTTTAGATCATTCTTCATGTTTTCAATCTTAGCTTCCATGTCATCCATCTTAACTGCCATGCCATTTTCCATGCCATCCATCTTAGCTTCCATGCCATTTTTCAAACCAACCATCTTAGCTTCCATGCCTTTCTTCAAACCGTCCATCTTAGCTTCCACGCCTTCATTCAAAACTTCCAATTCATTGTTTTTTGCTCTTTGCAAGAGCGAAATTTGGTGCACTTTATTTTGTATTTTTCATATGTCATGTTGTACTTCTTTGTCTTCATGAGCCATAGTAGAGCCTTCCGAAGGCTTAATGGGTGTTGAGTTATTTTTAGGGGGGATTTTAGAACCCAATATTGATAGCTATTCTACAATATGGCCTTAGAATCAATTCAAACTTCTTTTTCAAACAAGATATAAGCAATTCGGAAAAAAATACACACCTTTTCATTGCTTCTGAGGAGCTCAATATTGAAATTGAATTATCTTTGTTATTTCGAATCTTCAATATATGAAATTTGGTGTTGCAGTATCCCTCTAAATCTTATTTTGAATTCCATAATTCTGACCTGATTCAGATTCTTCAAGACAAAGTTATGTCCAATCTCCCACAATGACCTAATTATGGACTAGTTTGGTACATCAAACTTGTATGGCATGCCACATGACACTTTTTTGTCCTTAGGTTCTAAAATTGATATAGTTGAAATTAAAATCCATTTAATTTTGGCCATTTTTTACAGAATGCCAATCTGATGCTCAGAGAGAGAGTTATGACAATTTTCCCATGGTCACCTCTTTGAGATGAAATTCGGAAGCCTAAAAAAGCCCTAACTTCCATAGATCATATCTCCAAAACTATTGTGAACCAATGTCTAAAAGTTTTACATGAAGTTCCCTAGGGTTTCAGCTTAGCATGAAAAAAATTGATCGTTTTAACCTTTGTAGAAAAAAAATTATAGCGAAAATGCCACGATGACCTGTTTGGAGCAGTGAAACCCTAGAATCCAAAGCTCTGATACAAAATATTATGAAACTAGCTCCAAAAATATAAGAAAAGAGATATCAACGCCTTATAAATAAGCCACTTCTAGGGGGGAACCTCCTTTACATTACATAAATGAAAAATTCTTGGATGATACAAATGAAAAAGCCTCCTTCTATATATACGAGTCCATGGGGTCACAATATAATCCTAGCCGACCTAACAATAATAATGTAAGGGCACAATAATAACAAAATTGTGGTTACAGCAGTATAAAAATAATAATAATGGGGCTACACTAACAGAAATAGGGGACTACACTAGTAATATAGGGACCTAATAGAGCTGCAAGGAATAAGCCGAGAATTTTGACTCTTAAGACATCCATTGGAGGAGTTATGAAGGCAAAAATTAATTTTTTTTTGGATAATTGAATGGCCGATATCTTGAGTAAATTATCCTCTCACATGGATATTTTACAAGAAAAACAAAAGCGAATGGAATTGGAGAAGACCATGGCCATATTCTTCCCTCAATGCAGGAAGAAACGTCTACTGAAGGAATGTCCATTGAGTACTGTGGAGACTTGTCCAATATGTGAATAGAATCATTCTACCAACTCATGTCCTTCTCTTCCTACACTAAAGGAAGTCTTTCAGGGACAAAATGAAGAGGTAGATAAATTGTAATTCATGGGTTCTAGGAAACCATGGTAGTCGTGGCCACAAAATATGAATCAAGGTATGCCTCAGGAGCTTTCTCAATATTTGAGTAATTTAAATATTGGCCCTTAGTCAGTACCATTTCACTGGCATGGCCTTAGTATTTTCAATACCCACCTTGGCAGCCTTGGTTCCCTCAATTTAGCTCAAACCCTTCATGGTATCATAGTTTTCGTGGACCTTATCTTACTGGACAGTTCCCCCAACCTATGCCACAACAACAACTACAACTGGTTTCTAATATTCCCTCTAGTAATCCTCCCCTTCTTCCTTAGCTTCCAATTCAAACTAATCCAAATCCTAACAATAAGGTATTTCAGCCGACTCACACTCTCAACCTTCCTTCATATAAAATTTCTACCACAGAGTGTAATGAGATAAATTTGTGATTTAGTCGGGTAGTGAATGCTCATACTTCGCCAATTATCATTGAACAAGTTGATGACAAAATTTTCGAACCAGAACCTCAGATAGTTTGGGATGAATCAAACCAAGACTCTATAAAACAACCCTCTCCTCAACCAAATCTTACTTAGGGATGCCACATTTATCCGCCTTATCCTGAATGATTAGGCTTCAGTAAATGGAATCCTTGATCAAAGTTTGACTTTTTAAGGGAACTGCAAAACTTGCTTTTGAGGATACCATTACTTCAAGCTATGAGGGATGTACCACTTTATGCTAAGACAATAAAAAATTATTGTTCCAAAAATCCTGGAAAAAAATCAAAAGACTAGCTCACCATTCAATTTATGGGGAAGTTGTTTGGTGTCATGCTGGGAAAGTCAATACCTGTTAAATCTGGGGATCCAAGGAACCCAATTATGACAGTGTAGATTAATGAGGTTGACATACCAAATGTGTTAGTATATTTGGGAGCTGCAATAAATATTATCACCTCTCAAACTATGCTTACAGTAGGTTTACGAAATCTTAAACCAACCCCTACCATCCTAGAATTGGGAGACAGATATACAGTAAGACAAATAGGGAAGTTGGAAGAAATAACCATTTCAGTAAACTCATGGCATTATCGCGTTGATCTCTTGGTATTACATATGAATTCCCCAGTTGGTGGCCACCATTTGATTTTAGGAAGACCTTGGCTTGCAACTGCAGATGCCTATATCAGGTGTCGGTTAGGAAACATGTGATATCTAATGGGAAGGCCACAATGAATCTCATTCTTTATCCCCCTGCAGAACTAAGCTCATCAGAAAAATCAGCATTCAAACAAAATCCCCTATCTTTAGAAGGGTCAGAATTATAAAATGAATAGCTAAAGCCAGTCCTTACCATTGGAAAAACCATTTATTTTAAAAATGAATCATAGGATGATGCCATCAATACTTTTATCAAAAAACCCTATTCTGTTTCTAATTCAACTTATCAATTCTTATAATCTATCATGAGATGTAATATAGAGGAAACCGTGGAACCAGATATTGAAGTTGAAGTTATACATGTAGCTTCACCTCATGACAGTATCCCAGTTAAAATTGATCTAGGTAAGACATTAAACATTAACCCAAAATTTTCATCATCTCAAACCGAAAAGCTCCTGAAAGTCCTCTGAGACCATAAGGAATATTTCTCCTAGGACTATACATATATGAAGGGAATCCCTGCTGGCTTATGCACCCATCATATATACATTAAATAATATTTTCAGCCTATGAGACAACCCCATAGAAGAATGAATCCCACCCTGAAGAACATTGTCAAAAACGAGCTTCAAAAGTTACTAGATGTAGGATTTATTTACCCACTATTTATTGTTCCTAAAAAGAATGGTAAGTGGAAGATTTGTGTTGAATATAGTGAAATTAACTTGAGGTTATAATGCCTTTGAGGGAGGAGGATGAAGGAGAAGCAATGGAAATAGAAGAAACCGTAGTCAACGCTTCCCCACAGGAACCAACATCACATGTTAGTTTAGTGGAAATGCAAGCAATGGAGATATAAAATGTAGTCGACGTTTTTCCACAAGAACCAGCGTCGACTAAAAATTCACATGAATAATCATCACTAGCTAGAGGATAAATAGGTGGTGTTTTTACACAAGAACTAACACCACTCATTCAAATATATCAGGAGTCCACAGGGGAATGTACAAGTGGAACTGTTACACAAGAAATAGCACCACCTATCCATGCAAATTAGGGACCTGAATCAAGAATTGCAAGTGGTGTTGTCACACAAGAACCAACACCACTAGCTCAAAAGAATCAGGAATCTGTAGAGGAAACAGGCCCTACAGTCGGCACTGCTCCACAAGAACCAGTGTCGACTATCACACAAGGAGACAATTTCGAAGGAATCATAGTTCAACCAATGAAAAATGGGGATAGAAAGGAATAATTGGATTCAACAGGCATAGTAAGGGTGGGGATTGAAGAATATGTTCCTCATTCCTCATTTCTTGTAACTTTACCAAAAGGGGAAAATAAGTGTTGTTCCCCTCAGTGCTTGGTGGGAGAAAAATCCATTCCCCCAATTTTATAATTGTTGGAACAATATTGGATACAGTGGTTGAGATGGCCATTCAGGTTCCAGTGATCTCTAGCACATTGACAGGAAAAACTAGAAGCATAAGGGTTATAACTAACACACAAGAACTAGTGCCGACTAGATAAAAGGTCGAAGAAGTAATAGTTTATGCGACCCCTCTAGGGAAACTAGAGGAAAATTTTCATGTTGATACTCACCCATAATGGTTGGGAAAAATTATTGAACAGATGGGGGATGACCAGACAACATAACAAGCACGAGGGAAGAGTGTCGAAGATGCCACTTCACCTGAGGTCGCAGTGATTCCAGAGCCACCAGAAGAAAGTGTTATTGCTAAAATTGGCCTGCAAGGGTTAAAAATAGTTTTTGGACAAATAGGAGATGGCCTTGCCGTAGAACAGATTCAGGGGAAGGATGTAGAGGACACAACAACGTTGAATGCATTGATTCCATATCTAGCGAAGGGAAATGATGAGGTCGTAAGACCCGAGGAAGGTTTGCATAGACCATCACTAGTTACATAGAACATATGGATAGAGAGAGGCAAAAGCAAGAGAAACAACAGAAGAAGATCAAGGAATTGGAAGAGCAAGTGCGAACACTGAAGGCCGATAAGGAAGATATGTCCACTTTGGTATAGCAGGTAATGGATTTCCAACCCGCTACTCACAACCATGCTCTGTTTCTTCATGAAAAATATATTCTCTTTTGTTTGGAAAGTATTTTTCATGAGGTCAGCGATGAGATAGAATACCCTATACAGTTTTTGTTCATATTGAGAATTCATGATGTTTTGAATGAACACTTGATGTGTGAACTGTATATACACGATTACTTCCTAAGTAATGATCATACATGCAACCCAGTTCTATATGTAGGAGATGTTGAATTAAAAGTATTAACTTCCTATATAATCAATTAGGTTAATTGGAATGAAGCCTTCGACACATTCGAAGAAAATCAAGCTACTAGGCCACTTGTCCTTCGAAGGGAAAACGATCAGTCTGTCAATATTTACAACAAGCATGCTAACCTTTTGCAGCTTGAGGGATGAAAAGCATAGATGTTGGAAACTTATAAGTGATGCATTAATTTGTGCACAAAATAGGTGATCACTTTTCAAGACAAGGCTCAAGACAGCTGCCAAAAAAGGTGGATGCCATCATCATCAACTGTCAACATATGAGAACATTTTGGGGCTCCAAATTTCGATTAGGCATTGGAAATTCTACCACGTTATATTTCCGACATACACACTTTTGGGGTCTGATGGATGGGTTTGGGATTCAAGTTTCCCATTATCTGGCTACCAGCAGATTAGTACACTACAACCTACAATGTAAATGAAGATTGGTGGAATGAAGTCCTCATGACAAATGGGTATAAACCTCTAGGAATAGAATTAGCTAGGAAATATGATCTTTCTCAGCTTCATGTTGATCACAATCTCTCTAACCCATATTTACATAGGTGACGAGTGGCATGAGGACATGCAGAAAGAATATTTGGGGGGAGATGTTGGGAGTTAAACTTACATATATCTACCTGCCTTTTTGTCCTTTTTCCCTTCCTCATTTCTATCATTAAGAGTCAATTTATGTCCTAAACCACACAGTTATACCTCTAGTAATGTATTTATGGAATACTTAATCAATGAAGCATAGGCATAGGGGATTATTACCAAAGCGGCTTGCTAATTCCATCATTCTTGTAGATTTGGAGGTCAAATAACCCAGTTTGTGAATCCGGGGAAAGTCGTCGAAATGGAAGCACCATCTTTGGATAAGATCTGCAACGGTGGAATAAATTCATATTTATCTCTCTGCTATCTTTTGAATTCAGTTTTGTTTTATTACAATCACTATGTAAATGTAGGTAAACAACTCTCGTAATTTCAAGAACTGTCAATGTGATAATTTTTATAAGGAAGATTACAGAGCTGTGGAGGTGAGGTTAGCTTACGAGAGAATCGAGAGAATGTAAAAGTACTTTGCTAATCCATTTCATTTTAATGAAATTCACAAATTTCTCATCTCTTCTTGAGTTTGTTATTCTATCATAGCCCTGATCAAGGAGTTGGGCTCGCTCTCCTAACTAGGTGTTGTTGAAGTAATGTGTGTTAGTTTATTTTACTATATTGCATCTTTCCTTTATTTTTTGTAATGGTTTAATGTGATTGCTGTGAATCTAGTCTCTATTACAATTTGTTGCTACTATCATTTTCAATGTTGTTACAGTCAGTTGTTGTTTTTCATAGTCTATTGAAATTATGATTGATACAAAATTGTGTAATTTTTACTTGCATATACTTTGCATGTTAGCCTTGAAATAACAAAATGCATCCTAGATTGATAATAAATGTGGGAAAGGGTTGAATAATATCATTCATACTTGGACACCAACACAAATCTCTATCCATCTTAGTGGTTTTCATCTACTCTTGATAATATCTGCTGCTCTAGAATTGGCTCCAAAGCCAATGTACTGCTTATGATTTGTTTCCCTTCTTGTGTGCCTAGAACATGCTCCCTGAGGTATTTATTTGACACTTGTGCCTTCTGCTGCCACCTGCTGCCATTTAATTTTCCATGAAATTAAAACATATTTAAAAATGCATTTCGTTTTCCAACACTTGATTTCCAACCTTTTCCATTTCCTTTTCCATCAATGAAAACACATTTCCATCAATATCCCTCTTTGGCATTGATGGAAACACAAATATCAAACAACACATCATTACCAATGGTAATTACCATATTGAAACTTATCCATTTTCTTTTCTAGTGATCATTTACCTTCTTGTGTTGAATCAACAATACTTCTCCCCCTTTCACATCAATGGAAAATATACTAACATTCTCCCCCTGTCAACAATCTCTCTTTGTCTTCTGATATTTTGAAACTATCAACTACTTCTTCTTAAGCTAAATAGCTCAGATTCTTATGATTTGATCCAAGAAGCTTCCTTTCTGTCCTATGAAGAATATTTAATAGATGTAAAAGGAGTATTCACTCCCAATATTTGCATCAATCAAACAAGAAGGATCTCTTACTGAAATGACACATGATTGTTAAACTAATCCATGAGAAAATGATTGTTATTGGTGTGAGTCTCAACTAGGATTACATTCATAATAGTTCCTACCTAGACACATACACATATCCTCTAGAAACAGGAACACTTGTTGTTATGCATGACACCATCACTTGTGAACAAAGTACAACACTTTTATAAACTTAGAATTACTCTCACTAATGCATGCCTAGACCAAAAAATAAGGTTGTGATTCATTTGGAAGACTTACAATGACATGAAACTCACCATGACATATTTGACTCCTCATGAACAACAATTACATCAATAATTTCATATCAACACGAGAACACATGAACATCATACTCTAATGCCAATTATTGAATCAATGCCATTATTAGCAATAGTTGAAAACTTAATGATTGAGCGTCCTCATTTGCTAATCATGTTCTTGTAACCATATATATGATTTTTTATACCAATTACCAATTAGAACCATATCATAACATTCAATCCATTTTGATTACTCTCATATGCAGAAAACACAAGTAGCCTCTGTTATGCAACACACAATGGATACTAGTTAATGATACCAATTTTTAATGCATAATTTGATACTCAAATCTTGACTTGTGTATACTCCCCCAATGGAGATGCTCCTAGTTTGCATTAAAAATCTATAAATAAGACTTGTCAGAAAATCTTGTAAACATATCATCACCAACTACACATGATTAAACTACCAATTTATTTGAAAACAACGATAAACCATACTATTCAACATTTAAGATGAAATAGGTATACTTTTTTTTATCCTTCAGATGCATTCCTTAACTTGTTCATTTCTACTCCCGGCATCTGAATTTTTTGGATTCCCTTGAAGCCAAACTCTTATCTTTAAGGAAGAGGAGCAAGAAATATAGTCCCCCTGAGTATATTATCTTCCTACATATGTTAGATTTTATCAACACCATGAGCTGGATTCCTGTGTTGACTTGCTTGACTGGGTGAATTTCTGCTTGAGCATACAAACCACTAGTTTTCTTCTTTCTCACTGTATTTATTTGGAGATATTTCAAGATTGATGTTGCTTCTTTTATTTGATTGGGATATTTTCCTTTGGTAGGTTATGTAGGAGATATCAACAATAGAAATTTCAGACATTGAATCTTCTTCATCAAATACATTTTTGAACTACCTCCATGCATAATTCGATTTTCCTCTCTTTTGGGTGTTGAAATAGCTCCAACACAATTCTCTTCATTAGTTCTCATCATAATCCATGTCTCTAATTGAAAATTTCCAATCAAATTTGCATGTGGTTGCTTTGTGCCAAAACATTTTACACCTATAGGATTCAATTTTATTCAAGAAGCAGGAAAAAGAATTATACTTCTTACCAAATATTGTTCCTATACAATTTCCCAAACTGTAATTTTCTCTATTTCTTATCTCGGGCTGTTGAAAATATTGGCTTCGAGAGGAAAGACACTTTGTACTTGGTTTCTCTAATTTCTCTAAGCAACTCATGATTGTGGCTAAACTAGCTCTTTCATTTTTTTTGTTACACTTTCCTTTTATTCTCTGGAAAATTCCAGGAAAAATACCCTACGTTATTGCAACAAAGTCATATGATGCGATGCCTTCTGTGATCAGAAGCATTTTTTGTATTTAAATTTTCATGGATAAATTTTTACTTTGTTTTTCTATTATTAATGTTTCCAGGACTGTTTGTTTTCTTCAGGATGCTATGTGGGCCCTTCTTTCGCTAGAGGAACAAAAAGAAATTTTCCTTGCCACTTCAGTGTTGCTAGGTATTTTTAATTTTCAATGTTGGTGGGTCCCATTAACGTTGGTGTTGGGTCACTGTCATTTTCAAATAATGTCTCATCTTGATATTAACAATAGCTTGTTTTTTCTCTTTAAACATTTCAA
This sequence comes from Pinus albicaulis, assembly GCA_034641835.2. Classification (NCBI taxonomy): domain Eukaryota; kingdom Viridiplantae; phylum Streptophyta; class Pinopsida; order Pinales; family Pinaceae; genus Pinus; species Pinus albicaulis. The sequence goes on from CM076579.1 coordinate 1,574,644,877, forward strand.
ACTTCTTTGCAATCTCCCGAAAATTCAACATCGCCTATTTCAATATCATGTTTTCATTTTGTAGATCCATATTTTTGCCTTTTATTTTCTTGATATCCTCGAGAGATGATATTAGCTCCTTCTTCAAATAGATATTTTCATCGATATCTTCCAAGTCACTAGAGGAGAAAATGGATTCACAACAAGTGTTTATTTCACTCTCATCTTGTTCAAGAGTTTTCTCCATTGATGACCCTAGGGATTCCTCTTCATCACCAAAGGTGGACCCAGTTTCTTCTAGATTTTCCATTGATACTAAGGTATTTATTTCTCCAATAGAACTTAATGAAAAACTCTCACTTTCACTAGTACTTGCAGTTTATCAATTTGAAAATAAATGGCATATTTCACTAGTACAAAAAAATAACTTACTTATTCATTACATCTCCCTTTGATGTTGATCATTGACTTGGCCTATTGATACAAAAGAATCATCATCTGATTCATGATATTCAATACTATTTGAATCTTTGATTACTTAATCCTCCATGGAAATCCTCTTGATATCACATGCAGCTTGCATGTCTACTTCATAGATGGATTGCAATTTATCCCATATCTCCTTTGTAGTTTTAAAACATATTACTTTCTCAATGTATACCTTAGAAAATCCTATCATGATTTCCTTCTTGGGTAATTTATACAACTTATTATGTATTACTCCATTCTCCACATATAGCCACACATTTAAATAAAGGTCTTGCAAGTAGATTCTCATCCTTACCTTCGAGGTTGTATAATTTGAACCATTCAAAAATTCAAATCCATTTGAGGAATCTAGTCCTGGTTCTCCATCATTCCTGATATTCCTTCTAGTTATTAAATTGATCCTGAAGGACACTCTTTATAATGGAAATTGTTATAAACAATGGAAACCAGGGCACTACTAAGAAGGGGGGTGAAATAGTAGCATGTCTAAATTACACCGTTTTCACAATTACATCTTCAATCACTTTAGAATTTTTTTTCATGAGCAACACAACACAATCATGTAAAAATAACATCACATGCATAAGAGCAACACATATACACAACACACCAATATTTCTTTTATTTCAATCTTCAACTTTGATTACATCATGGCCCCACATTCTAGTACTTGTAGGTTTATCAGTTGTTGCAAAATGGAAATTATATCCTTGCTTTTTTATCAGCTACCACTGAAAGAGACTGTTGCCCCTGCTTTTTTACCAGTACCCACTGGAAGGGACACTTATCCCTTCTCGATTATGATTCTCTACTAAAAGGGAATGTTTCACCCAAAGATTTAATATCATTCACTAGAAGGAGTTGTTACCCCTGATCTACAAGCTACCACTTATTGGCCATTGTGATCCATATTTCATCCATTTCCATACTCAAATGAATAGGCATCTTACGTCATAAAAAAACAAATTCTTCCACTGAAGCTACTCACGAAAACTACCATAAATATCTTCAAAAATATCTAGTTGTTGATACAAACACCATCAAATTAAGCAAGTTATGATTATTGACAAAAAACCGTGTTCTTCTTACCAACAACATCAACACCTCAGCAACATTATGTTGCTACTCAATTCTAGTTACACACACACCAACAATATCCCTCTTCTACTTTCACACATGATATTCTATAATCCACACCCCATAAATCCACCAGTAGCTCCAAAAAATATTTGATGCGCACACCTATGCAAAAACTAATATATATTGCACAATATTCAGCTCTCCACGATTTATACAACCCTTGCAGCATACTCACTTCTTCTCACCTATCGCACAACCACATTTTTCTATTCAAAATCTTCCTTTAAAGGAATTTCGAAGTGATATTTTTAATTTGAACTGTGTCAAACTTCGTTCAAATATGTTGCATGGTTTTCCTATTTTTTTCCTCTATGTTGTTCACAAATTTTATTTTGTAGTTCGATACTCAAACTTTCCGTTTTCTTAATCAACTATGTTATTTTGAAATTTTACAAGATTTAGCTGCGATTTTGTTAATTTTAACTGTACTTAAATTTTTCTTATGTGCCAAAACTATATTTTTAATAGGAAGTTCCACCCAATCAAGTTTATGACTCACTCATGCCACCATCGATCTTAAATCTCCACCACAAATGATAGTTTACAATAATTATTTCTATGCAAAAAACTTTGTTTTATCCCAAAAGGCCTCTATGACCCTTTTTAATTTAAAAAAAAAAATGCTACCAAATTTTTCGAATTAGCTTTTAGGCCCCTTTTTTGCTAGCACCTTCCTCGTTATCTTCCATAGTACCAGTCTCCATGACCATTAGCTAAGGCCCTGGATTTTAAGCCCTTTTAAGTCATGTCTGGAGCCTTTTTATTTTGTTAATGGCTATACACCATTTGTCCCACCTCTATGCGAGGTGACCAAGGAACGGTCCAAAGGTCGAAGCTCCTTTGTTTGCTCACACCTTTGCTTTTTACATGAAACAATCCATGGGGCTAGTGCTTGGATGCTCTTGGAGCCTCTATAACTCTTTTATTTCCTCAGTGCCCTTTTCTTATACGTGAAAAAGTCTAGGTTTGGGTATGGCTAGGTGTTTCATGGAAAATCACCCTAGAGGTTTGTTGGGTCGAAACCTCCACAGATCAGGGCATGTTATTAAGAAGGAATCACACACAACCACACTTGAATGCTAAAAACTAGATAACAACGATAGTATAACTCACCCGTAGTCCTACGTTTGATGTAGATCCCGCGGGGTCCAAACCCCCAGCAACCCTTCTTCCTCCTTCAACCTGGAAAACAAGAAAGAACGTGCAGGGAAACCTAGTTGTACAACATATACTTCTACTAAACGTTAGTGCAATCCATGTGAAACATTATATAAACCATAATAAATTCTTAAATGATAATCTTTTCACATATACAAGTAAACATTAACACATAGGTTTAGGAACAAGATGGTTCTTCATTATTACGAACAGCATGTACAGAAGTAAAGAGTGGAGAGATCACCTGTATCCTTCCACGATCTTCGAGCAGACCGTCGTCTGGATCCGTCCTGCCCTTGCCTCATTAAGATACTTTCAAGACTTGTGCACTCGAGATGACATATAAACAGATGAACATCTCCAGGAAACAAGGGTTTCTCGTATAAATTTGGGAAAGTGCAGGAGGCATGGGGAATCAGACTTGAATTGGGATTCCAACAGAGTATAATGTATATAAAATTTCTCTCTCCCTTAGGCCATGCACATGGGGGGATTTTATACTCCCTCAAAGTAGTTTCAATCAGTTGGAAGCAGTTGGCCACGTGCTGGGGTGGTTGAACTACTAGAGTAACCATCAACCCAGCCCAAAAATAGGGAATTTTTATATATTTTTTAATGATTTTAATGGCATACGCGGAAAATTACAAGTGGACTTTGTTCAAGTCTGTAGGAATGGGTGGCCAAAGCCATAAAGACAATCATGAATCACATGAGGGTGAAAAATGATGCTATAACAGATGCCCCCTAATATATGAGGTCAGAAGGGGTACATGATGGTCGAAATGTATTATGCACATAGAAAGAACTTCGCAAGGACAAGAGAGGACTTCACCAGATTCTAGCCTGCCAAAAACCAATGAAAGAAAACAGAGAGTCAACTTATGCTGAGGCGGGCATACCCATGCTCAGTCAAAAATACATCATATGGAAAATACATAATAGATCCAAAATGTATACAAGTATAGCTGAACTGAAAGTACACAATGAATCATCTGAGCATGGCCCGGAAGTACAAGTCTGAATCAATGTCCAAGTATCACCTATAGAAAGCTGATCAATGATGCTGCAACTGGATGTCTAATCATATAAGTAACTAAATCTCCAAGTACCAAATCATAAGGGGTGGAACTAATGGTACAATCATGCAACTCGGGAGTCAACATATAGGATGCTGCTATACTGACACTGCAACATATAAGGGTGAACGGCATCACTGGCAGAAACTGAATGGACTGTCAAAAGTGAACCGAAAAATGCTGATGCAACCCGAGGTCTTCACCGATCACTGCGACACAATTCTACACAATGGGAATAAATGAGCTAAAGTCGACCATGTGAGAAATCGTTGGATTACCGGTCAATGATGAAAACCGTTAACCAACGCGAGACAACCCACCAATAATGAAAATGAGTGTCAGGGTGCCCCAGTACAATCTAACAAGTGAAAATGAATGAGTTGAAGTCGAACACTTGAAAGAATCTACCAATCAGGAGGCAATGATGAATTCCCACTGTCGATAGCGAAGAGTCTGCCACTGATGACTGCAAACCCTAAGGTACTGAAAAAAAGACTCTAGACCTTATTCCCAGAGCAATGAGTCGAAGTCGATGGGAAAAGATCTGCTGGAAGGAAGGAATTAAGGCATCCCACATCAGTCCAGCGCGAGTGTAACCCGCAGGCCAAGATTTGGAAGGAATCAGACGAAGTAGAGTGATGGAACCAAAACCGAAGTACGTTTCTGACGTGCACAAGATGAAGCTAGCACACGGAAGAAACCCTCTGAACCAACCAATAATGAAAGCTGACACAAAGGCGAGAAATCCACCGATAGGGTCAAATGGAAATCCAGGTAATGCACGAATCCCAAGTGTGATAATGTGTGCTGACGTCGAACACAGGGGAAACCACTCAGTCAAAGACCCATGATGATGATCAAATGCTGAGCACAAGGTCACCTATCAATGATGAAAATAGGCCCAGGGTGTGGCTCTAGGTTTGCACTCAGAGCAATGTGTCGTAGTCGATAAGAGACAAACCCGCTAGCAAGAAGTCAATGGGGACCTTCTCAAACCAGCACGAGCAGAAGACCAAAACATCTGATGTGATAGAACATGATACTGACAAGACCGGGAAGGCCGACTGAATAATGAGTCAAGAGACACCGTAGAATGGCCGACTCAGGTTAGACTTCCCTTGAACAAAAGCACGACTCGTGATGACCATGGCAGTAAAAAGTGACACTGTATAAGTCTGTTATGCAGGAGGCAAAACAAACTCTCCATATGATTGGAAGAGATAACCAACCGGGGGAGGACTGACCAGTGAAACAAGGTAAAGGCTGAACCTAAGTCAAAACTAAAACCATCCCAAATGAAGGAAATAGATATAAGTGTATATGCTTTGTTCAAGGGCGACAAACTTACACTGTACTGCCATCAAATTACGAATTTACATCCCGTTCCCACTCTTTTTGTTATATTTGATTTTTTTGTCTTTTTCATATAATAAGCCTGAAAAAGAATAAAAGAATGCTATGGTACAATGGATAGAACGAGTATCAAGAAACAGATGCACTAGTTCCTGGGATTGGAACGATCCTATGCTCAATGCAAGGTGGCGGAAACTGGTAAGCGATACTCAGAGGAATGTTCCATCCATGGGTAAACGGGGTGTCAAGTCGCGATAGCCAAGTGCATGTAATGGTTAACTTGTACAGATAGACAAGGTCAAAAGTTGGCTTAAACATTGAGTCCAAATGAAGCCGGCTAAAGGCCAGGATAAACAAGTAGCCAATATGCAATGCACTAATACAACTCAACAACACTAGGGAGCCTCTAGGGTAATAGCTAGAAAAATGATAGTGAGGAAGAAGAAGAATGAAGCTTCAACACATAAGTCATGGCAGGACTAAAGAGGACTCCCGAGCCTACATAAAACACAACATGGGCAACAAGTGATAGCGAGGAACTAACTAGGAAGCCCATGTAAAGGAGGGCTCTACCACCAAGTCATTATTAAATAATCGGCGAGTGAAATGGGTGTAATATTCATGACCTGATGGGATCGACCCTATGTCAAGTGATTAGAATGGAGGCTAGTATGCAGAATGCAACGGAAAGTGGATTCCCTAATCTATATGCCATCGAAGATCATATACCTGCCATGACGGGTCAGTAGTCATGGATCAAAAACCAGGAAAAATCTCAAATTCATCAAAATGTACCTGAAAATATACCAATCTGGGCACTTCCAAGCATCCGGGTTATGCAGCTTAAGATAGATTAAAAAAATAAGCATAACAAATTTTTGCGAAAATTTTCAACTTTTTGGGCATAAATAGACAAATTACCTCATATTTGGTTCATTATTACATTGCTGATTTGGAAAAAGGTGCTCTGGAGAAAAAAACTTATTTCGTCAAAACAGGAGCAACCGACCGTCAAATTCCACCGAATTTCTCAGGTAAGCTCATCAACCATCCTTGCTATTCATTTTTTCCGTTCATAAATTAAAATTTAGGAATTTTCACCGTAGAATCCTTTGCTAAAAAACACGGGTTTGCGCATACGCGGGTTGGTAATGACCATGTCACGTATACACGTGATTGTGAACAAATAAAGTCGCGTATCCGCAGCCCCAAATGAAAAATGCGTAGCTAATGAAGGAATTATTGAAATTTTATAGGATGAACATATCATGGAGAGAGCGTGAACACAGTGCAATAGACAATGAAGTCATGCAGGACCAAGTATCACTGAATATTCTTCGGAATTGTGGATTGCTCAAGTTTTTTAAAATGCCAAATATGAAGAGTAATGTCTGGTTGCTCGAAATGCTTGTGAACTATTGGGAACCAGAAGAAGACTATTTCATTATAGATTAGATGCCTATACGCATCGAAGTGGAAGATATATATTTCATTATTGGACTCTCCCGGAGGGGGGAGCCAGTAGACTTGCACGGTAAGCCTTTGGGAGGGCTAACCATGGAAGATTACGTCCATGTGTACTGCGTAGAGGGTTCCAAGAAAGTTGGAACTCAAATTTCTATCAAATATCTACGAGACTTGCACATAAAAATCCTCCTTTTTACCATTGGGAGAGTAGCAGGATCAGCTTCTCTACACCAGGCATCCAGGATGCAAATGAGTATAGCAGTGGAATGCTTAACTCATGCATATGATTGGTGCATGGCTCTACTGATGAACATGAAGCAACAATTGACTTCTATCCACAAAGCAAAGACAAAACATTTTTGATACGGTACAATTTTGATGACATTCTTCTTCGAGAAGATTCCAGTGCTGAGACCCAGAGTGATCTCTACCATCAGCAGCCCGAGAGACCCAAGAATTTCCCGCTGGGCAGACATGATGAAGAGATTGGGGGGAAGTGAAGTTCCCCAGACCACTTGGGATGATGACTTCTTCCAATGTTGGAGAGAAAAAATCATCGCTGTGGATGACTATCCCTATGCCGGGATGGACTTTCGTGGCGATCCAGATGTTGTCCTTCCACCAGGCGCGGCATGGGGCACAGTCAGTAAGTTTGCAATTTTTGACTTATATAATTTTTTTGGATTTTTTCAATATATATGAAAAATGAAAAACAAAGATGTTTTTGATTGGATTCAAAATGACTTACAATTTTATAATGATCATGAAATAGATATTGGACCAGTGCGACCTGAGGGTTACCCGCGACATAAGCGTCGCAGGGGCGAAGCGGATACAGTAGATTCAGACAGGACCCTCCAGGCTGTACAGAGGAACTTGGAGGGGTTAACTCGCCAAGTACCTATGGCTGTGGTGGAAGATCTGCCGAAATCCATCCAGAACGGGTGGTAGGAGTGCCCCGAGACTGGGTACGATTATTCTGCTGAGTTTCCACCGCGATCATTAGGAACACAACTTCTGGGCAGGGACCTCAGGAGTAGATAGATATGATGTATCAGATGACTGTATATTTTTCTTGAGAGTGAACATGATCGAGCATAAGCCCAAGTTTTTGTATGACCTATGGATCTAAATTTTTGTATAGTTTTGAACACTTTGATGATATATATACAACGATGTTTGATGTGATGTGACAAATGTATCAAAATGTATGATGTTTTTTATGATTAAATTTTATTGTATGGAATGATTAATGTGCCAATAAATTGCTTGATTAGCTAATGAGTCTGCCAACCAATTGTCAGCTCGAGGAATATGAATGAAAGTTAAAAATTGAAATTATCTTTGTAACAAACGTACCCTCAAGAACAACCGGAGTAAAAATGGATCTCAAACCCGATAAGTATTGTTCAACTGCGACACCACCAGCTGAGAGTCCAAGAAAACTACCAACGAATCAACACCCAAGGATATTGCTTCCGAGAGTAGATAAACAACTGCAGTGTATTCTGCTATGTTATTGGAAGCAGGACCAATGCAGACCCCTCTTGATACTAACAGCTGACCGGATGGATAATGAAGCACCTAAGCCGCGGAAGCTAAGTTCTGGGTGTGTCTACTAGCACCATCGGCGAAACCAAAATGACTCATGACATCCGACACAACCTGCCAAAGCAGATAAAAAACATCACCATCCCATCAAAGATCGAAAAACTATATATGTATAAAGCAAAACTACTATATACAAAAGCAACATGCCAGGCCGAAGCCTAGGCATAATACTTTTTCAAATAGAGCCTATTTCTGGGCTCCGGCAACTCGTTCCCTTCAAAATCAACCAAGGTATATGCTCCTTTCTTGAGGACTTTTTTAATGATAAAGGGGCCATACCACATAGAATTAAACTTTCTTGCCCCCAGGGCATATTTTTCTTGGGCATAGACCAAAACAAGGTCACCTTCCAAAAAAACCCTAGGTTTGACCGCCTTATCGTACTGAGCTTTAATTTGGTTTTTATGCGCTTCATTCATCGTGGCGGCATCTCGACGCTGCTCATCGAGATGTTCCAGATGAAGGAGCCATTCTTCAAGACTAGAAGTGTCAGGAAGAATTTCAACAGCTAACTTAAGAGAATTAATCTCACATTCAATGAGAAATACGGATTCCAACCCGTGCACTAGCTGAAATGGAGTAAAGCTAGTTGCAGTTTTCATTGACCTCCTGTATGCCCAAAGCACAGGATATAGCATAATATGCCAGTTGGATCTAGCCTTATCAATTGTCCTTTGAAGAATTTTCTTCAAGGATTTATTCACGGCTTCCACTTGCCCATTGGCTTGAGGATAATACGGAGATGAATGCTCCTGCCGAAAACCTAATTTTAGAGCCAACTCAGCCATCATGCTATTCTGAAAATGACTGTCATGATCAGTGACAATATCTCTAGGAATACCAAAACGAGCAATAACCTGGTTGAAAAGAAAAAGAGATGCATTCTCACCATCATTCCCAAAAGTAGGCATAGCCTCGACCCACTTCATAAAGTAGTCTACTGCTACAATAATGTACTTGTGACCTTTAGCCGAAGGCAGATTACAAGTAGTATAATCAATACCCCACTTTGTAAAGGGACCGACAGTAATGACTGGAAAAAGCGGAGCTAGATGAGCGCGCATTTTTCGAGTATAAACTTGACACGGATGACACTTTTTGACCGACTCCATACAATCATTGAAAAGCGAAGGCCAAACGTACCCAGCACGCAAAATCTTTTGGGCTGTAGCAAGCCTAGATAAATGACCACCACAAGCTCCACTGTGGCAATCATTCAGCACAGCCTTGGCCTCTTCGAGAGTTAAGCAGTGTCTCAGGATTGAATCAATCCCTCGACGGTATAAAGCATCACCAATGATCAAGTAATTCTTAGCCAAGTGACGCAACTTACGACGCTCATCTTTCGAAAAAGTAGAGGGAAACTTTGCAGTCTGAAGATACACTATTATATCTCCATACCAAGGATCCTGTGGAGAGATAAGAAACAAATGTTCATCCGAGAAGGATTCATCATAGACTATCTCATCCCCACAGGGCAACTCGGAGATCAATTCCGCGAAAACCAATGATTTCTTGGACTTGGTAGACATAAACTCAAGATCAAATTACTGCAAAATCACAATCCATCTATTGTATTTTCCCCCAATCACTCGCCTACTGAGGACAAACTGAAATGGATTGGCTGCTGCCAAAACATAAGTTTTTCGTAGAATAATGTAATGCCGGAGTCACTACACAGCATGAAAAGCTGCCAAAGCTAACTTTTCTATCAGAGTGTACCAGAGTTCAGGTCCTACCAAGCCTCGACTAAGATAGTAAATAACATGCTCTGCAAGAGCATCATCCTCCTGAACGAGAACCATACCAATAGTAGATTCTGCTGCTGCCAGATACAAAAGGAAATCCCTGCTATAATCAGGTGGACTCAATAAAGGAGCAAAAGTCAATGCTTTTTTCAAAGCATCGAATGAGCATTGAGCAAAGTCATCCCAAAGAAATGGAACTCCCTTCTTCAACAATCTCATAAATCCCTTGGTAACTTCAGCATAATTTACGATAAATCTCCAAAGAAAATTAGACTTTCCTTGTAGACTTTGAAGTTGATGAACAGAGGATGGGGGAGGCAACTGAAGTATTGCCTCAACCTTGAAGGGATCTATCCTTATCCCTTCTCTAGACACAATGAATCCTAATAACCGACCGGATGTAACCGCGAAAACGCACTTGTTCGGATTCAATCTAATCTTATAGAAACGACACCGTTCAATTATTTTTCGGAGGTGAGCAGGATGATCCATCCTCTTTCGAGAATGAGAAGATAAATAATCCAAATATGCTTCGGTAATCTTTTTGATGTCGTGGAAGGCATATGACATGGCCTGCTGAAACGTAGCCCCAACATTTTTAATACGAAAAGGCATCTTCTTGTATGCAAAAGTACCCCAGGGACAAATAAAGGCAGTCTTATCCTGATCTTCAGGACGGATAGTAATCTGATTATATCTAGAAAACCATCCATGAAGGAGAAAATCTCATTACCGGCACACTCGTCAATTATCTAATCGATAAATGGTGTGGGGTAATTATCTTTAGGACATGCTTTATTTAGGTCCCTGAAATCAATGCAAACTCGAATTGTTCCTTGTTTTTTTATCTACGGGAACAGGGTTTGAAACCCATTCAATCAAAGGAACAGGGAAAATGAATCTTTCCTTAAGCAGCTTCTCCACCTCAGCTTTGATAGCTATTGCCTTCCTAGGATTGACCGGATGAAGTTTTTGCCTCACAGGCTTAGCGTTTTTGTAAGTCTTGATCTCATGCTAGACAATAGACAGATCTATAACAGGCATTTCCTCATAATACCAATCGAATACATCCCTATAATCTTTAAAGAGCTCGGTGTAAATTTGAATCTCTTCACAGGGACATTCAGCTCCGATGAAGACATTCTCAATAATATTGGGATCCCTGGAAATGTTCACCGGGATAGTAGGAGAAATCACAGCCATGTTCCCTTCATCATAAACCTGTGTTGGTGCTAAAGGGTTTAGGACTGGGTGAACAGGACCAGGAGACAGAGGACTAGGAAAACTCATTTCAACTTCGCTCAAATTAGGTAAAAAGTAAGACCAATGATGCAAATCATCCCACGGTCTATCTATACCAGTCATAGCTTCCAGGATGGCCTCTTCAGATGGAAGAGTGGTATCAAGGCAATCCTGGGCAAAAGAAGAACTAAGTGCCCAAGCCGGAGCCACATCTCCATCCAACTCTTCCGGTGAGAGAGGAGCTAGGATGGATTCTGCAGAGTCAACAATAGACTGATAAGCAATCTCAGCTGCAGACATAGGAAATTCCATTCCACCCACTTGACCTTCCGCTAATGTGGCGGTAGGGGAAGGTAAGGTCCAAGGGTCCGAAAAATAATGAGTTCTGAAGAACTCTCTTCGAAGAAGAGCCTTGGAGGATGAAATTTCATTAATATGAACTGTAGGAGGAGGAATATCGAAATTACCCATCAAGGAAGAATACATTCCAACCCCTAAATTCTCAACATGCACCTTAGTATTATCCAACTTTCGAACAGATGAGTCAGTAGACGCATTCGGGTCTACAGGAGGACAGACCAGTTGGTCCACTGTAACAATCCTCCCTTCATGAGGGAAACAAATAATCCAAAATAATTAGGATGCAATGGCATCCATTTCATAAATCTAGTTTCTCCCCAACAGAAGGTTGTAGTCCAAGCTTGCATATATTCACAGTTTTGCCCCCAACACAGATAGGAAAAGTTGGGACAATACCATGCGGTCTGTGAGAATGACCATCAAACGCCGTCAGAAGAGTGGTATATGGAACAACTTTGGGAGATCCAAATGTCTTCCAACATGTGAGAGACATCACGCATGTGGAAGCACCCTCATCAACAACCGTCCGAAAGATATTGCACTTCCAGTACGATGATTTAATATGAAAATTCATATGATGGGGGAGTCTCTTCTTAAAATTAGTCATATCAAATGTAATCAGAAGAGAATTTTTCGTATCAATAGCCCCAATGGCAGTGAGCAAGGCACTGCGCTGAGCCAGACAAGACTGGAGCACCCCTAAAGCCGACATAGCACAAATAATCTGTGCCAGATCTTCCACAATAGAGTAGTTCTGGGCAGCCCTAGCATTTGGATTAATCGTCGAACGCTTAGTGGATGCTTCGGGCATCGGAGGCATAGGCTCAACAGTAGGCTTTGTAATGTGAAGCGGCTCAGTAACATCAGGAGCATCCTTAGCTTTCGAAGACTCTTCTCTGCCATAATCACGGGATCTAGTAGCGAAATCCACGTGAGCACTCATCATGAATATGTTTGATGGAATTTCCCCTTCCTGGGTGCCCCCAGAGGAAGCCCCAAGATTTTGATTCGCGCCAAAAACTAGTTGTTTCCCTTGGGGAAAAGGGTTTGTTAACAGAGCCTGGGAACTAGAAGGTCCCTGCTAAGCTAACAGGCACTGCGCATCTTGAATTTTAGGGCAAAGGTGTGTGAGATGGTCTCCAGCACACATCTTGCATGGAAACTTCACTTTCTTTTTATCCTTTTGACCCTCACCAACATGCTCGTTGGCTTTATTGCATTACCCTTCCCATTCTTGCCATTTTAATTATTATTTCGTCCCTTCTTCTTCCCTTCGGATTGTTGACTTCCTTTGGGATCGGAAGTTTGGACAACATTTATGGACAAAGAGGGGGAAGGCGATGACTCAGCAGGCACAGCCTGACCAGAAGGAGAAGATTGTAAAGACAACTGCTGCAATTGAGTAAGCAGGTTGGCTGTACCACTATTGATCGATCCAATCAGTCCGTCACCATGAGGACCAGGCTTAGTTTTGGATAAATCTAATTTGGAGTGAGGAGCATTGGGCAAATATTTATGAAGGACCCCAGACTAAGAATATATTAGTTCCAGCTGCTGGGCCCTAAAAATGGCCTGCTCCTCAGAAAATACCCCGGATAGGGATACATCATTAGAAATGTCTGACTGCACAGATTTTAGAAACCATTCCAAAAGGAATTCTCCTGGAATATGAGCTTTAATAAGCCTCTTCATTCTCCGCCATTCCTGAATATGGTCAGAAATGTGGGTTGTGTCGTCTTGCTTAAAATTAGCTAGGAGTTCAGTCCCGGCATCATATCGGATGGGCAACTGGAAATGGTTTAGAAATGTAATAGCCAGTTCTCCAAATGTAGCAAAAATTCCCCCAGTTAGCTCAATATACCATTTGGCAGTGTTTCCAGTTAGGGTGCGTTGAAACAATCTCAACCTAATCGAATCATCGATCAGGGAGTTCGAAGAACACCATAAATGGAAGGTGGTGATGTGCTCAGCCGGATCTTCTCCATTATTGCCTTCAAACTTTGGAATGTATGAAGGAAGTTTGGTGGGAACCGGAGGCCACCCCGGACTATAACAGATCAGATCATTAGTCAATTTCGACAAATCTGGCAAGTTTAACGTTGCCAGAAAAGGTAAACGAGGCGGAGCCTGAGGATTCCATCCTTGATAGGATGAATTCCCAACATTCTAAAAATAATACCCTGGATTTGATGAGGCACCAGGTTGCCAGAAAGAACTCGTAGAAAAAGGAGAAGAACCTCCTCCGAACGCAGAGTTACCAAAGACCGGACCAGTTCCCCCTACTAAAGTATGAAATGAAGAGGAAAGCCCTTAATAGGGGTTCCAAGCATTAGAAAGAGGGGAAAAGGTCTGATAAGCACTCGACAAAGGGAAAGAAGCATTCCCTTGGTGACCAGCGTAAAACTGATTCCCTGCCCCCGCTGTAGTGAATACAGGGTTCCAACCTATAAAAGTAGTCGAATTCTGACCTCCAGACCAAGGGTTGAAACTCTGGGTCTGAGAAGTAAATGGAAAGGAACCTAAAGAAGGATTCGAACTAGGAATGTGCCCAGTTCCAAAGGGGAACCCTTGAAAAGAAGTTGATCCACTAGCCATGGAAGACATGGGTGTAGATGCAGCTGCAGCAATGGAAAAAGAAAAAGAAGGAATCCCACTATTGGGCATTCCAAAATAGAAGGGACCAGATTGGGAAGCATGTGCTTGGGTGAAACCAGAGCCAAACATAGCAGCACTAGAAGCAATCCAAGATATAGCAATAGTGCCCCCTCCTTCAACATAAGCAGGAGTCTGAATGCCTGCAGCACTCACAGCAGAAGCCGCGTTCCCAGTCATGGCCATCGAAAGGTATGAGTAATACAGAGGATCTTCTGGTCTCTCTCACTTAGGTCCGATGTATTCAACAACGAACGGATAATCAAGGGGAAGAGGAGATGGAAGTGACATAGAGGGTTGAGTACTTCCTCTATTTGAACTTCTTCTTCCTGCGGAAATAAAACTCGTGAGGTGAGCGGAACGCTCCTCTCGGAACCAACACTAGAATCAGCTACGAAACCTTTAGACCCTTGTGGAGGATCTCTCTCCACTACGTCAGACACCACAGGGTGATACTCACCTGCTAAACTACTCCTACGCCTTATTGAAGAAGGCTCTGAACTCTCGGGATATAACCCCCAGATTCTCCTCAATCGACGAGGCGCTTGATCAGCCACTTTAAAAATTTTTAATTAGACTCAAAAAATATAAATCTAAGCAAGCTAGGAGCAAAGAGCACTCACTACAAAAAATAATCCCTGAGATACAATCAAGCAAACAGCCTTCAGGTATTTCCACTCCGGGTGATTAGTACCGGACACCAAAATACAAGAAAGCGAAATATAGGACCTCCCAAAAGTATTCTGGGATAATTACGGCCCAGGCCTACTAGCGAAGGTAACAGAAACAGTTACGCCGACCTCCTAATGACAGCCTTTGCTGGCACAAGTACCCAAGCTTCGCAAGGGCACCCCCCAGAAGTACTGCTGAAAGTGATACGACGTCTGCCTCAGGTACCACGAGTATTCCCCCCCGCAGTCACCTATGTGGAACCTAGGAGTGGCAACTATGGGCACCAATCCATGTCAGAAGCCGGGCGGAACGGTCTTGAGGTCAGATTCAGCAAATCAGAGAGGGGGTATCTCTCTTCTCATCCTTCACTTCCCCTCGTGCTTGACTCTCTGGAGGAGAGCTTTCCCGGTCCACCTAACGGAGTTGGATTTCGCTCAATTAATCAACTTCTATGTTTTGTTTGAGTGGCCTTGGAGAGTTAACTCTCCACTCACCTAATCCAAGGCCCTACAACCTAGCTAGTTGGTGTATGACACTTAAAAAACTTGCTAGTTGCTTTTAAATTATATCGCTTATTTTAATTGGCTATTATGTTAAGTCAAAGGGATACAGAAATGAAACTTGTGGTGTTTTGACGCAGAAAAGAAATTAATAAAAACCAAACTACATGCAAATGCAGTAATGTCTTTCGATGAAAAGCAACTTCTACACAGGTTCTACGAGACTAAAAATTTTATTTTTCTTTTCAGATAACAAACTTCACACTCACAAAAACTATGAAAATGACTAAATGCTTAAGTGCACCTGATGCAAAACACTAAGAGCATGCAAATTCTAAGATGAAAAATCTACTAAAGCAGAGAGAAATTTCCGAAAGATCCTTCAGTTTTATCTCTTTTTGGTTGTCCAGAAAGCTAGTTCCCAAAATCAGAAACTCTTAATATAAAGACACCAAAACGCTTGAAACAAGAGGAAGAAACCAATGACAATTCCTTTCCAAAATCAAGTCAAAAACCAAAAGCAAGAAACCTCAACAAAGCTTTAACAGATATAAAAAAACAAAAACAAAAACGCAAAACAAAAGCAAATGACAAAACAAAATGTTTTTTGAGCTTTTGAGTTTTATAAAAAGGAAGAGCTCGAAAAAACCAAGAAGACTATCAAATCCCAAGCCAAACAACTCTGAATTTCAAGCAAAAAAAACTTCAAAAATGCTCCAAATCTTCTAGGGCTAGCTAGTAGCAAGATTTATATGAGCACAAGAAGACAAGAAACTCAACCACTCAGCCTAGAAGAATAGTACAACCTTGCAGCAAACAAAAACTTCAAAGAACCAAGAAAGACTCTTCAAAAATTGCAACAAGACCTAGTCAACTGAAATCAAGAAAACCAACCAAACAATGGGAAAAAATCAAAGCACAAAGCAAGACACAAAGGTAGGAAAGAGTAAATGAGCAGAAGCTCTCTGTTCTGATGAAGCAGAACAACCAAGAATCCCCAGGAAGAGATCTTGGTACTTGAACCAGAAATGCCAGCACAAGAAACAAGATTTACCAGAAAAGTTAGTTTTTCAACCAAACAAGAGAGAGAAAAGGCCAAAGACCACTTTCAACACAATCCAGAGGATACAAAGACACTGCAGGAACAGGTCTCCACAGTCAGACAAGACTAAAAAGCCTAGAAATCAAAAATTTCAAAATTGACCCAGATATACGTGACTTGACAGTTTTGAAACAAGCGTGCATACACGACTGTGCTAAAGGAAACCCGTGTATACACGACCCCCTTTAACAAAAACTGCGTGTATATGCATTTGTGTGCAAACAAACCCGCATATACAAAGGTAAATAATGAAAAATGAAAAGGATCAAGCCTGGATAAGGAACCAGGACTTCAGTCTGACTGAGAAAGAGTTAACTGGACTAGAAATAAAAGTTAAAACTGTTGGAAACCTATCAAACAGCTGAAACCACCCAACAGAGGAATCATAAGAATGCGGTCCCCAGCGGAGTCGCCAGTTTTGTTTCGGGAAAAATCACCCTAGAGGTTTGTTGGGTCGAAACCTCCATAGATCAGGGCATGCTATTCAGAAGGACTCACACACAACCACACTTGAATGCTAAAAACTAGATAACAACGATAGTAGAACTCACCCGTAGTCCTACGTTCGATGTAGATCCCGCAGGGTCCAAACCCCCAGCAACCCTTCTTCCTCCTTCAACCTGGAAAACAAGAAAGAACGTGCAGGGAAACCTAGTTGTACAGCATATACTTCTACTAAACGTTAGTGCAATCCATGTGAAACATTATATAAACCATAATAAATTCTTAAATGATAATCTTTTCACATATACAAGTAAACATTAACACATAGGTTTAGGAACAAGATGGTTCTTCATTATTACGAACAGCATGTACAGAAGTAAAGAGTGGAGAGATCACCTGAATCCTTCCACGATCTTCGAGCAGACTGTCGTCCGGATCCGTCCCGCCCTTGCCTCATTAAGATACTTTCAAGACTTGTGCACTCGAGATGGCATATAAACAGATGAACATCTCTAGGAAACAAGGGTTTCTCGTATAAATTTGGGAAAGTGCAGGAGGCACGGGGAATCAGACTTGAATTGGGATTCCAACAGAGTATAATGTCTATAAATTTTCTCTCTCCCTTAGGCCATGCACATGAGGGGCTTTTATACTCCCTCAAAGTAGTTTCAATCAGTTGGAAACAGTTGGCCACATGCTGGGGTGGTTGAACTACTGGAGTAACCATCAACCCAGCTCGAAAATAGGGAATTTTTATATATTTTCTAATGATTTTAATGGCATACGCAGAAAATTACAAGTGGACTCGCGTATACACGCGGAAAATTCTGGGCATACCCGCGTATGGGAATTTTAACACTGTTTTTTAGTGAATTTTGTTCAAGTCTGTAGGAATGGGTGCCCAAATCCATAAATACAATCATGAATCACATGAGGGTGAAAAATGATGCTATAACACTAGGATTAGGTCTGGACACTTAGGCCGAAACCCCTAGTCTTGACTGCCACATGGAATTTGTTCCTCGTGCTAAGTGTTAGCGCTCAAAATCAGCATTGCGTCTAGCCACAACTTCTGTGTGAGCAGCAAAGTGACATTTTATAACACACAATGTCTTGCGGAAGACTCTCATCCTTACTGCTACAGCACCCTTATTTCCAAGTGCACGCCGAAAACCACAAACAACAGCACCAACATTAACATCGAACTTGCAAGTAATTGGAAGCGATTTAGCATGAAACTGGACGCAAGGGCAAAAAATTTGGCTCTGGGACTATATGCGTAGCGCTCTTACCCAGTGCGTAGCGCACTGCATGTGTGTAGCATGCTTGTAAATTTACACATACTGGGGAGGCTATATGCGTAGCGTGCTTTATATGAGTAGCGTGCCTCCTCTGTGAGTAGCGCGCCTCTTAAACCTCCGGTCTTCAGTTTTGAAAACGAGCTTTCGCCCTTCTAACCTGCAATTCAACCTTTGCTCCAAATTTAAATTCGAACTCTTTTTTGAATTATGTATTGAGAGCTACATAATTATCATGTTACCACACAGTTCACCACTCACAATAAACATGAAAAGTAGGAATTCTGCAAACTTGTTTTCTAGCAATCCATGCAACATTGGTTCCAACAACTGTGAATTTGGGGCTCCAGTTGAGCAAGTTCTCCTTGTTTTCTAAAGATTTTTCTTTGTTGTCTTTTGCAGGGATGGTGACTTGTCTTGGCTCGGCACTTTTTCACATTAATACAAACTCTACCTTTTGAATTCCCTTTTTTATTTTCTGAGCTTGATTGATGGCTCTTCTGTTGATTGTTTTGTAGGAGCTACTGAAAACTGACAAGATGACGAGGGCTGCCTGAAGAATTGTAAAATTTGGAACACCTTATCAATCGTGTTTTAAACAAACTTAATGATTTCTTCTTCAAAACAGAGTTTTGAAGAAGAAATGTCCTTCAACATTATTAATGATGAGAACTCTTGAAATAAGAAACTTATTGAACCTTCCTCTGGCCTGCACATGTTATTGAAGCACTTCTGAAGACAAAAACCCTGGGCTCAAGAATTAAAATGACTCTTTTCTGGACCACAGTAACATCAGTGACTGCAAATGACGAGAAATGAACTTTGGAGAATTTGATTCTGACAAGGGACTGACAGGACCGAGTCTAACACTAAGGTCAGAGTCTTTTTTAACCTGACGCATTCCCTCGCACTGTATTTATATTATTTGAGAGATCCATCACCCAGGATGAGTTGGTTTGTAGGGTTCACCCAACCCCTTTGCGATTGACTACCGCTTATGCCTCTATGGCTCAGTTCTCTCTTGCCAGCACCACTGTTGAAAATAGATAACTATTGAAAGGTGGGGTGAATCATTTGTGTTGCACTTTTAAAAATTTTATCCAACTATTTAATATCTAAGAATGCATGAAAAAAAACACATAATTAGATATTATAGAACCACAAATACACATGCAACCATAAAGCCAATCAACACAATGACACAACTGTTTCTGGTGGAAAACCCACCCCAAGAAAAAAACCACCCTGTTGTTGTTGCGCTGCTTAATTCTTTCATTAATTGTCAAGAAAATTATACATAGATAAGTTCACTACCATGAGCCAACAGACTTGAATTCTCTTAAATTATGCTAATACTATCAGACAGGAAACTCTTTCTCTCTCATATATACAGACTACCATCCTCTTAAGGCCACCACAATCAATGATCATCACTCCATTACTCCTGAACTAACAATCCTAGGTCCCTCTATTACTAGTGTATCCCCTTACTATTGTTAGTGTAACCAAGATTATTGTTATTGTTGTACCCCTATAGGCCCCATATTATTATTATAGTGCCCCATAAAATCCCACTATTTTTATTGTTGTGCCCTTACATTATTATTGTTAGGTCGGCTAGGATTATATTATGACCCCATGGAATCCTATATATAGAAAGGAGGTTTTTTCAGTTGTATCATCCAAGCATTGTTCATTTATGTAATGTAAAGGAGGTTTGGCCCTCGAAGTGGTTGATTTATAAGGCATTGATCTCTCCTTTCCTCTATTTTTGGAGCAGGTTTCATAACATTTGGTAATAGAGTTTTGGATTCTAGGGTTTCGCTACTTCAATTAGGTCATCGTGAAATTTTCCCTATAAATTTTTTTCTACAAAGTTTCAAATGCTAAAAAAAAACTAATTGCGAAGAAATATCGAGGACCTTCATCTAAAAAACTCTGATATTTTTTTGCAATATTTGCGGAGATATGATCTATCGGAGTTAGGGTTTTTGTGGGCTCCCGAATTTCATCTCGAAGAGGTGACTTTGGAAAAATCATCATAACTCTCTCTCTCTGAGAATCAGATTGGAATTCTGTAAAAAGTGGCAAAAATTACACGGACTTTAGTTTTTTGTGTATCGATTGCAGAGTCGAAAGAGGAAACAATGACATGTGGCACGTCGCACAAGTTCCCTCTACTGAACCACTCCAAAATTACGTCATTGTGGGAGATTGGTTATAACATTTTCATGAAGATTCCAAATCAAGTTGGACCTATGACATTGTAAAGAAGATTCAGAGAGTTATTAAAGGACCAAAGATAAAAACTTGGGGATCACAAATTATGAAGATACATCAGTTTCAATATTGAGCCCCTCAAAGAAAGAAAAAGACGTGCATTTTTTTTTTTAAATTGGATAACTCTTGTTTGAAAAAACAGTTTGAAGTAATCCCAAGGGCATATTAAAGTATAGATATCTATATTTGGTTATAAAATGGCCATTAAAAAGAACTCAACACCCATTAAGCCCTCAGAAGGATCTAATATGACACATGAAGAGGAAGAAGTGAAACATGATATATCAAAATTACAACACCAAGTGCAACAAATTTTTCTCTTGCAAAGAGTACAAAAAATTAAATGGAAGATAAGATGGATGATTTTAAGAAAGGCGTGGAAGCTAAGATGTATGTTTTGAAAAAAGGTGTGGAAGCTAAGATGGATGGTTTGAATAATGGCATGGAAGCTAAGATCGATGGCATGGAAGCTAAGATGGATGACATGGAAGATAGGATCGATGAAAAAATGAAAGGCAAAATGAAAGATAGGAAGAAAAATCTAAAATCATATATGGAAGGTTTGATGGAAGGTTTCACAAAGTTGATACAAGAAATTATTCCTAATGGTGAAAAGGTAGTAGAGGAAACTCATGATGAGAACGAAATAAATGTTATTTGTAATTTCATAAACTCTAATGTTTGATTGAATACCAACCATATTCCAAAGATTGATATGAGGAAGTTTTATGGAAAGGATCTTGTAACATGGATACTATAGATGGAGCAATATTTTTATCTCCATAATGTGAAAATGTTAGGTCCTTATATTTCTATTTTACTCCCTTATTTTTATTATTATAGCCCCCTTATTGTTATTTTTGTACCCCTGTAACCCCAATATTGTTATTATTGTGCCCTTAAATTATTATTGTTAGGTCGGCTAGGATTATATTATGGCCCCATTGACTCCTATATATAGAAGGATGTTTTGGTCATTTGTAGCATCTAGAAATTGTTCATTTCTGTGATGTATTGGAGGTTTCCCCCTCAAAGTGGCTTATTTCCAAGGCGTTGATCTCTCTTTTCTTCTATTTTTGGAGCTGGTTTCCTAACATTTGGTATCAGAGCTTTGGATTCTAGGGTTTTGCTGCTTCAAACAGGTCATTGGGTCATTTTATCTATAACGTTTTTTCTATGAAGGTTTAGAAGCTGAACTATTTAGAGCGCGAAGCCAAAATCCTGAGGAACATCGTCACAAAATTTCAGAGCTTGGTCCACAAAATTTTTGGAGATATGATCTGTGGAAGTTAGGGCTTTTTGCAGGCTCCTGAATTTAACCTAAATAGGTCATTACAGAATTTTCTATATAAAAATTTTTCTACAAGGTTTGAAAAGCTGAAATTTTCAAAGAGAAAATCCTAAATCTTGACGAGCATCGTGGAAAAATTTCAGAGATTGATTCACATTATTTTGGGAGGTAGAAGTTGGGGAAATTAGGGGTTTTCAAGATCCTGAATTTCATCTCAAAAATGTGATCATGGGAAATTCTTCATAGCTTTCTCTTTGAGCATCGAATTAGAATTCTGTAAAGAGTGGCAAAAATTTAATGAAGTATAATTTCCTCTCTATCAATTTCAAAGTTGAAGAATGAAACAGTGACATGTGGCAAGTTGTACAAGTTCGCTCTACTATACTAGTCCATAATTAGGTCATTGTGGGAGATTGGACACTTTGCCTTGAAGAATCCAAATCAGGTCATACTTGTGGAATTCAAATGAGGCTTCATAGTGCTACCTCAAGGCCAAATTTTAGATAATTAATGTCCTAAATCACAGAGATAATTCAGTTTCAATATCGAGCTCCTCAAAAGAAAGAAAAAGGTGTGTATTTTTTTCCCGAATTGCATAAGCCTTGTGTAAAAAATCATTTTGAAGTGATTCCAAGGGCCTATTGAACATATATTTTAGTAGTGGTTTCTAAAATTCCTTCTAAAAATAATTCAACACCCATTAAGCCCTCATAATACTCTACTATGACTAATGAATATGAAGAATTGAAACATGATCTATCAAAATTACAAGAGCAAGTGCACCAAATTTCGCTTTCGCAAAGAGCAACAAAAAAAGAAATGGAAGTTTTGAAGAAAGGCGTGGAAGCAAAGATGGATGGTTTGAATAATACTATGGATGGTTTGAAGAAAGGTGTGGAAGCTAATATGGAGGACATGGAATAAAAAATGAAAGACAACATGGAAAATGTGAAGAATGATCTCAAAGCAGACATGGAAGGTTTGACAAAGTTGATACAACAAATGATTCCTAATGGAGAAAATATAGTAGAAGAAACTCATGATGAGAAAAAAATAGATGTTAATCATGATTTCATAAACTCTATTATTGGATGGAAGAACCACCGTATTCTAAAGATGGATATGAGGAATTTTGATGGAAAGGATCCCCTAACATGGATACTATAGATGGAGCAATATTTTGATCTCAATAATGTGAAAAACACACAAAAGGTACGGATTGCAACTTTGCATTTAGAATAGAATACATTTGTATGGTATCGATGGCTTTTCTCCTATAAAAAAATTGTCACTTGGTCAATATTTACAAAGGAAATGATAGCACATTATGAGGATACAAAGAGCAAAACCTTCTTTAGACAATTGATAAATCTCAAACAAAAGGGTTTAGTGGTGGAGAAAATTGAGGACTTCCAAAATTGAATATAAGGGTAAATGATATTCCAAAGGAACACAGGATTGAGGTCTTCATAGGGACTTTAAAGGATAACATCCAACATGAAGTTTGTGTTTGGGAACCTGATTAATTGGAGAAGGCATTTAGGTTGGAAAGAAAAATTGAACGTAAAATTATGGAAACAAGGAAGCCTACCACTCACATCTATAAAGATGGAAGTGTTCCTACTCCTAGACTTCCACAACATACAAGGTTGACACCACAACAATTGGAAGAAAAAAAGAAAAAGGGCTTTGCTACATTTGTGATAGCAAATACACTAAAGGTCATAAGTGTGCTCAAAGGAAACTAGTTTACATAGATTTTGAAGAGGAAGAAGAAAATGAACAAGAATATTCGAAAAAAGAGGATATACACTAGGAACCAACCCTTGAAGAGGGAAAAATGAGTCTGACCATATCGTGTAATTCATTGGTAGGAATTACCACTCCTCAAACTCTCAGGATAGAAATACATATCAAGAATAAAAAGGTAATAGTGTTTATTAATTCGGGTAGTACCCATAATTTTATTCATTGTAAGGTAGCCAAGGAATTGAATTGTTTCCTATACCCAGCACCAGAATGTCAAGTGATGGTTGCAAATGGAGGAGCTATAAAATTCTCTAGAAAATGCCATAATATCAAGCTAACCATGGGGGAATATGTAATGAATAGTCCGATTCTTTCTATTCCAATGGGTGGCATTGATATTTTACTAGGAGTACAATGATTACAATCTTTGGGGACTGTAGCTTTTATTTTTCAAGAACTTTTCTTGAAATTTTTTTCAGAAAGAAAGGAAGTTGAATTACGGGGTATCGCAGGGAAGCCGGGAAAGATAATAAACTTTAATGTCATGACAAAGCTTCTAAAGAAAGAACAACAAGGCGTAATTGCACAATTATGCTCACTATAAGTTCCAACATCAAAATCATCTATTTCTGCAGATCTAAAAAAAGTCTTGGACAATCATTCCAAGGTGTTTGAAACTCCCAAAGGACCCCCATCTATTCGTGCTCATGATCATGCTATTCATTTCATTCCAGGAAGTGTTCCTCCAAACATCAAGCCTTATAGATATATTTATGTCCAAAAAAGAGAAATTGAACGTATGGTTGCAGAAATGTTAGAGGTTGGTATAATTCAACCTAGTCAAATTTCTTTCTCTACTCCAGTAGTATTGGTGCACAGGAAGGATGGATCACGGCACATGTGTTTGGACTATAGGGAGCTCAATAATATCATTATTAAAGATATATTTCCCATTCTCATGATTGGTAAATTATTGGATGAATTACATGCAGCAATTTATTTTACCAATTTGGATCTTCGTTGAGGATATCATCAAATTAGAATGAAGACTGAAGATATTCCAAAAACATCATTTCGAACTCATGAGGGTCATTATGAATTTTTGGTCATGCCTTTTGGCCTTACCAATGCACCTTCTACATTTCAAGGGTCGATGAACTCCATTTTCAAACCCTTCCTTAGAAAATTTGTGCTAGTATTTTTTGATGATATACTAATCTACAACAGGTCTTGGAAGGATCATATTCAACATGTTGATAGGGTGCTCAAACTATTTCAGGAGAAACAATTATATGCAAAAGCATCCAAATGTTTCTTAGGAGTACAAGAGGTGGAATATCTGGGTCATATTATATCTCACGAGGGTGTTAAGGTAGACCCTAACAAAATTAAATCCATTAAGGAATGGAAAGTCCCAACATCCATAAAGCAGTTGCAAGGATTTATCAGGTTAACAAGGTATTATCGCAAGTTTTTTAAAAATTATGGGAGAATAAAAGCACCTCTAACAACATTATTGTATAAAGATGCATTTTCATGGACTCTTGAAGCAACTAAGGCCTTTGAACATCTTAAAGAGGTATGTGCCTAGCACGAGTCTTAACTATGCCAAATTTCACAAAAACCTTTATTGTGGAATGTGATGCCTCAGGAAATGGAATTGGTGTTCTTTTAATGCAAGAAGGAAGACCCATTTCTTTTGAAAGTCGTCCAATCAAAGGAAAGTACTTATAGAAAGCTATTTATGAGAAGGAAATGTTAGAAATACTACATGCACTAAAGAAATGACAAACTTACCTAATGGGAAGACACTTCAAGGTAAAAACTGATCATGATAGTCAGACACTTTTTGGAACAAAGACTATCTTTAGAAGAGCAAAAAAAATGGGTCACAAAGATATTGGGTTATGACTTTGAAATAATATACAAAAAGGGAAGCGAAATGTTGTTGCAGATGCACTCTCAAGAAAGAATGAAGAGGTGGAACTATTGCTTTGTGCCATTTCTATTATCCAACCGGATTGGATAAACGAAGCAAGGGATGAATGTACAAAGGATGAAGAAGTGTGGACACTCATTCAAAAGTTGCAGCAAGATCCTATTACATATGATACATTTAGTTGGAAAAATATTTCCTTATGGTACAAATATCGCTTATATCTTTGTAAGAGTTCCCAACCAAAACAAAATATTATTATGGAATTGCACACTTCTCCTTTAGGAGGTCACTCGGGATTTTTAAAAACTTAGCACAAGGTGAAGAAGGAATTTTTTTGGGATGGCCTTAAATCTGATATTCAAAATTTGTAGCAGAATGTTTGGTTTTCCAGCAAAATAAAGTTGAGAAAATTAAGACCCCGGTTTTTCTACAACCTTTATCCATTCCAAGTCAACATTGGGAGGAGATTTCAATGGATTTTATCACAGGTTTACCCAAGTCTGAAGGAAAGAATGTTATCATGGTGGTAGTTGATAGACTTACCAAGTATGCACACTTTTGTGCATTATCTCATCCATTTAAAGCAAGTACAGTTGCTAGTACATTTATGGACACAATTCAAAAGTTACATGGAAACCCAAAGATTATTGTTGGTGACAGAGATCCCATTTTTACTGGAAATTTTACGATGGAGGTATTTTCTTGTTTGGGTACTCAACTAGCTCATAACTCATCTTATCATCCTCAATCCGATGGTAAAACTGAGATATTAATAAATCGTTGGAAGGATATCTTCGTTGTTTTGTATCTGATAAAAAAACAAAATGGGTGAAGTGGTTACCTCTCGCTTAATGGTGTTATAACACTTTCTTCCATATTGCAGCAAAAATGACCCCATTTATGGCACTTTATGGATATCATCCACTGTCCATCACATCATATTTAAGAGAAAATTATAAGGTTCAAGCAGTGGAAGATCACATCGAGCATCAAAAATAAGTTCTCCAACTCTTAAAGGATAACCTAAATTTGGCATAAAATCAAATGAAACAACCGGAAGATAAACATCGCAGCGAGAGAATTTTTGATGTAGGAGACTAGGTATTTTTACGGCTAAAACCATACAAACAAATGTCCCTCAAACAAGCTAAGAAGGATAATAAATTATCGCCAAAGTACTATGGTCCTTACAAGGTGTTGCAAAAGATTGGTACTATGGCATACAAATTAGAGCTTCCTGCTTCTTCACGAGTGCATTCAGTTTTCCATGTTTCATGCTTAAAGAAGGTTATAGGTGAAAATCTTCCTGTTCAAACAATATTTCCAAAACTTGTTGAGGAAGGAAAAATCATATTGGAACCTGAAGCGGTCACGAAAAAAAGAACTCGACAACTACGAAATTGATCAATTTCATAATATCTCATCAAGTGGAGGAACTTACCCACTGAACATTCTATATGGGAGGATGATAATTCTATACAGAGGCACCCAAAGCTGCTCAAGTGTTGAGGACAACACTTTTTTGAAGGAGAGGGGCATGTTAGGTCCCTATATTACTAGTATAGTCCCTTATTGTTATTAGTTCAAATATCGCTTATATATTTTTAAGAGTTCCCAACTAAAACAAAATATTCTTTTAGAATTGCACACTTCTCCTTTAGGAGGTCACTCGATATTTTTTAAAACTTACCACAGGGTGAAGAAAGACTTTTTTTGGGATGGTCTTAAATCTAATATCCAAAAGTTTGTAGTGGAATGTATGGTTTTCCAGCAAAATAAATTTGAAACAATTAAGGCCCCGGGTCTTCTACAACCTTTATCCATTCCAAGTCAACGTTGCGAGGAGATTTCAATGGATTTTATCACAGGTTTACCCAAGTCCGAAGGAAATAATGTTATTGTAAGATAATCAATTACCCAAAGGATTAACACCTTTGGAAGATCTATTTGACTCAAATGATATTCCATTCAGACCTAAAATGGAACCTGTTAAGGCTGATATGGAAGAATGCAACTTAGGAACACCAGAACATCCTAAAATTGTTAAGTTGTCCAAATCTCTCCCAAAAGAACAAAAGGTGAAATATGTTGAATTATTAAAAGAATTTCAGGATGTTTTTGCCTGGAGTTATGAAGACCTCAAGTCTTATGATACATCCATCATTCAACATACTATACCTTTGAAACCAGACCAGAAACCTTTTAAACAAAAGCTTAGGAGAATTAATCCTGTTTTATTACCCTTAATTGAAAAGGAAATCAAAAGAATGTTTGAAGCAGGGATTATAGCTCCTATCAGATTTTCAGAATGGGTTTCTAACCTGGTACCAACAAGAAAAAAGACAGGAGAAATCAGACTGTGTGTCGACTTAAGGAATTTGAATAAAGTTTCTTTAAAAGACAACTATCCTCTGCCGAAAATGGACCACATTCTGCAAATGGTAGTAGGATCTTCGAGAATATCATTACTGGATGGATTTTCAGGGTACAACCAGATTCTGGTTCATCCTGATGATCAGGATAAAACAACATTTACCACACCATGGGGTACGTTTAAATATGTCAAAATGCCATTTGGGCTCAAAAATGCAGGAGCTACATTTCAAAGAGCGATGGACATTGCTTTTGCTAAAGAGATACATGATTTTCTGGTTATTTACTTAGATGATTTGACTATTTTTTCTAAAACAGATCAAGAACATTTAGATCACCTAAGGCGAGTATTTATAAAGTGCAGAAAATATGGAATTTCTTTAAACCCTAAGAAGTCATTGTTTGGTTTGGAAGAAGGAAAACTTTTAGGGCATATCATTTCTAAAGATGGCATTAGGATTGATCCAGAAAGAATTCAAGCAATTTTGCAAATACCCCACCCCAAAAACATAAAAGAATTGCAAGCATTTATAGGAAAAATCAACTTCTTGAGAAGATTTATTTCTAGTCTAGCAGAGTTACTTAGATTACTGACTAACATGTTAAGGAAAGATTCAAGCATTGACTGGACTGTAGAAGCCAAACAATCATTCGAGGAAATTAAAATGGCTTTAACAAGGACACCAGTTCTGACCAGTCCTAAATTTGATAGAGACTTTATTATTTTTTCATTTGCTTCTGAACATACTGTTGCAGCTGTTTTACTTCAAAAAGATGACCAGGGGTGTGAAAAGCCAATAGCATTTTTTAGTAAAGCACTGAGGGATGCACCTCTAAAGTACAATATTATGGAAAAACAGGCTTTTGCATTGGTAAAAGCAATCAAAGATTTCAGATTTTACATATTATATTCTCATGTGATAGCATATGTGCCTAATGCAGTAGTTAAAGATATTTTGACTCAAGATGGCATTGAGGGTAAACGAGGTAAGTGGATAGCTACCATTTTAGAATATGATATTGAGATTAAACCAACCAAACTGATAAAAGGCCAAGGTTTAGCACAACTTATGACAGAAACCAATTGCCAAGCCTTAGATATCAATGAACTGGATAACGAGCAGGAGATGGCGACTCCTCAGATCAGTCAAGCTCTCTTAGATTCACCCTGGTATACTGATATAATTCATGTTTTATTAAACCTGCAAGCTCCTCCAGGGTTGTCCAGAACCAAGCAAAGATTTTTAAAAATGACATTTTTGAAATATTGTATTTTAGATAGCACTTTATTTTGGAAAATCATGAAGGAATTTTGTTGAATTGTCTCTTAAAAGATGAAGCTGATAAAGTACTTAATGAATTTCATGCAGGGGATTGTGGAGGACATCTCTACTGGAAATCTACTGCAGACAAGATCTTAAGGGCTGGTTTTTACTGGCCAACATTATTTTCTGATGTAAAGAAATATGTAACAAGTTGTCACAAGTGTCAGATATTTGAGGGTAAAAGAAAGTTGTTACCTCTGCCTTTAAAACCAGTTTCCACAGAAAGACCTTTTCAACAATGGGGATTAGATTTTATTGGAGAAATTCACCCCCCTTCTTCAGGGCAACATAGATGGATTTTAACTGCTACAGACTATTTCACCAAATGGATTGAAGCCATCCCATGCAGACAGTCCAATGATTCTGTAATCATAGGGTTTCTTGAAACCAACATACTTTCAAGATTTGGATGTCCAGAAAAGATTATAACAGACAATGCTGCTGCATTTAAATCAAAGAAAATGATTAGTTTCTGCCATAAATATCATATTACTTTAGGCCATTCAACAGCCTATTACCCCCAGGGTAATGGACTAGCATAATCCTCCAATAAGAGTTTGATCAATATCATTAAGAAATTGTTGGAGGAAAATAAAAAGAACTGGCATAAGAAACTGACCAATGCATTATGGGCAGACAGACTTACAACCAAGAAATCCATTGGGACTAGTCCATATGAGTTAGTTTATGGTCTGGAAGCAAGATTCCCATCATCTTTAGGAATCCCTGTCATGAAATTACTTCAGGAGGCTCAAGTGGAGCCAAATGACATTCGAAGAAGAATTAATCAAACAATCCACCTGCAACAAACCAGAGAAGAGGTGTACCAAAGATCACAAGTCCTACAGGAAAAGCTAAAGAAAATGTTTGATAAAAGGACTAAAGAAGAGGATTTTCAGTTAGGGGACAAGGTCCTAAGATGGGATTCTAGAAGAGAAGAAAAAGGAAAACATGGAAAGTTTGACTTCTTGTGGAAAGGGCCTTATATCATTCATGCCTTGCAGGGAAACAACACTTACTTTTTGAAGGACTTGGACAATTCAGAAGTTGAAGAAGGACCAGTCAATGGTCGAATGCTTAAGCATTATTTTGATCCAATTTACTAGAAGGTTTTAATGTTTCTAACTTGTACATAATATATTGTTTGCTTGTTTTATTTTTGTTAATGCAGTTTGGATTGGATGGTGACTTCTTGGAATTGAAGCCTGAAGTGAAGGCCCTAAGTTCCAAAAGTTTCACTATCATATGTAAAATAAAGCTACCAGAAGGAGGAAGATTTCATACTTTCAGTTTGAAGACATTTTGAGGCATCTGATCTGCTGTTCTTGACTTTTCACAAGGAAAAGCCATCCCCAAGTGGAGCCAGTGTTAGCCTCCTATACCAATAGGTTTCATATTTCATGATTGTCTTGATTGAATTATGGAATATGTTCAAACCTTCTTACTTGAGCAAAGGTGTTCCATATTCTTGGAAAAAACCAAAAAAATCAAAGAGTTAAAAAATGTAAAGAGGGTATACCCTAAAAGAAAGATCAAAGGGTAAAAAGAATAAAATGGTCAAGAAAGTGAAGGAAATGAACCCCAAGCAAAAAATAGACCAAGGAAAGTGTGCAAATCCAAATGCCACTACTTTTTACTCTGTTGTAATAAATCAATTGTGTGCAGCTTGTGAAATTTTTGCCACAATTCATGAATAAGTCAAACTGCTTAAACTTGGCTTAGTCATATTTCAATTTCATGTTATAGATTAGAGAATAAATATCTAGCCAAACAATTTAATCTTGGCAGATAAGTAGCTAGGTAGAGTGAATAAAAGGTGCTCAACAGTTTAATCTGAGCCCTTGGATGTAATAAGGGTAGAAATAGATAGATTCATCATGTAAAAGAAAAGATTGATCAGGGTTTGCAAGTCTAAATGCACCCTAATAAAGAAGACAAAATGGTAGTGTTAAGTAGATAGGGTAGGTAGATGGTGCTGCAAAGTGTTATCTGATGAATGGTGCTGCTACATGTTAGTTAATCATTTACTTTCATCAAAAGTACTGAAGCAGGAAATACACTGAAAAATCACAGCAAGCAAAGTCAAATTCATTAACCTCCCCCATCATTTTTCCCCCTCAAAAGTTTTACTAATTTCCCCAAAAGTACTAAGGTAATTGGAAATCAAAGGGGCTCAAGGCATTTCCTTGACTTCTGGAGGGACCGGACCCTCGGCC
Source organism: Pinus albicaulis (assembly GCA_034641835.2). Classification (NCBI taxonomy): domain Eukaryota; kingdom Viridiplantae; phylum Streptophyta; class Pinopsida; order Pinales; family Pinaceae; genus Pinus; species Pinus albicaulis. Next base: position 1,574,676,341 of record CM076579.1, read on the forward strand.
CAATGATCAAAAAAGACCTAAGCACTTGAAATAATCCATCATTGTTATCTTCCATCTTTAACTTTTTCAAAAGTAAAATTCTATTTTACTTTGGAAACTGATGCAACATTCCATAAAATTCCTCAAAACAACTTGTTATTCTAAGTTAAGTGTTGAAGATAAAATGTTGCAATTTACTTCATAAGTTATCACTTTCTTAGATGTACAAAGATGTTTTGATTTTCCTTGTCCTTTTTCATATTAACATTTGATTTTACTATATTAAATCCCTAGTGAAATCCCTTTTCCTAAGTATATAACTCCCTTTCTAATAAATATCCCCAAAACCCTTTATTATAATATTTTACCAAAGTATATATTCCCGCACATTGAAAATAAAACCCCGCTTTATAAACCCTTTGGTGAAATATATCGTTATACCATTAATCCCCGCCCTATGGTGAATTAGTTATGTATTGATTAATTTACCATATAATAAAATATATATAAAAAAAAGCGTTAGACATGCAATATGTGTGTTTAACACCAAAACACGAATAAAAATTCGATGGAGTCTTGCGCCACCGTGGTCCGTCCACGTGGCATTCCTCTTAAGCCAACTCCGCCGCGACCCTTTACTTTTGCGTATGGGATTAATTAGTTATTTGAACTAATTAACAGCCTTTCACTTACCAATCGAAATCCTCCCGGGGCGATTAAATAAAAGTTAAACGCATTTAAATCCCGTCGGGCCCACTTTTCAATCTCCCGCATGTTTCCCATTCCATCAGCCGTCGGATCATCCATCCGTTGATCAACGGTCATGATCAATCCCGCTGCCCATCCCGTGTGAGTTCTTTAACCAGCGGGGAATGGGTGGTTTTGACTAGTCATACCATCCACGTGGCGTTAAAACTATGGAATCGCTCCCCCCGCGACTTTTACCGCCCTCGTCCATAAGCGGTGCGGGCTCACCGCTTACCACTTACCGCATACCGCCGGCCCCACTTCCCTACGTCACCCCGTACGTCAATGACGTCATCACCTCGAAAAAAACAAAAACCCTTTTGACTTGTAAATAAGCCATTTTTCGTGTTTTTCAGTTATTTTTAGTTTCTGAAAGCGACAGAGCTCCCGCTGCAATTTTCAAATTTCACTGCAAATACACCAATTTACTCCGAAATTCCGCTGCGCCCGTGTTGAAGAACGTCCCCGCCATTGCTCATTACCTGTTAAAGAACCAGTTTCCATCTAAAAATAGGTATTTATCATTTCGCGCCCCGACTGCAAGTCAAGCTTAGTTTCCTTTGTTTTTCTCTGAAAAAGTGGTTAAAAATCCTCTCTGAGTCCTCATTGAAGATTTAAAACCTGTGAATTTGCTTCCCAAACCTGCGAATTGTTCCAATTTCCTCTTTTGTCAGATATCCCGCCCGGTCTGCAAGAAAAAACGAAAACCTCCAGTTTGAATCCACAAGAACCAAAATGGAGGTCCCGACAGCTCTAAATATCACTCCATTGAATGCTCCTCACCGAGATTTGGACTATTTACCTCTAATAGATGAAGATTTCCAAATCAAAGACCTGCATTTTGATGAAAGTCCCCGTTTGAGCTTCTGTCGCTGCAGAGACGAACACTCAAAGGGGCAAGATCTTATAGGATTGTGGGAATCCAATCTCCCAAGGTATTTTATTCCTACAGTCCACATTTTCCCTGAAATCATTCATTACTGTCATGCAAACTATGATCCCGCACAAAGAGTTGTATTAGCTCCTGATCAAAGTGTTCTGTTCCCTATCACACCTCAGTCTATCAATGCTATGTTACACTTTGAGCCAGAGCAAGAATTAGCACCTTTATCCATGGAAGGGTTGATTGAGAAAACCAGAAAATTAACCCCAGAGAAATTAAAAGCAATGTGTCAGTATTTCATGTTACCTGAGCATCAGCCAAAAGGGACTCCCCCCTATGGTTTTTACTTTTTTAATACATTGGGAAGGCTTATTGTGAATGTAATATCTTTTTTTTTAGGATTCAATACCAGTGAGTATGTAGATGAGATAACTCTGGCTTTTCTATCCATCTTTACCCCTGGGCAGCCTCCTGAGATTAAGTATGATTATGCTTCCTTCATTGCCAACAAAATCCATGATCAATTTTTAAGGCTAGATACTGAAAAGGTTTTTAAGTACTCCTCAGTTATCTATCATCTCATGATCTTTTATCAATCAGACAGATTCCCTTTCCCTGTTCAGAAACTTGATGCTAAAAGTAATCCCAGGTCTGTTATTTTTTGGTCCCCCATCATTCATTTGTCCTCTGACTCTCCCTACTCTTATTCAGAATTCATTGATCAGTTTGTACATCCTGCTACAACTTTGTTAACAGGAGTTTCTCCCCCCAGGCTTAATACCGAAATTAGAAAGACCTTGCAATTGTCAAAGAGTTATAAAGTTGGGGATTGGTACTTATACCAAAACCATACAGTCATCAGGATTTATGGATGTGAATTACATCCATTCAAGTTACCCAGATATGTACCAATGAGAATTTTTGCTTTGGAATATTTTAGACAGATGAATAACTCAGATGTAATCCATTTCTGCAATGTAAAGAAGAAAGCACAGTTAAGGATCAAAAGCCAGTTAGGTCCTTTCATTTGCAATTCTAGAGAAGCTGAGAGAGAAGCAGAACTTATTTTAGAGAGAAAATTCCAGACATATTTCCGTTGGGTCCCATATGACCCCTTTGGTTTCATTTGTGAAAGAAGGTTAAAAAATAAGTCATCTCCTTATGTACATCACAGAATTCCCGACATAGAACAGTATGCAAATCAAGATGAATGGGTTAAAGGAACACTTGTTGAAGAGGGAAGTGGAGCTGAAAAATGAAATAAACTTATGAAAGATGTTGAGAAGAAATTTGACCTAGAAACATATGATCAAATGCAGGTACCCTACATTGGCACATCTTCAGCAGCCACTCTACAAAAAGCTCTACAGGAAGATAGTCCATCAGTAGCAGCAGAACCCAAGGGTAAAGGAAAAGAACCTATAGTTCAGGTCATTGAAACCCTGGTCATGGCAGAAAAATCACAGAGTTCCAAAGCACCAGAACCATCTCAGGCTTCTCACACACCAGCAAAGAAAATCCAAGTTCCAGAGATGCAAACTCCACTGAATGTGGAAATAGGGAAAAAGAGGCTAGCTCCAGATACCACACCTTCAAAAGGAGCCCCACAAGTTTATCAAGCTAAAAAACACAAGTCTAATCCACCTCCAGATGTAGAAATTATAGATGAAGTATTTGATGGTAGAGAAGACAGTCAGCAAACAGGTACAGCAAGTGAAACAAACATAAGCCAGAAAGGGATACAAAAGCACTTAAGCACTGAAGTATCTTCTTTCAGACCGCCAAAGACAGATACTGGAGACATTAAGAAAACCTTCATTAATATCAAAACAAAGAATGAACCATTGAAAATGAAGGTATACGATCAGTATATGAAGATGGCTCCTCATAATCAGCAAAGGCTGATGTCTGCATTTGATCTTTCACAAGGTAAATGCTAATGAGCCACTTTAAAGCAAAGGTGCCAAAGCCAACTTCAGCAACAGATTACATCAGAACAAATTTTGAAGTTTTAGCAAAAGATATCCATCCCCTGGATCAGATAGAGCTTCATAGACAAACAGGGGAAATGGTTTATTCTACTCTCACCAACAAAGCCATGGCAGCTTTAACGCTACAAGATTCCTTGAATAATACTACTGCACAATTGAAGATTGAGAGGGCCTCCTCACAGGCCAAGGACAATAGAATAAAATCTCTAGAAGAGATCATCATTGGTTTGGGTCACAATCCCAAAGACATTAAAGGTATTGAGGCATTGGTAAAAAGAAAGAGGATGATATAGCTGCACTCAGAAAACAGCTGAAATTACCAGCCTCGAGGCACCCTCAGACACAGGAAGTTATAAAAGGAAATTCACAAGAAGAAATGATGGAGTTGCTTTTGAATTTGACAGAGCGACTAAATGAAACAGAGAAGGAGTTGGAAAAAGCATTGCAGGAACAGGAAATTATCAAGCAGACTTCAACAACAGGTACTACAACTACAGGACAACAGGAACAACCATCTCAGGTAAACATTTCTAATTTGAATTCTGAGGATTTAATTAAACAGATGGAGAGTTTGCAGCTAAAGGTCACAGAACTCCAAGAAACAAAATTACAATTAACAAAATTGGAGGGAAAATATGACACATCCAAAAAGACAGCTGCTGACAACCTCAGGGAAATAAAAAGATTGGAAAAATTGGTTGAGGCTTTGCAAAAATATCTTTCACTGGAAAAGCCTCTGAACGAAATAAATGATATTCTTTGGTGCAACATAATTGAATTAATAAGAGGTATTTGGTCCTCCATTCAAGCTATTTTTGAGCAAAATGAGTTAGTCAATATAGCACAAGAAGAAATAAATAAAACTAGACATGAATTAAGAGGCAAGCCGGAGCAGGCCCAGCAGATCATTCAATTTTTGAATTCCAGAACAAAACAACAGCTTGCATTGTTAGGAATTGATGACAGAACAGGTGTAGTTTTGGAAGCAAAGAGAGTTTTCACCAAGAGGACTTTCATGCAAAATCTAGAAAGAAAGTGTACTGACATTTTGGTTGATATCAATGTTTTCAGAGAGAAGTTTCAAGCTTTGCTGGACAGTGAATTGCCAAGTCCCATGCTCACAGAGGATCAAATAGTAGACTTGGAAACCTATGAGAAAAGAATAAAAGCTCATGCTAAAAATACAATTATAGGTTCTACTAGCTCATCAGAACCTGCATTACCAACTGGGAAAATTATTTATGAAAAAGTGAGGAATTTATTTCATCTGGAGCATGAAATAAAGTATCTATTTCCGAACGAGCCCACTTTTTATAAACTTACTGAAGCAGATGAAACTTTAAGGAAACTCAGAAGAACAATGATACCAGATGATTAGTGGTGGAAGGAAATGCTGGAAGTTTTGTAAAAGTTGTTTTCAGGATGAGATTTTATCTTTACTATCAAGTAAATGGTAAAAACAGAAAAGCAGATGAAAGAGTATCAGATGAAAGGTTAAAGAGTATCCGTAAGAAGAAAGAGTATTCGATAAGTCAAAGAAATACGCAAAGGACAGCACAGATTCCTATTTTAAGCACTTATCTTTAGCACGTCCATGAAGAAAGGAACATCACATCAGCCGTTACCCATTATTCTATTTACGAGACCATGTGTCTCTCGTTGTTTGTAAATATGCTTTAAGTCAGCCTGGATTATTGGCTAGGATAGCGTAAGATTGTTAGGATTATTTTGTGTATAAATAAACCCTCAAAAAGAGTGTTGAGGGTGGATTCTATTACTCAGCTGTAACATTGAGATTTTCGGAATAAAAGCTTTTGGAGAAATTTACTTGTGGCTTGCTGGATGACGATTTGAAGCACTGGACTTGTTGCAGGATTCATGTGTTGGACTACAGTTCAATAAGTGTTTCTACCCTTTGTTTGAAATTTTATATTAGTTTATAATATCATCATATCCATGTCTGAATAATTTACATAAAGGTTTAAAACAGAATTTGCTTAATTGTACTCTGTTTTCAAATGTGATTGTTCTTAATGTTTTCTTCTAAATTAGCTATAAGCATGAATTCTTGAATGCTCCTGCTTCGCTAATTTAAACATTGTTTGATTACTATAACACGGAATTCTTCATTGCTCTTTGTTTGTAGTCATTTCACTTCTTTCTTTTGAACATGGTGAAAGATTCTTAATTGCCTTTCATCCCTTCAAGATCATCCCACCCAATTTAAATTTTAAGGATTGTTCTCTGTCTAGCTATCTTGCCCTGTAATACCATCTTGTGCTTAGAATAGAAATCCAGTAAAGCCATCCTTTGACTCCATAGCCCAATGGACTGAAAGCTCTCAACCTTGCCCTTAGTTTGTGGATTCCACCAATTTTCCCAAAACAAACTCTTGGATCTATAACTAGCCTAAAAACTTCTAAGAACAAAGATAAATCATAAAGAGAGAGCCCTCTCTGGATGCAGATTGGCTAGATTCTGCATCTAAAAGGTTGTTTTGTGGTTACCTCGGGTATATTTTCCTCTTACACAACTTCTAGGAAAACCTGAGTGATAACAGTATCCCTTGCTCCATACAGAGATCGGGTATTAAATTTGGAAAGCAGTTTTTGAAAACCACGAAGGGCCATCGCACTGTTTTCTGGTGGTTGGCAGATTGGTTCGATTACGACATGTGATCTAGATGGTATTATAAGGAAATATTAGATAACTGAAGGCATCAAAGAGCTATTGAATATTTTTTTTGATCTAGCCACAATTTATCAGGCTGTAATTCCACAAATCATAGAGAAAATGCGAAAGACTTTTTTCAGCAGACGTTGCAATTATTGGGCCATGCAGCTGATATATGCTATGATCGCATGTTGTGAAACAAGCTGCAAAAGAGAAGAGAAGAGATATCAATGCCTTAGAAATAAGCCACTTCAAGGGGGCAACCTCCAATACATTACATGAATGAACAATTCTTGGATGATTCAAATTACAAAACCTCCTTTCTATATATATGAGTCCATGGGGCCACAATGTAATCCTAGTAGACCTAACAATAATAATTTAAGGGCACAACAATAACAATATGGGGTTACAAGGGTACAGTAATAACAATAAGGGGGTTACAATAACAACAATAAGGGACTATACTAGTAATATAGGGACCTAATATGCCCCTCTCCTTCAAAAAAGTGTTCTCCTCATTTCTTGAGTAGCTCTGGGTGCTTTTGTATAAAATTTTCATCCTCCCATGTAGAATCTTCAGTGGGTAAGTTTTTCCACTTGATGAGATACTCAGAAATTGATCAATTTTGTAGCTGTCGAGTTCTTGTTTTCGTGACCGCTTTAGGTTCCAATATGATTTTTCCTTCCTCATCAAGTTCTGGCAATATTGTTTGAGCTGGAAGATTTCCACCTATAACCTTCTTTAAGCATGAAACATGGAAAATTTGATGCACTCGTGAAGAAGCAAGAAGCTCCAATTTATATGCCATAGTACCAATATTTTGCAACACCTTGTAAGGACCATAGTACTTTGGAGATAATTTATTATCCTTCTTAGCTTACTAGAGGGAAATTTGTTTGTATGGTTGTAGCCATAAAAATATCCAGTCTCCTACATCAAAACTTCTCTCACTGCGATATTGATCTGCCTGTTGTTTCATTCGATTTTGTGCCAAATTCAGGTTGTCCTTTAATAGTTAGAGAAATTCTTGTTGATTCTCCATGTGATCTTCCACTGCTTGAACCTTCGAATTTTCTCTTATATATGATGTGATGGATGGTGGATGATATCCATAAAGTGCCATAAATGGGGTCATTTTTGCTGTAGTATGGAAGGAATTGTTATACCACCATTCAGCTAGAGGTAACCACTTGACCCATTGTGTTTGTTTATCAGATACAAAACAACGAAGATATCCTTCCAAACATTTATTTACTCTCTCAGTTTGACCATCGGATTGAGGATGATAAGATGAGCTATGAGCTAATTGAGTACCCAAACAAGAAAATAACTTTGTCCAAAAATTTCCTGTAAAAATGGGATCTCTGTCGCTCACAATAACCCTTGGGTTTCCATGTAGCTTTTGAATTGTGTCCATAAATGTAGTAGCAATTGTACTTTCTTTAAATGGATGAGATAATGCACAAAAGTGTACATACTTTGTAATTCTATCAACTAACACCATGATGCCACTTTTTCCTTCAGACTTAGGTAAAACAATGATAAAATCCATTGAAATCTCCTCCCAATGTTGACTTGGAATGGATAAAGGTTGTAGAAGACCCAGGGACTTAATTGTCTCAACCTTATTCTGCTGGCAAACTAAACATTCCACCACAAAATTTTGAATATTAGATTTAAGGTCATCCCAAAAAAATTCTTTTTTCACCCTATGGTAGGTTCTTAAAAATCCTGAGTGTCCTCCTAAAGGAGAAGTGTGCAATTCCAAAAGAATATTTTGTTTTAGTTGGGAATTATTACAAAGATATAAGTGATATTTGTACCATGAGGAATCATTTTTCCAACTAAATGTATCAGATGTACTAGGATCTTGCTGCAAATTTTGAATGAGTGTCCACACTTCTTCGTCCTTCTTCCATTCATCTCTTGCTTGGGTTATCCAATATGGTTGGATAATAGAAATGGCACAAATCAATGCTTCCACCTCTTCATTCTTTCTTGAGAGTGCATCTGCAACAACATTTATCTTCCCTTTTTTGTATATTATTTCGAATTCATAACCCAACACCTTTGTGACCCATTTTTTCTGCTCTTCTGAAGATAGTCTTTGTTCCAAAAAGTGTTTAAGACTATCATGATCAGTTTTTACCTTGAAGTTTCTTCCCATTAGGTAAGTTCTCCATTTCTTTAGTGCATGCTGTATTGCTAACATTTCCTTCTCATAAATAGGTTTCTGTAAATACTTTCCTCTGATTGGATTACTTTCAAAAGAAATGGGTCTTCCTTCTTGCATTAAAACAACACAAATTCCATTTCCTGAGGATCACATTCCACAATAAAGGTTTTTGTGAAGTCTGGCATAGCTAAGACTGGTGCTAGCCACATTGCCTCTTTAAGATGTTCAAAGGCCTTAGTTGCTTCAGGAGTCCATGAAAATGCATCTTTATTCAATAATGTTGTTAGAGGTGTTGCTATTCTCCCATAATTCTTAACAAACTTTCAATAATACCCTGTTAACCCGAGAAATCCTCACAATTGCTTTATGGTTGTGGGGACTTTCCATTCGTTAATGGCTTTAATTTTGTTAGGGTCTACCTTAACACCCTCATGAGATACAATATGACCTAGATATTCCACCTCTTATACTCCAAAGAAACATTTGGATGTTTTTGCATATAATTGTCTCTCCTACAATAGTTTGAGCACCCTGTCAACATGTTGAACATGATCCTTCTAAGACCTGTTGTATATTAGTATATCATCAAAAAATAATAGCACAAATTTTATAAGGAAGGGTTTGAAAATGGAATTCATCAACCCTTGAAATGTAGAAGGTGCATTGGTAAGGCCAAAAGGCATGACCAAAAATTCATAATGACCCTCATGAGTTCGAAATGCTATTTTTGGAATATCTTCAATCTTCATTTTAATTTGATGATATCCTGAACGAAGATCCAACTTGGTAAAATAAATTGCTCCATGTAATTCATCCAATAATTCATCAATCATAGGAATGGGAAATTTATCTTTAATGGTGAGCTTATTGAGCTCCCTATAATCAGGACACATGCACCATGATCCATCCTTCTTGTGTACCAATACTACAGGAGCAGAGAAAGAACTTTGACTAGGTTGAATTATACCCGCCTCTAACATTTCTACAATCATACGTTCAATTTCGCTCTTTTGGAAGTAAGGATATCTATAAGGCCTGATGTTTGGAGGAACACTTCCCGGAATCAAATGAATAGCATGATCATGATCACAAATAGGTGGGAGTCCTTTGGGAGTTTCAAACACCTTGGAATGATTGTCCAAGACTTGTTGGAGATCTGCAGAAATAGATGATTTTGATGTCGGAACTTCTAGTGAGCATAATTGTGCAATTATGCCTCGTTGTTATTTATTTAGAAGCTTTGTCATGACATTAGAGCTTATTATCCTTCCTGGCTTCCCTTCAATACCCCGTAATTCGACTTCCTTTCCTTCTGAAAAAAATTTCAAGAAAAGTTCTTGAAAATTAAAGCTACCGTCCCCAAAGATTGTAACCATTGTACTCCTAGTACAACATCAGCACCTCCCATAGGAATGGAAAGCATTGGACTAGTCAATACATATTCCCCCATGGTTAGCTTGATATTATGGCATTTCCGAGAGAAATTTATAGTTCCTCCATTTGCAACCATCACTTGACATTCTGGTGCTGGGTATAGGAAACAATTCAATTCCTTGGCTACCTTACAATGAATAAAATTATGGGTACTACCTGAATCAATCGACACTATTACCTTTTTCTTCTTGATATGTCCTTCTATCTTGAGAGTTTGAGGAGTGGTAATTCCTACCAATGCATTACACGATATGGTCAGACTCATTTCTTCCTCTTCTAGGGCTGGTTCCTGGTGTATATCCTCTTCTTGTTCATTTCTTCTTCCTCTTCACAATCTATGTAAAATAATTTCTTCTCAGCACACTTATGACCTTTAGTGTATTTTCTATCACAACTGTAGCAAAGCCCTTTTGCTCTTTTTTCTTCCAATTTTTTTGGTGTCAACCTTGTAGGTTGTGGAAATCTAGGCGTAGCAACACTTCCTTCTTTATAGAAGTGAGTGGTAGGCTTCCTTGTCGCCATAATTTTACATTCAATTTTTCTTGCCAACTTGAATGCCTTCTCCAATGAATCGGGTTCCAAAACGCGAACTTCATGTTGGATGTTATCCTTTAAAGTACCTATGAAGAGATCAATCCTGTGTTCCTCTGGAATATCAGTTACCCTTATATTCAATTTTTGGAAGTCCTCAATGTGCTCCCCCATTAAACCCTTTTGTTTGAGATTTATCAATTGGCAAAAGAAGGTGTTGCTCTTTGTATCCTCATAATGTGCTATCATTTCCTCCATAAAAATTGACAAAGTGACATTTTTTTACAGGATCAAAGCCAACGATACCATACAAATGTATTATGTTCTAAATGTAAAGTTACAATGCGTACCTTTTGTGTGTTTTGCACATTATGGAGATCAAAATATTGCTCCATATGTAGTATCCATGTTACAGGATCCTTTCCATAAAACTTCCTCATATCCATTTTTGGAATATGGTGGTTCTTCTCGCCAACATTAGATTTTATGAAATCATGATTAACATTTATTTTTTTCTCATCATGAGTTTCCTCTACTATCTTTTCACCATTGGGAAAAATTTCTTGTATCAACTTTGTCAAAACTTCCATGTTTTGTTTTAGATCATTCTTCATGTTTTTCATTTTAGATTCTATGCTAGCTTCCATGCCATCTATCTTAGATTACATGCCATTCTTCAAACCATCCATCTTATATTCCACACTTTCTTCAAACCATCCATCTTAGTTTCCACTCCTTTCTTCAAAACTTCCATGTCATTTTTTGTTGCTCTTTGCGAGAGAAAAATTTGTTGCACTTGCTCTTGTAATTTTGATATGTCATGTTGCCATTCTTCTTCTTCATGATTCATAGTAGAGATTTCTAAAGGCTTAATGGGTGTTGAATTATTTTTAGGGGCCATTTTATAATCCAATACTGATATCTATTCTACAATATGTCCTTGGAATCAATTCAACTTCATTCTTCAAAAAAGACTTATGCAATTTGGAAAATGAAATACACACCTTTTACTTGCTTTTGAGGAGCTCAATATTGAAATTGAACTATCTCTATAATTGTAGATCCTCAATATTTGAAATTTATCCCTGTGTTAGCCCTCTGAATATTCTTTCAAATGCCACAGGTCTGATCTGATTTGGATTCTCCAAGGAAAAGTTATGTCCAATCTCTCGCAATGACCCAATTTTGGACTAGTTCTGTAAAGCGAACTTGTACGACTTACCATGTGTCATTATTTCCTCCTTTGGCTCTGAAATTGATAGATAAAAAACTAAATTCTATGCAATTGTGGTCACTTTTTACATAATTCCAATCCGATGCTTAGAGAGAGAGAGATATGAATATTTTCCCACGATCACCTCTTTGAGATGAAATTCAGAAGCCTAAAAAAGCCCTAACTTCCATAGATCATATCTCTGAAAATATTGCGAACCAATATATAAAATTTTTTAACGATGTTCCTCAGGACTATGGCTTCTCACTCTCAAAAATTGCAGCTTCTGAGCCTTCATAGAAAAAAATTTATTACGAAAATACCACAATGACCTATTTAGGTTAAATTTATGAGCCTACAAAATGACCTAACTTGCACAGATCATATCTCCGAAAATATTGTGAACCAAGCTCTGAAATTGTTTGACGATGTTCCTCAGGATTTTGGCGTCGTAATCTAAACATTTTAGATTCTGAACCTTTGTATAAATTAAGTTATAGCGAAAATTCCACACTGACCTGTTTGGAGCAGCGAAACCCCAGAATCTCAAAGCCTCTGATACCAAATGTTGTGAAACCAGCTCCAAAAAGAGAAGAAAATAGATATCAACGCCTTATAAATAAGACACTTCGAGGGGGAAACCTCCAATACATTACATGAATGAAAAATTCTTGGATGATTCAAATTACAAAACCTCCTTTCTATATATAGGAGTCCATGGGGCCATAATGTAATCCTGGCCGACCTAACAACAATAATTTAAGGGCACAATAATAACAATATGGGGGTTACAAGGATACAATAATAACAATAAGGGGGTTACACTAACAACAATAAGGGAATAGGGACCTAACATCTAATTAAAAAACTTGATGTTTTGTATTGTCAAGTCAAACCTGAAGGTTCTATGTTTGTGATGGTAAAGATAAAAATATATGGCTTGGTAGACATAAGAGATGATATTGAATTTTTTGCAATGCTTTCCAAAGAAGAATCGGTCATAGTATTACCAAGGTCTTCCCTTAGATTGAAATATTGGATACGTTTGATGTTTAAAATTTCTACAAGTGTGTTGGTCAGAGAGGTGGAAATCGTTGTTTTTATTGCTTCCTGTATATAGATCGTGGGCCATAACCCACATATCTACGAGTTTGGAAAATATGCAGTTTTACTCGTTGTGATCCACTTAAATATGGAACTTTCAAGTGTAGCTGATACATAATGGAATTTTATATAGCCAGTTTTGTTGAGCTGTTGATTTTATGAGAAATAGTATTGGAAATACGTAAATATTGGTGGTGAGTGCTAAGGGTTATGTTGGTCGTGTGGAGAACGCAAGGAGACTCTAAGGTAAGTGCTCATTGAATGAATCAATATTCATTTGATTAAAGTTGTTCTTAAAAATTGGATGATTTAATTTCCTTTGTCATACTCAAGAAGTTAATATTTTTTGTAAATTTTATGAAAGAGTGAAATCAGTCCAAAGTTTAAGGAATGGAATTGGAATCCATCTCAGAAATTGATGTGAAAGTATGGTTCGAGTGTGGTTTGTGTTTGTTGCTGCTGGAACAATATTTTGATGCCACCATGTTAAAATAAAGTTTTGGAAAATTCTTATGAATGAATTGTTTTGTGCACTAAAGAGAGACGGTGTTGCATGAGAACTGTCACTGCAAAGAAGGAGCTACATGGAAGTACAGGGAAACTGTTTGTGCTAAGAGGATGAGCGTGTTGAAGAGGTTATGGTATGAAGGGAATGCAAATATTCATAGTGATAAGAATGACACAGAAGAATGAAATTCTGAAAGTTGAAATTGTAAATAAAAGGTTATTAAATAACATTGAAGGTATGATCATTCATTTCATCATAAAATAAATCTTAGGAAAAGTGGATTGCATTTCGATTTGAAGACTTAAGTATCATGTGAGTTAATGATAATGGGAGATGATGTAATTAGTGACTTGTGATATTTTCATAAGAATGGAGTATGAGAGAGAGTGAAGATTTTACATCATGAAAATGTATTAAGGGTGGATGTTCATTAGTATGTTGTATAACTTAAATCAGAGTCAAAATATCCACTATTGTACTTATTGGGTCAAGCCTTGAAGACAAATTAGATGTTAAGGTCAAATGAAAATTTGGATACCTTGAGTCAAGTTAAACCATTGAGTTGTTGTACAAGAGGGTGTATTTTTCATCCAAGATGAAGAGTTGATGTAAAATTTGGAGTCAAAGAGTCATAAGCCAAGTCAAAGGTTTGAATGTAATTGGTTGCATGATCGGCGAAGCCCGACACCCAAAGAGTTGGTCATTATAACACATGAAATACTGCAGTTGTTGTTTGCAGCAAAGAGGAGCAAGAGAATTTCCCAGAAATGATTCCAAGATAGAGAACCGAAAGAGGTCAAGCATAGGAAGAGAGCTTGCATTGTTGAATGGAAAATATGAAGGCTTGCTGAAAAGGGGATTGAATGAAATCCACAAGTGAAAAAATGAAGTTCACAAAGGAGGTGATGATGACCGTTGATAGTCATTTCAGAGGTTCTGAGAAAGACCTCAACTGAAGAAAGAAGAAGGAAGATGCCAAGGAAAATGGCATATGGAAGTAGTTGACTAATGAAGAGTATGAGAGGGAGAAAGCTAAGATAGTAGTTCACCTTGAGTTATTGATGGAATTTTTGTAGATAAATATGAAAGACCAGAGACATGGTTGGACCATGGGGAATAAAGTGAAGTGGTATAGGCTACACATAAAAGAGGGAACAACAGGTAAACATACAACTGATAGAAGAGTTGAGGAAGCTCAAGCAGATGATGAGTGTGCAAATGAGATGTGAAGAACTCAGAGAGGCTGAGTTGAAAATGGAAGTTTCCATTTGTGGCCCAGAATAGGGTGAAATTCAGGGTGAAGAGAGCAATGAGAAATATCTCATGGACTATTGGAATAATTCAGAAGAATTGGAAGATATGTTGAAAAGAGAAGCAGATGAGTCTATGAAGCCTTGTATTTTTAAAACTCATAGTTTGTGTATGTTTGCAAGATGTGTAGAAGATGATGGACAGTCTGGTGAAACTGTTATAGAGATGAATGAAACTCTTGAGGTGAAGTATGATGGAGAATGCCTTTCAGAGAAGGAAGGTACTAATTTATTGAAGTGGAACTAAATCATAGATGAATTTCTGTTTGGTGTAAGACATCCAGTTGAAGCTGTTGTGGAGCAGAAGTATAATGAAAATGCCGAAGTGATATTCGAAGGAGGTAAACAAATGAATTTTTTTAATGAAATTGATGACAGAGTTTTGCAATGTGGTGATACAAAAAACAGGATAACCCAAGAGGATTTCCAGAGGAAGAATGAAACTGAGAATGAAGGTTGTGATGAAATGCTGGATAGATTTCACATGGAAATAGAGTTCTTGGAATGATGGCTTAAGGAACCTGAGGGAGAAGTGAAGCTTGTAGAACCTGATACATAAGAGATTGTAGTTGTCGTGCATGATAGGGATGAAATGTTTTTAAAATTTATAGAGTTTAGTGAATGTTATAACTTTTCAAATAAAAATGTGGCTGTAGGTACAAAAAACAACATTAATAATATGACATTGAAATTAGAGAAACTGAGAAAAAATTATTTGGAGATGATTTGAAAGATCAGGAGCAGCAAGAAAGTTATGTCTTTAGAGACATAAAGGAAACATAATTATTGAACCAGCAGGATAAAGATGAAAGTAGCCAATAATTCAAAACAAGATCTACTGAAATCCAGGAAGTCTATGATGGGAGATTGGTGCTTGAAGCATCAAAAGAGGCCGAAAGTTCTTGTATTTTTAAAACTAATAGTTTGTTGATGAATGATGGTACAACACCGGATGAGAAATTTGTTACTATAAGTGAATTCAATGACTATAGTTGCGATCAAGGAGAAGTTCTTGATTATTCTTCATTTCAGAAAGTTGAGTGTTCAATACAATTGGAGACAAAAACATCAAACAAAGAGGAATTACTTCGAGGAATTGGAAAAGTAAATTTTTGGAGAGGCCGATGGAATGTAATTGACAGAGTGAGTGATGTTGGTGATGAATTACAAAATGAAGTTGATACTATAAGAGACTAGAGACAAAATAGAGTTTGGAATCCTAGAGGGAGCAAGTTATTGAGACTCGTGGTTGTCACATTATTATAGAAAAGTGGCAAACCTCATAGAAAGGAGTCTATGGAAACTTCTCTACATGGGGAGTCTGATGTAGGAGCATTCTGCTTAATTTTCATTAAATATTGTGTAATTAGGGGGTGATGTCCTTTTAATTATTTTATAAATTATTATGCTCATTTTTAATAAATTGAGAGAAATATCTGAGTGTGAGGTTTGTTGTAAATATTCTCTTAATACATTGAGGATATGAGTGGAATTTGTTTGGGTAGATATTTTAGGGATTAGAAATTCCTTAAATGGAACTTAGTTGAGTCAAAGAAGGGATAAAGATATTTTAGGATTTGGTTGAGATTTGTGTGGAGGAAATCATGGATTGGAATTAATCCATAATTATGTATAAATGTGAGGATTGTGTGTGGATGGAGGATAGTGAGGAATACAGAGAGAGAGATAGAGAGAAATGTTGTGAGTTTATGTAAAGGGCTAAGAGCCAAGAGGCCACCAATTGTAATATTAAGCCAAAATGGTTTGAGTCTATAATTTTTTTATTGTTATTATATGCCAGTATTTTTGTTTGTATGGCTCTCTCTTCTTTATGTATATTTTGAGCTGAATTAAATGTGGTTTTATTGAAGATTTTGATTAAGGATCTCATGATAAAAGGAAACTCATAGTGTACTATGCGCAAGGATCTATTTTGTGCAGAGTCCCTGCATTACTATCCCAACACGAAAAAGGGGTAAACGTATACTGGGTAGATATCGTTTCACAGCCATTTAACGAGTTCAAAACAATAAGAGTCTTGACAATATTTTCAGTTTTAGGGAGTCATAAAAGAGCTGAAATATGACTCCAGTAATGACTTTTTCGTGCTTCTACTGATTCCAAAAAAGTATAAAATACAACTCATGACTTCATCACTATCTCATTAAAGACTTGTCGCTGCACAAGAAATAAACGTAAAACCCTTTTCTCGAAACAACATAATGTAATAATTGAAAAACATGTCTTAAAACACAATTAGGGTTGTGAAAATTTATAAAATGCTAAAAATGGAAAAAAATAATTACTTTTCACTTTTACTTCTTGTGGAGCAATAGTGACACATTTTACATTGTGATTTTGCGACGATGATAGTAGGCAATCCAACAGACCAATCTCGAATCCATCAGTTCCAAGTAAGAGCCGACATACTTCCCCACATTTTAAGAATTATTTCATTACCTGAAACCTTTAGTTTTGATTTACGAGGGTGAAATTGTGAAAATTAGGGCACGGCGATTGGCGCGGGTTTTGGGCATAGACTCGCGCCAACCGCCCGATTTATGAACTGGGGCGTGCCCATTGGCATGAATGTTTATAAAATAGTTTAAACCAACCATGCAAACCTTTTAAAACTCACAATTCAAGTAAGAAATCCTAAATTTCACAAATTTCAGCTTTGGATTTGGCTAATAATGTTGATATGAATATGTTTGCAGGAGAAATAGTGGCAAAATGGTGATCGAGTGGAAGGAACAAGAACACAGCGAAGAGGATGAGCTTGCCATGGGAAATGCGAGATGAATGGAAGCTCTCAGAGACTATGGAATTAAAAAATTCTTCATGACACCGTGTCTCAGGGCTTAACCGAAGATGCTACGATATTTGATCAGTATCTGGGATGAGGATCAGGAAAAATTCATTCTTTGAGATCAAGAGCTCAAGATTGATGTTTTTTATGTTTATTTTATAATAGGACTATCACGGAGGGGGCTAGCACCAACCTTGACCGGCACCTAGCCCACCATGGAGAGAATGGGCATGGTAATTGACAAGGTATGCCTCAGGGCACAGAAAGGATCAAAAAGCAAGAAGGTGGATGTCTAGACTATCCCAGATTTAACACTATGAGTAGTGCTACACATGATCACATGAGCTGTGGGAACACAAGAACCACATTAAGCAACAAAAGCATAACTACTTCTTGCTGTAGACAACTTGACACTGACCATTTTCAACTGGGCAGAGGCTATGACAACAAATATAAAATGTTAGCTGACAAAGTGCAAGAAGGCCAAACTGAACCAATTTGGTTATGGATTGATCCTAGTATTTTTCTTCCTGGAATGAATACCAATCTTTCAACGTCAGGAGGTAATAGTCCCAACACCACCAGCACTAGAACCACAGATGACCTGATGGGTTGCTCTAATGCCAAGGTCAGGGGGCGGTTAGCAGATGTCCTGGAGACCAGAATTCTTTGATTGGCTCCACCGACAGTTGATTGTCTTGGAGGAATGGCCCTATTTTGGCACAAATTTCACTGGTGATCTGGACCTCCCACTCCCAGAAGGAGAGGATTGGGATGAAGCACTTGGTAAGAATCATTTTGTTTTTTTAATTTTCATGAGTATAATGATTTTTTTTGGTATCTATGTTCTGACACTTTATCCATGCATTTGTAGATGTAGTTCCAGAGAGACCTACATGATGTCTTCTATAGTGAGGCGAATACCTCGTGATTTTGATGTTGCTCCTCAGGGTGAGGAGGAGATCGTGCACAACTTAGAGGGAATCACCCGTGGGGTTCCAGACTATGTGTGATTTGACGATGTTCCTCGTGCATATCGGAGACATATTGTAGGGGTGTCAAACCAAGTTAACCACTTTTTAAGGCAGCTTGTTCAGGCAGTGACATGCTATCATGATCATCATGCTGATTAGACACATAGGCTTTTATTTCTACATTTTGTTGAAAGACATGATTTCTTAGGATGTAGCAAAAACTCGCATATTTTTTGAAACTTATGGTGCACACTGATGCAAAAATTTGATATATATATATATATATATATATATATATATATATATATATATATATTTTCCTACTTGATATGAGTCTCTCATGTGATGATGATTTTACAGATTACGCAAATGTCTATCCAATAAAATGTTAGCCACTGTATCAATTAATGCATTATTTTTCTAGGAATATGTTGATATGTGATATAATAAAAAATTCTTTCCAGAAAACGAACATGTAAATACTATCTTAATATGTGAGGGTTTCTAACTGAATAATGCCCATTAAGTTGAAGAACAACAAGTTGTGAGTCTAGATTTACAACCAATGCACTAATTCCGAGGGTAATTGCTTTGGTTAATAGTTCAATGACAGCACTATATTCAGCGACATTGTTTGTAGTTCGTTCTAGAAAAATACCTTGCAGGTCTATCAATTCACCAGTAGGATCATAAATCACCCAAGATGTTGAATACAAGTTCTGGGTACTATAAGAAGCACCATCCGTGAAACCGACATAAGAGGTAATATACATCTGCACAACAAGAAATGACCCAATAATCAGGAAAACACTCGCAAAACTCACCAAGCCAAAAAATGTACAAAAAATGAAAAGAACACCTATGTACACAAAACATGCACGCATTACTCATGCATAATACTTCTTGAGATACAACCCATTTCTGGGCTAATCTAAAGTATGACCTTTGTAATAAATGAGCTCATAGGCCCCATTATTCAAAACGTGTTTAACAATGTAAGGCCCATGCCACATGAGTTGAAACTTTCTTGCCCCCATCTTGTCATGAGCTTGGTCGTACAGGAGGATGAGGTATCCTTCTACAAAGGAGTGAGGGGAAACCAACTGGTCAAAATGGGCTTTGACCCACTTTTTCTGTGCCTCGATGATCAAAGCAACAAAGAGACGAGTTTGATCCATCCTCTCTAAATAGAGAAGATGCACTTCTTCAGGTGAAGCGTTAGGCAGTAATTCAACAACTAATTTGAGCAAAGGTATTTCACATTCAATCAGAAGGGTAGCTTCCAAACCGTAAACAATCTGGAATGGAGTGAATCTAATCACATCCTTGACTGAGGTTTGGTATGCCCAGATAGCCAAAAATAACATGAGATGCTAATTTGATTTGTGGATCCCAATCGTACGTTGAAGCATAGTGACTAGAACCTTGTTCACAGCTTCAACCTAGCCATTGGCCTAAGGATAGTACAGAGTTGAGCTGTCGTGATGCAAGCCCAACCTGGAAGTCAACTCTGCCACCATATAATGCCGAAAATGGGAACCATGATCGGTAATGATGGCTTGAAGGACACACAACCTAGAAATGATGTGATTGAATATGAACTAATCTGCTATCTTACTGTCGACGGCAAGTGTAGGCATTTCTTCGGCCCATTTAGTGAATTAGTCAACGGATATGATAATATAAGCATGCCCCCCGACCGAGTGAGGGTTACAAGTCATAAAATTGATGCCCCACTTCGCAAAGGGACCAATGGTAATGACAGGGTGGAGATGTGTAGGTGGCGTGCGCATCTTGCGCTGATAAATATGGCAATCGTGACATTTGCGAACATCAATAATGCAATATTTGAAGATAGAGGGTCAGAAATACTCAACACGAAGAATTTTCTATGTAGTGGAATAACTAGACATGTGACCACCACAGGTGTGACTGTGGCAATCATTCAGAACTTTCTTAGCCTCCTTGATGGTCAAACACCGGCAGAGAATGGAATCTACTCCAATACGGTAGAGTGTATCTATGGCTATACGATAAGGTTACGATTGATGACGGATGCGTCGGCAAGCATCCTTTGCCAACTCATATCTAAAAGTGGAAGTTTGAAGATATATGATGATATCACCCTACCAAGGATCAAGGGTGCTAATCAGAAAAAGCATATCGTCTGGAATGTGTTCTTCAAAACCGAACGGAGAAGAGTCAGAGGGAAGGGAAAAAATAAAATTAGCAAAGACTTGGTAAGGAGGATGACAATCCACATTGAGTATTTTCCCCCTAGCAATAGTTGAGACAATATGTAGGTCATGGGGTTGCATTCAGAAATCACAGTCACTGTACATAACATAATATAATGACGAAAACGTTGAACTTATTGAACCAAATCTAATGCTAACTTATCAACATGGGAATAGCACGTTTCAGTATCAAGAAGGTTATGAGAGAGGTAGTATATAACATACTCGTCACTGTAATCATCATCCTGTACCAAAACCATGGAAATCGTGCTGAAAGAAGCAGCTAAATAGAGGGAAAAATCATGATGATAATTGGGAGGGCATAACAGAGGAGCATTGACGAGAAACGTATTTAGTGCATTGAAAGACTTCTAAGAAATCTCATCCCAGAGGAATGGGACACCCTACTTTAGCAATTGTGTAAATCCTTTAGCTACTTCAGCATAGTTAGGTATAAAACATCATAGAAAATTAGCCTTCCCCTACATACTCTACAGCTGATGTAGTGAAGATGGAGAGGGGAGATTAATAATAGCCTTGAATTTGAGTGGATGAAGGCGAATCCCGTCTTTGGAGATGATAAACACTAAGATTATACTGGAATCGACGCAGAAGATGCATTTGTGCAGATTTAACTGGATGTTATAGCTTCGACAACGAAGAAAAATATGATGAAGATGGTTAGGATGGTCCTTACGCTTAGCCAAATGAGCCGGAAGGTCATCTAGTTAAGGCTAAACAATGTGCTTAATATCATGAAAAGCGTACGACATCGCTATCTGAAATTTAGCCCTAGCATTTTTCAAGCCGAAAGGAAGCTTCTTATATGCGAAAATACCCCAAGGATAGATGAAGGTAGTCTTATGTTGATTAGTCAGGAGAATTTTAATATAGTTATAGCCAGAAAAGTCATCCATGAGGGAGACGATCTCACTCCCAGTGTAGTCATCAATGATTTGATCGATAAAGGGAGTAGGATAATTATCCTTAGGACAGGCCCGATTGATGTCATGGTAATCAAAACAGATGCGAATGGTACATTGTTTTTTATCTATAGGGACGATGTTGGACACCCATTATGTCAAGGGAATCGGGTAGATGAAACCAGCATTGAGAAGTTTTTCAGCTTCACTTTTAATGGTGGCAGCCTTTCAAGGGTGCACAGGATGAAGGCACTGACGAATAGGCTTCGAACCAGGTTAAGTAGGAATCTCATGCAGCACTATACTAGTATCGATGCCAGGAATTTCTTCGTAGGACCATGCAAATACATCACTAAACTCGCAGAAAAGGCTAGTATAAACCTGAACTTCATGAGAAGAATAGGTGACCCCGAGATGGATGTTCTCGATGATTCCCGGTTTGACGAAAATATTAATAGGCATCGTTTGCGTAATGTTACTGAAGTTACGCACTGTAAAAACTTCATGTGTTAGAATAGGCATTTGAAGTGGAGGAGAAGGAACTTGAGATGCAAACATCTCAAGACATGTAGACATGGCCCCGAGGATGGGCATGAACGAGGAATGATGATGACCATCGTCCCACGACAAATCCTCAAGAGACATAGTTTCCATGATGGCTTCACCAGAGAAAAATATCTCTTTCAAGGGATCAGAGGAATCTGAATCATCGAGCCAAGGGGATTGAGAATAAGCATCAAGAGACATGCTTAATGGAGCATGATCAGAAGATCGAGGATCTTAAGCTGCAAGAAGTTCACAATAGGCAATCTAAATCAGACTTAAAGGCATCGAATCTCCAAAAGAAGCAATTTTTTCAGGCGAAGGGATGACCCATGGGTCAGCAAACTGAGAGACCATATTGATCTAAATAGTATTAGGTGGAGGAAAAGGAAAAATATTCATGACGGCAGGATATTTGGAGAGACCTAACCCAACGCTCTCGTAGGGAGTAGGAACCTTACCCACATACAGAATTTTGTTCTAAGAAGAAGAAGTGATGAATGACAATTGATCAACAGTAACAATCTTTCCTTCGTGCAGGAATTTCTGGACACAAAAGAGAGTGGACGAAACACACAGCATGGCATCATTCCAACTGTGACTGAGGAGAATATTGTAATTGAGCTTGGTGTCCACTACTTCTACCTCGGCATTGACTATCTTCCCTTTCAAGGTAATCAATAAACTAGGGAGAACACCTAAAGGTTTTGATTCCCTTCCATCAAATGCTTCCAAGGAATTTGGTGATGAGTTCAAGGCCAGAGAACCAATGGCTTTCCAGCAAGAAGATGACATGATGCACGTTGACACACCTTCTGTTTTGGGAAATAAATCCCTAAAGGTTTTTGGGTCGGCAACCTTCACAGATCAAGGGCATACCATTCAAGAAGGACTCACTTAACCTATCTTTTATGTTGAAAACTAGATTTAATCAATTGCAGAACTTACCCGAAAGTCCTACGTTTGATGTTGATCCCACAGGGTTCAAACCCCCAACAACTCCTCGTGCTTCGTAACCTAGAAATCAAGAAAGAACGAACACGAAACACTAGTTGTACAACATATATTGTTCCTAAATGTCAGTATAATCCATATATAATATTATATAAGCAATGCTAAATGTTTAACTAACAATCTTTACACATATATAGACATGTGAATATTCAAGAAAAATATGGTACTTCTTATTATAAATGGCATGTACAAGAATAGAAAGTGGAGAGATCACCTGAATCCTTCCATGGCCTTCGAGTAGACCATCCTCTGGATCCGTCCAGCCCTCACCTCGCTAGGATTCTTCCAAGATCTGTGCACATGAGATGTCATATAAGATGATGATCATCTTCAAGGAAGCAAGGGTTTCCTGAATATACTTGGGAAGTGCAGGAGACACGGGAACATTAGACTTGAAATAGGGATCTAACAGAGTATAATATCTACAATTTTCTCTCTTCCTTAGGCCATACACATGAGGGGCTTTATACTCCCTCAAAGTAGTTTCAGCAGTTGGAAACAGTTGGGCCACAGGCTGTGGTGGTTGAATTACAGGAATAACCATCACCCTGCCATGAAAATAAGGAATTTATATATTTTTTAATGATTTAAATGGCATACGCAGAAAAGTATGAACGGACTCACGTATATATGAGAAAAGTCTAGGCATAACTGCGTATGGGAATTTTAACACTGTTTTTTATGAATTTGTTCAAGTCTAGAAGGAAAGGGTGCCTAGGGCCAAAGAGACAATCATTATTCACATGAGGGTGAAAAATGATGCTAAAATAGATGCCCCCTAATATATGAGGTCAGAAGGGGTACATGGTGGCCGAAATATATTATGTGCATAGAAAGAACCTTGCGAACACAAGAGAGGACGTCACCAGATTTTAGCCTGTAAAAAAACCAATGAAAGAAGTCAGAGAGTCAACTCATGTCTGAGGCGAGCATCCCCATGCTTAGTGAAAGAAAAGCATATCTATAGATCCAAAATGTATACAAGTATAACTGAACTAGAAAGTACATAGTGAATCATCTGAGCACTGCCTGGAAATACAAGTCGAAAAATCAAGTGCAAGTATCACATATAGAATATTGACCAATGATGTTGTAGTAGATATCTGATCACTCGAGTAACTGAATCTCCAGGTACCAAATCATGAGAGGTGGAAAACATGGTACAATCACACAACTCGGGGGGCAACATATAAGATGCTGCTGTACTGAAACTGCAACATATAAGGGTGGACGGTGTCACTAGAAGAAGCTGGATGAAATGTCAATAGTGAACCAAAGCATGTTGATGCAATCCCGAGGTCTTCACCGATCACTATGGCACAATTCTACACAATGGGAATGAATGAGCTAAAGTTGACCACGTGAGAAATATTTTGATTACCGGTCAATAATGTAAACTGTTAACAAACGTGAGACAACCTACCGATAATGATAATGAGTTTCAAGGTGCCCTAGTACAATCTAACAAGTTCGAATGAATGATTTGAAGTCAAACACTTGTAAGAATCTATCAATCAGGAGGCAATAATGAATCCTCACTATCGATAGAAAAGAGTCTGACACTAATGACTGCAAACCCTAAGGTACTGACAAAAAGACTCTAGACCTTATTCCTAGAGCAATGAGACAAAGTCGATGGGAAAGGATTTACTGGGAGGAAGGAATTGAGGCATCCCACATCACTCCAACGCGAGTGTAACCCGCAGGCCAATATTTGGAAGGAATTGGACAAAGTAGAGTGAAGGAACCAACCTGAAGTAAGTTTTCGACATGTACAAGATGAAGCTAGCACATGGAAGAAACCCTATCAACCAACCAATAATCAAAGCTAACAAAGAGGCAAGATATCCACCAATAGGGTCAAATGGAAATCAAGGTACCACATGAATCCCAAGTGTGATAATGTATGCTAACATTGAACACAAGGAAAACCACTCAGTCAAAGACCCATAATGATGATCAAATGCTGAGCACAAGGTCACCTATCAATAAAGTAAATAGGGCCAGGGTGCAGCTCTAGGTTTACTCTCAGAGAAATATATCGTAGTCGATAAGAGACAAACCCACAGGCAAGAAGTCAATGGAGACCTTCTCAAACCAGCACGAGCATAGGACCAAACATCTGATGTGATAGTACAAGATACTGACAAAACCGGGAAGGCCTGAATAATAATTCAAGAGACACCGCAGAATGGACGAATCAGGGTTAACTTCCCTTGAACAAAATCATGACTCATGATGACCATGGCAGCAAATAATGACATTGTATAAGTTTGTTATGCAAGAGGCAAAAAAAAACTCTCCATATGATTGGAAGAGATAACTAACCGGGGGAGAACCAATTCATGAAACAAGGTTATGGCGTCTCCTAGGTCAAAACTAAAACCATCCCAAATGAGGAAAAGACATAGTGGTATGTTCTTTGTTCAAGGGCGACAAACTAATACTGTAACTACTATCAAAATATGAAGTAACATCCCGTTCCCGCTCTTTTTAACATATTTTATTTTTTTGTCTTTTTCATATAAGAAGCTTTGAAAAATAATAAAAGAATGCTATGGTACAATGGATATAATGAGTATCAAGAAACAGATGCACTAGTTCCTGGGATAGGAAAAATCCTATGCTCAATGCAAGGTGGTGAAAAATGGTAAGCGATACTCAAAGGAGTGTTCCATCCATGGGTAACAAGGGTGTCAAGTTGTGATAGCTAAGTGCTTTGCAATGGCTAACTTTGTACAGAGAGTCAAGGTCAAAATATGGCTTAAACATCGATTCCAAATGAAGCTGACTAAAGGCCAAGATAAACAAGTAGTCAATATGCACTGCAGTAATGCAACTGAAGAACACCAAGGAGCCTCTAGGGTAATAGCCAGAAAAATGATAATTAAGAAGAAGAAGAATGGAGTTTCAAAATTTAAGTCATGGCGGGACTAAAGAGGACTCCCGAGCCTACATAAAGTGTAGCATAGGCAACAAGTACTAGCGAGGAACTAACTAGGAAGCCCATGTAAAGGAAGGATCTACCACCAAGTCATGATTAAATAATCGGCGAGTGAAATGGGTTAAATACTCATGAAATAATGGGATCGACCCTATGGCAAGTGATCAGAATGGAGGCTAGAATGTATAATGCAACGGAAAGTGGATTTCCTAACCTATATTCTAATGGAGATCATATACCTGCCATGATAGGTCAGCGGTCATGGTTTCAAAAACCGGAAAAAATCTCAAAGTCAACAAAAGTACCTGAAAATACACCCATCCCAACACTTCTAGGCAACTGGGTTATGCAGCTTAATACAGATGTGAAAACAAATCATAATAAAATTTTGCAAAAAAATTTCAATTTCTGGGCATAAATACACATTTTACCTCACATTTTGTTCATTGTCACTTTGCCAAATTTGAGAAAAGATCTCTGGAGAAGAAAACCTCTTTCCTCAAATCAGGAGCAAACAGCCGTCGAACTTCGTCAAATTAATCAAGTAAGCCTTAAATTCATCTTTGTGATTAATTTCATCCATTTATAGATTAAAAAAATTTATTTTTCACCGTTGAAATGATTTGTTTTGATTTATCATTCTGCGCATACGTGGGTTCATGTGGACGTACCCGCATATGATACGCGAGTGTCCAAAAGGGAAGTCGCGTATGCGTAGACCGTGATAGCAAAAAATGAACTTAATGATGAAATTAATGATTTTTTTGTAGGATGAATATCTCTTGGAGAGAATGTGAGCACAGTGCCATTAATCAAGAGGTCACAAGAGAACAAAATTCACTCAATATCCTTCGAAATTGTGGTTTACTCAAATTCTTTAAAATGCCAAATATGAAAAGTAACGTCCAGTTACTTGAAATTCTAGTAAATCATTGGGAACTAGAGGAAGATTGTTTCATGATTGATCAGATACCTATACACATAGAGGCAGAAGACATTTATTTTATTACTAGAATCTCCTGAAGAGGAGATCCAGTATATTTGCATGGCAAGCCTGTGGGAGGGCTTACAGTTGAAGATTACGTCCATGTCTATTGTGTATAGGGGTCTCAAAATGCAAGGACTCAAATTGCAATCAAAGATTTGTCAGAGCTGCACATGAAAATTCTCCTCTTTACCATTGGCAGGGTGGCAAGATCTACTTCCTTGCACCAGGCATCGAGGACACGGACGAGTATAGCTGTGGAATGTTTAGTGCATCTCTTTGATTGGAGTACAGCTCTGCTGACCAACATGAAGAAACAACTTACCTCCATCCGAAAAGCCAAAACAAAGCATTTTGGGTATGGAACCATCTTGATGACATTTTTCTTCGAGAATATTCCTGGGCTTCGACCCAAAGTGATCTCATCCATCAGCAGCCCTAGAGACCCAAGAATAGCCCAATGGGATGATCTGATGAAGAGACTGGGGGGAAGTGAAGTTCCCCGAACGACATGGGATGATGAGATCTTCCAATGGTGGGAAGAACATATTATTGCAGTGGATGACTATCCCTATGCTGGGATGGATTTTCACGGTGATCTAGACTTGGTCCTTCCACCTGGCACAACATGGGGTGTTATTGGTAAGACTGCAATATTTGATTGATTTTTTTTATTTTTTCAATATATATGAAAAAATATGTTGGGATCCTGTGATTTGGCCGATTGGAAAACCAAATGACAAGGCAACATATAAACCTATCTTTAGAGCTCTAGGATCTAGCCCTCCTAGTCTCAGAGAGGGATCTCTGAATATGTTTGCAAAGATATGACTTGTTTTCTTGAAAAAAAGTTTATTTTAGGCTAGTTATTAAGCATGAGTTTGTTTGATTGTTTTTTGGGACACGATAATCTAGGCAGCATAGATAGAAAAGGGAAATCTCTAAGTTATTGGGAAATGGAGTCAAGTAGAAGTTTGTAACAAGTTTGTAGATGAATTAGGGGTATCAAAGGGAAAATCTAACTTGGTTGTTGGATCTACAAAGTTTTCAGGTGAAATGAAATGAACATAAATATTTTTAGAATGAAAAGTAGAACTAAGGGCAGTTAAGAATCCTTAATTATATGTACTCTTCAACAACGGGACTTAAAACATAATTTAAACATGAAGAAGTATTTAATAGACAGGGCTAACCATCAATTCTACAAATCACACTTCAGTAAATAACAATTTCAAGACAAACTTTCAAAATGAAATCTAAGAGTCGAGGAATGCTCTATTTCATCAAAGATTTCACTTTCAAGGATAAGAAAACATTCAAGATTCACAAATAACTGCATTCATAGAAGAGGGAACTCCTAAAAAATTGTGATTACAGCTATAAAGACCTTCAAAACAATTATTTGAGCAAGTACAAAGGGTATGATCAAAACATACCTCTTTGGCAGAATTTGGACAATGGTACTTTGAAGGGAGGTTTCAAAAACAGTTTTTAAGTAGCAACAAGTAGCAGGGAGAACCATAAATCATTCTTGAGACCACTGTATTGAACTATTTAGGAAATAAACAAGCGTAAGGGTTGAAAAATTAGTCAAACTACTTAATAAAACCTTCAACAGATGAAAACATAAAGAAAGTGAAGAGTAAACAGGTCTAAGGTGCTTCTAGGAGACATTTCTTAGCCTAAAAATTTTACTCTATTGTAAGCAAGAAATTATGAAAACATAATGGAAAATAGGAAAAACATAAACAAATTAGAATACTTCACCAACAGCTAAGCTCCGGGATCCAATGATAGAGCTTTCTCCATCAACAAACAGGTCAAAACACCCACAGGTTCAAGTACATCAATTTCTTTTCAATCTCAGCAGAACTATGTATTACTTCAAAGAGTTATCAAATGCCCCCATACAATGAGTTCAAATGTAGTATTTATGATGCAAATGGGCAGGGGGAATTATCTAGGGTTAAAAATGTTATTAATGACACAGTAAATGCACTCCTATCCTTAAAAACCATGCAAGGCATAAGGTAGGAATGTTTCTCAAATACTTATCTGTGTATTAAATCTGTCTTTACTTCATGAGGATAAAACAACTGAAAACATTGACTTTGAGGCCTTTTTATGTCTTTACAATAACTGTCTGACAGTTTATAATATCTTCTTTAGTGTAATAACTGTCTATTTGTCTTTTGAGGTATAAAGTAAGTGAAAGGTGTCACTTTTGATTTACTGAGTGAATAACTGCTCCTTTGATGTATCCAAGGCTATTCTTAAGCCTATTTTGCCTTGATTTCATCATAAAATTGTGTTTTAAGGCCCTTTTAGCCTTGATCTGCTAATTTAATCTTTTAACACTTTTGTCTGTCTCTTTATACCTTGATACTCTGTTTTAACTCTTATTTTGTGTTTTTAAGGCTGATCATGCCTTCTTCGGTCTTCAATTTTTCCTTTTGCTAACTATATCCACCTTTAAACTGTGTTTTATCATTAAAATTTTAAGATTAAACTTTTAATCCTTCAATCTTCTCCCTTAACCCTTTTCACTGTGACTATTCGCTGGCTTTCCCTTTAATCCACTGTTTTAGCCTTTAACCCCTTTTGGAACTACTTCAAAGCTTTCTCAGTTTATCTTTAGTTGTGTCTTCATATTTTAATTATTAGATTAAGCTTTTAATCTTTATTTCTTTGGCCTTTCTCCCTATTTTACTGATTTTTCTTTGTTTTGTTGTATGCAGGGTCTCTTATGGTGAGTCGAGGGCTTGATTGTATAGCCCATGCTTACAAAACACTGATAAAACCATGAAATCAACCCTGGTAATTCCTTTTCTTCATCACTTGGCCTCTGTTTGGACTGTGAAAGTAATTACCTTCTGGCCCGACCTTTTATGGACTGTGGGAGGATTTTTGGTCCTTAAAACCACCATAGAACCTGCAAAAAACACAAAATATGTTATAAATTCCAGCGAAAGGGCTTAAAACTACTTTATAGAGGTTAATGGAGTGGTGAAGGAGAAGTGAGGAAGAAATGAATGCACAGAAAGGCTTTCCATGGCAAAAAACCATGAAAAATGGGGTTTAAAATGACTTTGGTGTGAAAAACGGGCGAAATGGTTTTGAAAAACCACCGGCGGTTTTCGCATGAAAAATGGGTGGTAAGTGGTTTATGTTTGATCAAACACAATTAAATCATCGTGTGACACTTGTACTTTACGAATCTGGTGGTTTCGCGTGATTTGGGTGGTTTAAACCCTGGACAGAAAAATCGTGTGATATCGCATATGAGCCATCGGATCGGAAGGGGCAGATCCGACGGTGCGGAGAGGAGAGCGACGGAAAGGTGCGGGGGCGGGAGTGTTAGTGGGAGATAGGTGGCAGTTGGAGATTGGGGGAGGTGGCTGGGTAATAAGAAGTAGGCCTCGACGGGCTTAGGTGTCGGGATTAAACAAGAGCTGTTAGATTAAATAAATCAACGACAGAGATTGATTTGTGGAGTGATAAGGCGGGGACAAAAAGAAATAAAGGAATGTGGCTAAGGAAGGAAAGGGAAGGTGAGGGTGAATTATCGTCGTCAGATCATATAGGTCTACAGCCAAGATCTATCATCGTGGGAAAAATAAAATAAAAAGAGAAGGCGGCTGGGGATTAGGTAGGAGGCTCGGTCCTGTGGAGGGATAAGGTGACCAGGAGCGGAGGGAAAGGGCTAATCGCATCGGGGGATCAGTAGAAAAAGATAAGGGGAAAAAAAAAAGGGAATTTCAATGTGATGGGAGTTTGGGTGCTTGGTCATAGCGTTTGGACATATGGAGGAAAGGAGCGAAAGGTTTAAGCCCTCGGGGCTTAAGCCCTAAATTGTAAAAAGAATGTTTTAGGCCAAAATGGGTTTTTTAGGCCATTTTTAGAAATTCCGATAGGTAAAAAGGGATGTTTTAAATTAAAAAAAAAGTGAATTTAATGGTTTAAAATGAGTTTTCAAACCATATAAAGGAGTTATGATGGTTTGGAGGGGTTTTTGATGATTTTACAAGGGGTTTTTTAGGGAAAATGGAGGATAATGAAGAGGGAAAAAGGGATTTTTAGGAAAGAGAAATGACTATTTGGATAAGTGAAAAATGAGTGAAAATGAGCAGATAGAGCCTGAAAACAACTTCCCTTTGAGATGGCAGGATAACTTGGAGGATTTAAGTGAAAAATATTCAGTGAATTGATAGGTTTAGGATTATGAAGGCTGTGAGATTTCTAGAACTCATGATGTTTCTTTGAAATATTATTTCTAGAAATCTAGGATTGGCAACTTAGTCATCTTTGGATATCATCAGAATTATGGATGACTAACAGTGGCTCCACTTGGGGAGGACAGTTGTCCTTTTAGGTGTCCAGAACCTCAGAAATAAATCTGTGGCTCTTTAGTGGACCAGTGTCTTCCCCATTGGGCAGATTTCTTCTTTTCTTGCTTGTTTTTCTCTATATTTTTTCAATTCTTTAATGACCTACAACATGCAATTTCTTCAAACAACATCTCTTCCTACCCAATCCTACTTTTCCTAGCATTTTTTTCTTCCTTTTTGAGTGCATTTGAACTAGAAAACTCTTTGAAATTTTTTATTTTTGAAAAACAGATAAACTATCTAATCCTATTCCTTATTTCTTCCAAGAGTCTAGATTAAACTGTTGAACTCTTTATTTTCTACCTAAGCTACTATATGTCAAGATTAATCTTTTTGACAGATTTTATTTCTATTTCTAAAATAGGACATTTTAAACACAACCAAATCAGGATTAGAATGTCTGATTTGCTATGGTGTCTATAGCTGTATGTACAAGCTGCATATAGACTTTATTTGCAGAAAAATAAAACAAAATGGTGAAGGCTTAAGATCTGAAAATTATAAACATCCTTCTATTCTTTTTCCAGCTCTGGTTTTGATCTATTTAGAGCCATTTTTTCTTTTGATTCCTGGTTCAGATTTTGAGCATGTTTGAACCATTTTTCTTCTATCCTAATATTTCCTACTAATAAGCCAAGATTAAATTTTTGGGAAAATCTAATTCACTAACCTATCAGCAGTAAATTGAAATAATTCTCAACCATGTTTAAGCTAAATGACTAAACAATATATCATTTATTAATCAACAGTGGCACTTAGATTTGCTCACTTTCATAAAATTCTCTTTTTTGGGCATGGGGATGTACCTCTTTTGATTCTTCCCTCTTCTATTTTTTTGTTGTTTTTGTGTTTTTCTTCTTTTTTCAAATTAAAATAGCAATGTTATACATAGTGGAAAAAATAAAAAACTTTGAATTTTAGGACTCTTAGCAAAAATAGTGCTTGAGCATCCTGCCATTGACAAGACCTCCCAATAAATATTCTCCATTTAGCTCTTGCAGAAAGAATGCATTATGACCCCTGATGGAATGGATAATGTAGGAACCTTTCCATATATTTTCAAACTTACCATGTTTTCCCTTTTCTTCTCTTCTAGAATGCCACTTTAGAACTACATTTCCAACTTGGAAATCATTTTCTTTAGTCCTTTTGTGAAATAACTTCTTGATGCTTTCTTGGAATGTTTCTGTTCTGCTGTATACTTCCTCTTTGGTCTGCTGTAAATGAATGGTCTAGTTAATCCTTCTCTGCATATCATTTTCTTCATTTTTTACTTCTTGGAGGAGTTTCATGACTTGAACTCCTAAATAGGTTGGGAAGATATGCCATGATTTCTGATTATGTTCCAACGGTTTTTTGATAATGTTGACAAGGCTCTTGTTGGAGGATTTAGCTAATCCATTTCCTTGGGGATAGTAGGCAGTGGAATGACCTATTGGACATTGGTTTCAACTCTCCCCATGTGTTTCGCGACATGGACTAATCGCCTCTCGTGGATCCTAACTCTGGCGATTGTAGCAGAGACTAACGCCTGCAGGTTTTGGTCTAACGGCAATCGTGATTCCAACAAGTGGTATCAGAGCGACAGGTCTCGAGTTAGAAACTCACCCAGCTCACGTTGGGGGGGGGGGGAGATTGTTGGACATTGGTTTCAACGCTCCCCATGTGTTTCATGACATGGACTAAATGCCTCTCATGGATCCTAACTCTGGCGATTGTAGCAGAGACTAACGCCTACGGGTTTTGTTCTAATGGCAATCGTGATTCCAACATGACCCAATGTAATATGATATTTATAGAAAAATTCAACCATTTTCTTAGATTTGAAGGAAACATCATTGTCTATGATAATTTTTCTTGGACAACCAAATCTGGATAGTATGTTGGTTTCAAGGAACCTGATAATCACAGAGTCAGTAGCATTCCTAGAGGGTATGGCTTCTATCCACTTGGTAAAATAATCAGTGGCAGTGAGGATCCACTTATGTTGGGCTAATGAAGATGGGTGAATTTCCCCAATGAAGTCCAAGCCCCATTGTTGGAAGGGAGCCTCAACACTGATGGGATGTAAAGGTAAAGGTAGGATCTTTCTCTTGTCATCAAAAATTTGATACTTATGGCAAGACATGAAAAGTTTCTGAGTATCTGGGAAAAGG
Organism: Pinus albicaulis; assembly: GCA_034641835.2. NCBI lineage: Eukaryota > Viridiplantae > Streptophyta > Pinopsida > Pinales > Pinaceae > Pinus > Pinus albicaulis. The sequence goes on from CM076579.1 coordinate 1,574,709,867, forward strand.
GTGGGCCCATAGTAACTAGATCTGAGGATTTTATTTTCTATAGTCTTCCATTACAGATGTCCTCCACACTCGCCCTCATGCAGCTCATGCATTATTTTTCCTGCATCAATCTCAAGTAGAAATTTAAGCAATATTCCAACAACCTTTTTCCAATATAAAACCCCATCTAATATGCAATAATTTAAACCCTTCTGTTTCAAAAATCTAGCTTTAGTTTTAAGCAAAGAAGGAGGGGTATTTAGATAAAGCAACACATATATGTTGTCAGCATACCAAGGTGAATTCACAAATTTTTCTCCAATAAATGGAACTATGAATTCCTCTATTCTTCTAAGACATCAACCATATTCATATCAAGTGCTTGGAAGTTTGACTCAACCATGATTTTAGCTAATACCTGCCCTTTTATTAGTTTAGTAGGCCTAATTTCTAAGTCATATTCTAGAATAATAGCAATCCATTTTCCCCTTTTACCATCAGGGTCTTGACTTAGAATATCTTTGACAACAATATGTGGGACAAAAGCAATGATGTGAGAATGCAAAATATAGACTCTAAAGTCTTTCAATGCTTTTACCAAGGCTAAGGCTTGTTTCTCCATGATGTTATACTTGAGTGGAGCATCTCTTAAATCCCTACTAAAAAAGGATATAGGTTGTTCATGCCCCATGTCATTCTTTTGCAGTAATACTACAACTATTGTATGTTCAGATGCAAAAGAAAAGATATAAAAATCTTTGGTGAAATCAGGACTAATAAGAACTGGTGTTTGAGTTAAATCTTGTTTCACTAGTTCAAATTACTGTTTAACCTGTATTGTCCATTTAACACCTATCTCTTTCTTAAGAATTTTTGTGATATTTCTTAATAGCTCAGCAAGGTTGGGGATGAATATCCTTAAAAAATTTATCTTCCCAATGAAGGATTGTAATTCTTTGAGGTTTCTAGGATGGCTGATTTTCAATATTCCATCAATCCTTTTAGGGTCTACTTTGATTCCCTCTTCAGAATTTATGTGGCCAAGAATATTTCCTTCGTAGAGACCAAAGAATTTCTTTTTGGGATTCAAATATAAGCCATATTTTCTACATTTCTCAAAAAAATTTCTTAAATGAATTAGGTGCTCTTCATCGACTTTAGAGAAAACAATGATGTCATCAAGGTAAATGATTATAAAATAGCTTATGTCTTCTGGAAAGGCTATGTCCATGGCCCTTTGGAAGGTGGCCCCTGCATTCATTAAGCCAAATGGCATTTTGACATACATTAATGTACCCCAAGGTGTAGTAAAAGCAGTTTTATGTTGGTCACATGGGAGTAGTAAAACCTGATTGTAACCTGAGAAACCATCTAGCAGTGAAATTCTTTTAGACCCAACCACCCTTTGAATTATATGATCAATTTTTGGCAAGGGATAGTTATCTTTAAGGGAGGCTCTATTTAGATTTTTGAAATCGATAGAGTCTAATTTCCCCAGTCTTTTTCCTAACAGATAGTAGGTTGGAAACCCATTCTGAATACCTGATGGGAACTATGATCCCAACATCAAAAATTTTCTTAATCTCTTTCTCAACCAAAGGCAATAAAACAGGGTTTATCCTTCTAAGTTTTTTGTTGAAAGGTTTCTGATTTTCCTTAAGAGGTATTTTGTGTTGAATGATGCTGGTATCATATGATTTTAGATCCTTGTATCCCCATGAAAACACATCTTTAAATTATTTGAAAAGTTCTATGTATTGTTGTTTGATATGGGCTGGGAGAGTGGTGGAAAATTTTATCATCTTGGGTTCTGCTAGGCTGCCTATGTTATGTTCTTCTATGTTTGTTTCCATAGGCTCCATCCTTGGTTCCTTGACTACATCATTGAAATAAAAAATTTGTTCTAATGGTGCAAGACCTCTTGGAATTGTATCATTTTTACATTGTAAAACTTCTAGGTCTTTCTGATTTGCGTTGTCAATTATTTTTTCTCTAAAAGGATGTTAAAAATGGTTTATATCAGTAGAAAAAGAGAGCTTTGTTTCAGGGTTTTTTTCTTCATTAAAACAGTCTTCCTCATGGCTTAAAAAAGATGTTGGTATGAAAAAATCATTCTTTGATTGCAGAAAATCATCTATGTGTTTGTCTTGTTCAAAAACTTGCCAGTAATATTTATTGTCAGGTATTGCAGGTCTATTTTTTACCTTTATATCAGTTTTTTCATTGGTCTGTGGTATTTGGCAATCACTGGTAGCAAAGGCAAGTTCATTTTCTAGATGATTTTGAGCCCTTGGGATGAAAATGAGTTCATATTTTTCAAAGGTTTTTAGGAGATCAAGGGAAAAATTTCTATATTCTCTGAGTTTTGGGTTTTCGGTTGAATACTCCCCTTTGATTTGTCTGATAATTAGCTCAGAATCCCCTTGGACTGATATTATTTTGGCTCCTAAATCTTTGAGTAAGTGTAAACCAATAAGGAGGGCTTCACATTCAGCAATGTTATTTGTGCATGGAAAATCCAGCTTATAGGAAAATCCTTGGTTTGTGTTCTGTATCCATACACCAGCCCCTGCACTTATTTTGCTACAAGAGCCATCAAAATTTATTTTCCAAGATATTTCACTCTCATTTTCATTTTCTTTCTGTTGTTCAAGGCTACTAAAATCTGGACTATTCTTTTCTTGAGTTAATGGCAGATTTGACTGTTCTGGTAGACTAATTTCTCCTTTGTTTTCCTTTTCTTGTTGGCTGATTTCATCTTCATTATATAAGATAAAGGGATACAAATTTGATTGGATGGAGTAGATATGAGAATTGTTTGGTCTATCTATGTTTCTCACCATGTATTTCATGTGGGATTCCCTGTATAATCTTCTAGTTTGGTTAAATACTGGGATGGTGGGATAAGACATATCCATTTGAAGGCTCCCCTGAAGTTTGGCTCCCCGTGATCTAGATAGAAGCATGCCATACTTAGGGGGAATTTTAGCTACTACTATGTCCATTACTAGACTCTTAGCAGGAATTTGAGACAAGTTAACACACAAATCTTTAATCATGCCTAAGCATTTGAATCTGCTTGAATCAAAAGAGTAAAGGTCTTTGTATGGTTTAGTAATTTCTAAGCCTAGGCTTTCCATTACTACTTTGGGCATTTTGTGAAGCACCTGAGTCTAGCATGGCATTATTCAAGATTTTTTCATGTATATTTAGGTTGAAATAGAAGTGAGGGACAACCCCTTCTTGGTATTTTCCTTCAACTTCAGGACCAAACAATAACTCAGGTTTACCACCTGTCAAGTTTAAAGTATCAGTATCACTTCCTATATTCAAAACTTTCAAAACTTGGTTTTTATATACATCCTGAGTTACTAGTTCAGCTAAGGGTATGGTGATTTTAATCTTGGAAATTTCCCCTTAAAGGCTGAAAGGAACTATTGTTTTTGACATATTTACATATGTTTTGTCATTTACAACTCTTTCAACAATTTTGATTTGCTGATTTTTATTTGGACTGCTATTTGGGACAGATTTGTTAGGGCCACTAGTAGAAGTACTAGGGCAGCTTTGTTCAACACTTGGCTAACTATTTTTGTCTTTATTTATATCATTTTTCTTGGCCAAAGTGTTGATGTTACTGGCTGTCTTTTTGGACTAATTTTCTGAATTTTTCTTAACAACAGTACTGGTGTTTCTATCATTAGAAATATTTAGACTCCCTTTGCTTCTAAGATTATATTGTTTGTGTACCTCCATGACTGCATTTTCAAACCCCAATCTATAATATTCAAAATCTTCATGGTTGTTTTCAATTTGTTCTGAAGAGAAGAAGCCTTGTTCTTCTTTAGTGAGAAAAACATCTGTCTCACCGTCAGATCCTATCTGATTCACATGATTTTCTTCTAACCTTTCAACTTCCCTTTCTTCTTCTTGATCAATATAGTTTTGTTGAAAGGGAGGCCTAATCTGTTGGTCATTATCTCTTTGCCTATCTTGAATAGGGTCTCTTGTAATATTTTGGTTTCTATTTCTGTTTTGGTTTTCTCTAGGAGGAACTCTATCATTCAGATTTATCTTTCCAAGCATTCTCTCCATTACCTTCACTAAGTTATCAATTTTAGTATCTGATGATGAGGTTATTGGCATTGTATCATCCATGTATGTAACTCTTTTCTCTGCTCTCAACCTAGCTCTTTTCTCAATCAGATTCGCTTTTACACTTAAGGCTCACCTCTGCATATCTTCTAAAGTTGAGGGGTCTCTTTCTCTTAGTTGGTAGGCCATTTCAGGATCAAAATATTCTAGGAATTTTGCTAAGGCTAGGCCTAGTTAAGGTTTCATGTCTGGGGGAAGTGCATTATACACACTATTGAATCTAGTGCAATATTCTTGGACACCTTCCCCACTGTTTTTTTTTAGATTGGTATTTTCTGGAAGGATTTGGACGGGGTTTTTTCTAATTTCCCATTTGTTTATGAATGTCTGATATAAAGAAGGGAGATCATTTATGCTGTGAGGAGCTAAGTTTTTAAACCATTTCTTGGCTTCTCCTCCTAAAATTTGAGCAAAAAATCTCATCTTAATGGTCTCTTCTTCTATTTCCATGTAATCAAAGGCATCATTCATTTTATCTACGTGCTGTTGGGCAGTAGTAGGTTCATTTCCAATGAAATGGGGAATCTTGGATTGGTAATCATTTGGTAGGGGAACCAAAGGTTGTGGTAACACTAATGGAGCATACCATGCTGCCATGATAGGAAATAATGGGGGATTTACAAGAGGTGGATTAACAAGAGGGAAAGTGGGCTGAAATGAAGTGTTTCAAACAATGGATGTGTGGATAGGAGTGGAAGAAACACTTGGGCCAGCAAACTGATGATGAGCAGATTTGTTGTCGAAGGAGCTGAAATGATGGAGAAGCTGAGAATCAAGTGGAGTAGAAGGTGAAGCTTCTCTGATAAAGCTCTGTTGCAAATCTGTGGTTTCAAAGTCAGCATGGTTTAAATCACTTTGAGACTTATTTCTAAATAGGTTCTTTGTGTAAGGTAAGTCAAAGTGAGGATCTTTTAAGACTATAACATCTTTAGGGACAGATCTTGTTCTTAGGATGGTCCTATCAGTAGTTGATTTTCCAGATCTAGGAGTCTACCACAAAACCTTCTCTAGATTGTCAACTATGGTAGGGGGATCAGGATCTGGATGGGATCTAGTATGGACCCTATGTGAAGCCAGATTTCAACTTTTCAAAATTTAGAGAGGAAGAGGTTTTTAGGACTGTTTTTTCAAAAAAATTCCTCTCACAATGATCTCTATAATAGGATAACTAGGCTCTAAAACTTCCTCAAGGCTGGTTAACACAATCCTAAGGAAATCTGGAGTACTAGTGAGGTAATAGGCCTACTGGAGCTAGTGGAGTCACTAGGTGGAAATTTTTAGCTTTTCTGGAGGTAAAATGTTTTATGGTCCACCACCAATGGTTTATTTGAAAACCAATCTGAAATATTTTTGGGTTTTTCTGATTTTTATGTGGTTCTCTAGTTATGAGAGTGTCCTATACCTAATTCAACACTTAGCTAAGGTGGTGAAACAAACAGAGTCTACTCTATGGCTTATCTAGCTGATTTCTTCAAGGTTTGATAAGGTTCTCTTAGAATCCTAAGGTTTACTTAGATTGCCCTGATTCAGACAGATCCTATCATGAATACCATTATGCTGGTAGTGCTAGAAGAAGCTATATTTCGCTTAAATGAATAATGAGTGTCTTGTTTAGGGATCTTTACTCAAAAATTCCCACCATGATCGCCAGAATGTTGGGATCTTGTAATTTGACCAATTGGCAAACCAAATGACAAGGCAACATATAAACCAGTCTTTAGAGCTCTAGGATCTAGCCCTCCTAGTCTTAGAGAGGGATCTCTTAATATGTTTTCAAAGATATGACTTTATTTCTTGAAAAAAAGTTGATTTTAGGCTAGTTACTAAGCATGAGTTTGTTTGATTGTTTTGTGGGACATGATAATCTAGGGAGCATAGATAGAAAAGGGAAATCTCTAAGTTATTGGGTAATGGATTCAAGTATAAGTTTGTAACAAGTTTGTAGATGAATTAGGGGTATTAAAGGGCAACTCTAACTTGGTTGTTGGATCTACAAAGTTTTCAGGTGAAATGAAATGAACATCAAGGTTTTTAGAATGAAAAGTAGAACTAAGGGGAGTTAAGAATCATTAATTATCTGTAATCTTTAACAAAGGGACTTAAAACATCATTTAAACATGAAGAAGTATTTTATAGACAGGGATAACCATGAATTCTACAAATCACACTTCAGTAAATAACAATTTCAAGACAAACTTTCAAAATGAAATCTAAGAGTCGAGGAACGCTCTATTTCATCAAAGATTTCACTTTCAAGGATAAGAAAACATTCAAGATTCACAAATAACTGCATTCATAGAAGAGGGAACTCCTAAAAATCTGTGATTACAGCTATAAAGACCTTCAAAACAATTATTTTAGAAAGTACAAAGGGCATGATCAAAACATACCTCTTTGGCAGACTTTGGACAATGGTACTTTGAAGGGAGGTTTCAAAAATAGTTTTTAAGTAGCAACAAGTAGTAGGGAGAACCATAAATCATTCTTGAGGCCACTATATTGAACTATTTAGGAAATAAACAAGCATAAGGGTTGAAAAAGAATTAAAACTACTTAATAAAACCTTCAGTAGATGAAAACATAAAGACAGTGAAGAGTAAATAGGTCTAAAGTGCTTCTAGGAGACATTTCTTAGCCTAAAACTTTTACTCTACTGTAAGCAAGAAATGATGAAAAAAGAATGGAACACAGGAAAAACATAAATAGATTAGAATACTTCATCAATAGCTAAGCTCAGGGATCCAATGATAGAGCTTTCTCCATCAACAAACAGGTCAAAACATCCAAAGGTTCCAATACATCAATTTCTTTTCAATCTCAGCAGAACTATGTATTACTTCAAAGAGTTATCAAATTCCCCCATGCAATGAGTTCAAATGTAGTATTTATGCTGCAAATGAGGAGGTGGAACTATCTAGGGTTAAAAATGTTATTAATGACACAGTAAATGCACTCCTATCCTTAAAAACCATGCAAGGCATAAGGTAGGAATATTTCTCAACTACTTATCTGTGTATTAAATCTGTCTTTGCTTCCTGAGGATAAAACAGTTGAAAAGATTGACTTTGAGGCCTTTTTCTATCTTTTCAATAACTATCTGACAATTTATAATATCTTCTTTAGTGTAATAATTGTCTATTTGTCTTTTTAGGTATAAAGTAAGTGAAAGGTGTCACTTTTGATTTACTGAGTGAATAACCACTCCTTTGATGTATCCGAGGCTATTCTTAAGCCTATTTTGCCTTGATTTCATCATAAAACTGTTTTTTAAGGCCCTTTTAGCCTTTATCTGCTAATTTAAACTTTTAACACTTTTGTATGTCTCTTTATACCTTGATACTCTGTTTTAACTCTGATTTTGTGTTTTTAAGGCTAATCATGCCTTCTTCAGTCTTCAATTTGTCCTTTTCCTGACTGTATCCACCTTTAAACTGTGTTTTATCATTAAAATTGTAAGATTAAACTTGTAATCCTTCAATCTTCTACCTTAACCGTTTTCACTGTGACTATTCGCTGGCTTTCCCTTTAATCCATTGTTTTAGCCTTTAACCCCTTTCAGAACTACTTCAAAGCTTTCTCAGTTTATCTTTAGTTGTGTCTTTGTCTTTTAATTATCATATTAAGCTTTTAATCTTTGTTTCTTTGGTATTTCTTCCTATTTTACTGATTTTTCTTTGTTTTGTTGTATGCAGGGTCTCTTCTGGTGCGTCGAGGGTTTGATTGTATAGCCCGTGCTTACAAAACACTGATAGAACCATGAAATCAACCTTGGTAATTCCTTTTCTTCGTCACTTGGCCTCTGTTTGGACTGTGAAAGTCATTACCTTCAGGCCCGACCTTTTATGGACTGTGGGAGGATTTTCAGCCCTTAAAACCGCCATAGAACCTGCAAAAAACACAAAATATGTTGCAAAATCCTACGCGAGGACTTAAAATTTCTTTACAGAGGTTAATGGAGTGGCAGAGGAATAGTGAGGAAGAAATGAATGCATAGAAAGGCTTTCCATGGAAAAAAACCACGAAAAATGGGTTTAAAATGACTTTGGCGCGAAAAACGGGGGAAATGGTTTTGACAAAACACCGGCGGTTTTCGCGTGAAAAATGGGTGGTAAGTGGTTTATGTTTGATTGAACATGATTCAATCATCGCACAACACCTGTCCCTTACGAAACTAGTGGTTCCACATGATTTGGGTGGTTTAAACCCGACATAAAAATCGTGTGATATCACATATGAGCCATCAGATGGGAAGGGGCAGATCCGACAGTGCGGAGAGGAGAGCGATCGAAAGGTGAGCGGGAGGGAATGTTAGTGGGAGACAGGTGGTAGCCGGAGATTGGGGTACTCGGCTGGGTAATGGGAAGTAGGCCCAGGAAGTGTTGGGTGACGGGATTAAACGAGAGCTGTTAGATTAAATAAATCAACAGCGAAGATTGATTTGTGGAGTGATAAGGTGGGGAAAAAAGAAATAAAGGAATGTGGCAAAGGAAGGAAAGGGATGGTAGGGGTGAATTATCACCATCATATCATATAGATCTACAGCCATGATATGTTTTCGGGGGGAAAATAAAAGCAAAAGAGAAGGGGGCTGGGGATTAGGAAGGAGGCTTGGTCCTGTGGAGGGATAAGGTGACCAGGTGCAGAGGGAAAGGGCTAATCGCATCGGGGGATCGGTATAAAAAGATAAGGGGGAAAAGGAAAAAGGGATTTTCAATGCGATGGGAGTTTGGGTTCTTGGTCATAGCACTTGGACATATGGAGGAAAGGAGTGAAAGGTTTAAGCCCTCGGGGCTTCGACCCTAAATTGTACAAAGACTATTTTTAGGCCAAAATGGGTTTTTTAGGCCATTTTTAGAAATTACGATAGGTAAAAAGGGATGTTTTAAACTAAAAAAAAGTGAATTTAATGGTTTAAAATGGGTTTTAAAACCATATAAAGGAGTTATGATGGTTTGGAGGGGTTTTTGATGATTTTACAAGGGGTTTTTTAGGGAAAATGGAGGATAATGAAGAGGGAAAAAATGATTTTTAGCAAGGAGAAATGACTATTTGGATAAGTGAAAAATGAGTGAAAATGAGCAGATAGATCTTGAAAACAACTTCCCTTTGAGATGGTAGGATAACTTGGAGGATTTAAGTGAAAAATATTCAGTGAATTGATAGGTTTAGGATGATGAAGGCTGTGAGATTTCTAGAACTCATGATGTTTCTTTGAAACATTATTTCTAGAAATCTAGGATTGGCAATTTAGTCATCTTTGGATATCATCAGAATTATGGATGACTAAAAAAATAAAAACAAACATATTTTTGATTGGATTCCAAATGACTTACAAAATTATATGATCATGACACAGATATGGGACCAGTTCGTCCGAAAGGATACCCATGGCACAAATGTCGCAGAGGCGAAGTGGATGCTGAAGACCCTGGTAGGAATCTACACACTGTTCAAAGAAACTTGGAGAGTTTGGCTCGCCAAGTGCCTATGTCTACAGTAGAAGACTTACCAGAGGCTATCCAGAGACAGGTAGTCGGGGTAGCGCGAGACTGGGCGCGGTTATTCCACCGTGTGGCTACTACGATTGTGTTCTATAGGAACATGAATGTTGGTCAGGGGTCATAGATTTTTGTTGGATGACTGTATTATATTTTTGAGACTTGAACATGATCAGGCATAAGCCCTAATTTTGTAGGATAGATGAGTCAAAATTTTTGTATAGTTTTTTTTACATTCTGTTGAGATATACATATATACATCGGTTTATGATGCGATGAAACAAATGTGTGAAAATGTATGATGATTTTGATGATTTGATTTAAAGTATTGAATGAATAATATGCCATTCAATTGCTTGATTAGCCAATGAATCTACCATGTGATTGTTAGCTCGAGGAATGTGAATAAACGTTATAAATTGAAATGATCTTTGCAATAAACGTACCCTAAAAAACAATCGAAACAAGAAAGAATTCCAGACCCAATATATATTGTTTAATTGTGAGACTACCAACTGGGAGTCCAAGAATACTACCAATGAATCAACACATGAAGATATTTATTCTAAAAGTAGATTAATGATTACAGTGTATTCTGCTACGTTATTGGAAGCAGCACCAATGCAAACCCCTCTTGAAACTAACAGTTGACCAGATGGATAATGAAGTACCCAAGCTGCGGAAGCTAAGTTCCGGGTGTGTCTATTAGCACCTGTTATCACCCTAGTAATTCTCAGGTTGTGGGATGGGGATTTTTTTAGTTAAGAAAACCAGGGGTAACCAAGAACTGCTTTGGGAATTCAGGATCTAGCCTTCCTGAGCTCCAGAGAGGGATCTCTCCTAAATATTTAGCTTTGTTTTGGTAAAGGGTTTTAGGCTAGCTATGAGTGAGCAATAGGACTGATTTTTAGAAGTGTGGTAGGAATAAAAAGTATTTCAAGGTAAACCAGAGGGATCTACTAGAACATTGGGCAATGGAGTCAACTCTCTAGGCAAGCAAAGCTAGGAAATAAGACTTAAAGATGCAAATGTACTAAGGGAAGGACATATGACCTTATAAGGCTTTGAATAGGTTTTGAGGATTGAATGGGTGAAATCTGAACAAAAGGGCACTTAAGAATCCTTAAGTTACAGATAAGAATATTGAAGAAGGGGATCAAACTGGGACCTAGAGCAATTAAGAATTCTATGGTCCGGTTATCAAGTAGAAAACATCAAAATTCCAACTAGTTTAAAATATAGAGCTTATTATCACTAATTATGTTTAATTTATCCTTATTTGATCATTACAGAATAGAAACACATCAAATTAAATGTATGTAAACTTTTAAGAATAACACTGAAAACAGGAAAAAATATGAGACTTATCTTGTCACCAGAAGAATCCTTAGTTATGAAGTCTCTAAACTTGTTTCCAGGCTGCTGCTTCACTAATTGACTCACACCACTTTCAATATGTCCAGAAAAATGACTATAATTTTCTTGAGAAATTTTATTCCACCTGAAATACTTCAAGGAGTGAAGTATTTATACAAATTCTAAACTAAAATATCTTGAAAAATATCAAGATTGGTTTACAAAATATCTCTAATTGTTTTACATAAATAGAACTTAAGTAAAGGACACTCAAGACTAATGCATCTATTTGGCACTATTTTTTATGGATAGGTGATTACAAAGAGGAGAATTCGAATTTGATCCAACTCTTATTTGATGATGAGGCATCCAAGTCACTAATTGTTTCCTTTCTTTGTGCATTCTGCTCCAACAATTCTGCAAACTTAGGGTCCAATGATATATTTTTATTTCTCAATCCATAATAGATATGTAAAAAGTGAGAGAGGTTATTTTAGAAAAATATGTTGGTGAGTTTCCTAAAATTCCTCTCCAGCTGTCCATAATAGGCTTTGAAACAATATGTGTAAAAAAAGAGTTTTACAGAGTTTGAACAATAGCCTGTAAAGATGTGCATGTATCTCTCATTATGAAATGACTGTGAAAAACGTGAGAAAGGTTTTTGTAGATGGGTCTCTTAGGAACAAAAAACTTATTCATTTTTGTATGATGTATTTCTTATTGGTGACAATATTCTCTGCAAAATTATGACTTAACAGGAATTATCTGCAAAAAGTGCTCTCCAATATTGTTTAATATTTCCCAATCCATACTGGTTGTTAGAAACATGAGAGAGGTTTTTGTAGTTGAGAATATTAGAAACATAAAACTCCTTCATTTATTTCAAAATTCATTTTGGATTGGTCACAATAGTTTTTGCAAAACAATGACTTAAACATGAATTTCTGCAAAAAAGTTCCTTCTTGTTGTGTTTTCATCTTTTCACCTTTTTGTTCTTTTTAACTATTTTACTTTCACTTTAGATAAAATTCATTGTTGGTGAAAGTATTTTCATCTCTTTTTACCTTTACTACCTCCATTTTTTACTTTTACTATTTTATTTTGACTGTCTTGTAACTTTGTTTTGACCTTTCACTCTGACTTTTACCTAATACACTTTATCCATTGATACTCTTCAACTGTTATGATTTTCTTTATCCCTATGAATTCTGATTTCATTTTTATCATTCACTGTGCAAATTTCATCATTCTGATCTCTCCCTGACTTGATTTTACTCTTTATTTGTATACAAAATTGTTTGTTGAATGAAGCTTTTGAATTAAAATCTGAGAAATTGGAGCAAACAATTTTGTCAACTGGTATTGAAACTATTGGCCCAATTTCTTATTCTGACAATAACCTGCAAAAAGAAAAAAAATTGTTAATGAAACAGAGGTCTGCAAGGAGGTGATTGAAGTCTCTTGAAAGACCTGTGGAATGAGATCAATCTGTGGAGGTTTAAATCTGTTTTTTAGGCATTGTTAGGCTTACTTCTGCAAGTTTAAATAGTTTGCATGAGTATTTCACTTTAATAGAGGGAATTTTGAGCAATTATTTGGTAAATATAGTCTTCAATGGGTATTTTAGTGCTCAATTAGGAATCTAAGAGATGAAAAACTAAGTTAAGACAGGAAACAAGGGTTTCCTGAATGGTTGAGACTAAAAGATGACTTGTTAGGAGATCTATAGGTTCAAAGACCTTTTCAAGCCATGGAAATGTTTTTTCAAGGGTTTATACTGAAGATTGAACTTAAAATAGAGGCTTTTGATGTCGATATGTTGCAGTTGAAAGGTGTCTCTGGCCTTCAAATAGAGATTCTGTAGGTCAAAATGGAGCTTTCAGGCGTGTAATGGGTCTTTCAGGTACAAAATAGGCACACAGAGGGTAAACATCGGATTCAGGAGCCGAAAAGGATTTACTAGAGGTTTACCAGTCGGGCATAGCTTATAACATTCACATAAACCTTATAACAAAGGTTTTAACTTTTATTATAAACCTTATAAAACGTAATATTGGTGAGTTACACATCTGGCGGAAAATTTTTATTGTTTCAACTATAGAAAACCGTTGGTGGTTTTCGAATTGGCTGCAGGCGATAAGTTGTTTTTGGCTTTTGGAACACGATCAAATAAAAAGGGGACACGTAGCATTGGGTTGTATTGGAAAAAAACTTTTATCGCATGATTTTCATAAAACATGGGCCGGGCACTTTATTTGCGCGATATAAGTTTTGGGCCCTCAGATCTGACATCAGAAAGAAAACAGTCAGGATTAAATGAAAAGATGTGGGGAAAGTATAGTGGGACCAAGGCATCGATTATTGACCATTGATCTGGCGGATGGAAGATCAACAATGATCGCTTAACGCGATGAGTTGTAGTGTGGTCGGGGACTGGAGTTGTCGGGTTACATATGAATCGTTGGATTGTGAAGGGATGATCAGACAACTATAAAGCAGCGCGATAGGATGTGAAGAGACACGGGGATAAGAATATCATGCTTGTTTGGAGTTGTAGGATCAAATGAGTGTTAGGGATCGGAGGGTCAATATTGAATCTGATAGCTGAAAGATATAAGAAGGTTTTTATATATAAAACAAGCTTTATACATAAAAAAGGTGGTCGGGAGGGGTAAAAGGGCTTTGAACCAAGGTTAATATTTGCGGAGATGGGATATATATCGTTGGGAAATGGTTAGGTTATAGTTTTAACCTTGGTTAAAGGGAGTCGAGAAATAAACAAAGGGATGGGTTTTGAAATTTAGTTTAAACAAAACTTCGATATTTTTGTTTTAAATACATAATTAAACATGTTTAAATATTTTTTCATATATTTATTATATAGTAAATTAAATCAAAATGATTTAACTACCATAGGGGGCGAAATATTTATATAAAGATATATTTAGCCAAAAGGGGTATAAAGTGGGTTTTTTATTTAAACATGTGGGAATAAATAACTTTGGCTAAAGTTATATTAAATGGGTTTTTGGGGCTATTATATAAAAGGGAGTTATATAATATAGGAAAAGGTTATTTCTATAGGGAGTTAATAGATAAGTTAAAATTAATATGAAAATGGAACAAAGTATACTCAAAATACATAAACATAACCAAGTAAAGTGAAGTTTTAAAAGGCAAATTTGCATCATATTAACCTCATCACTTTAACTTATGATAAAATGTAATTTTGAGGGCTTAGTGTTTTCATGTGATGAAGGAAATTAGTCAAAGGGGAATTATAGTATCTTTAAGTAAAAATGAGGTTTTACTTAGGATTATTCAGGGGAATGAATACATGATATGGAGAATGATGCAATTTTGGGGATTAATATAGACATTTTACATTTTCCACTTATCATCCATAGAGCCTTGGGTCTGGTCCCAACAAAAGTCAAGGAAATGCCTTGAGCCTTTCTGACTGATAGTTTAGAATGTTTAATGACTATGGGAAGGGGGAGTTAGTTATTTTTCAGCCTTGATGAATGATATTTACATTGAGACTTCTCACTTTCTTCTACCTACCCAACTTACCATGCTAACATTTTTTCCTCCTTTTTAGTAAGGTGCATTTGAGCTAGCAACCTTTATAGCATTTATTCTTTCTGAAAGAAAATAAGCTATCTAATTCTACATTTATTTCATCCATGAATCCAAATTAAACTGTTGGATTCACTTATTTCTCTACCGAACTACTGAATTGTCATGATTAAACTGTATGACAATTCTTTATTCTCTATCTACAACATTTGAAATTGAATAGTGACAAGTCAAGATTAAATTGTTCAATTCATCACGGAGTATGGCATTTATTGACACTCTACCATAGTCAAAAGGTAAAATTAGTGGCATTTATACTTGCACACTTTCATGTTTTATTCATTTTTCTTTTGGGGTCTTTTATTTTTTCCAAGTCCTTTGATTGTACTTTTAGGACTTTTTACCCTCTTTTTGATTTTTTGATTTTTTTTGAATTTTTTTATTTTTTACAAAATATGCGAATACAACTTGCAGAAGGCAAAGTATGAACATATTTACAAAATTACCATTAGTCAAATCAAAATTATGAATCCTATATTTATAGGTTTCTAACAGCACCATCGATGAAACCATAATGACTCATGATATCCAATACAACCTACCAAAGCAGATCAAAAATCATCACCATCACCTCATAGACCGAAAACTCAAATATGTACAAACACAAAAACAAAAATATATACAAAAAGAAAAATTCCAGGCCAAGGCCTAGGCATAATACCTTTTCAGATAGAGCCCATGTCTGGGCTCCACCAACTCATTTCCCTCAAAATCGACCAAGGTATAAGCTCCTTTTTTAAGGACCTTTTTAACGATGAAGGGGCCATACAACATAGACTTGAATTTACCTGCCCCACAGGGCATCCTTTTCCTAGGCATAAACCACAACAAGGTTGCCTTCAGAGAAAACCCGAGGTTTGACTCCTTTATCGTACTAAACTTGGACCCGTTTCTTATGTGCTTAATTCATCGTGGCGGCATCTCGACACTACTCATCAAGATGTTCTAGATGAAGGAGGCATTCTTCAAGACTCGAAGTGTCAGGAAGAAGTTTTATAGCCAACTTAAGATAAGGAATCTCACACTCAATGGGAAATATTGATTCCAACCCGTAAGCTAGTTGAAATGGAGTAAAACCAGTTGTAGTCTTGACTAACATCCGGTATGCCCAAAGCGCAGGATACAACATAATGTGCCAGTT
This sequence comes from Pinus albicaulis, assembly GCA_034641835.2. Classification (NCBI taxonomy): domain Eukaryota; kingdom Viridiplantae; phylum Streptophyta; class Pinopsida; order Pinales; family Pinaceae; genus Pinus; species Pinus albicaulis. The sequence goes on from CM076579.1 coordinate 1,574,725,635, forward strand.
AGATATAGCTTTATCAATTTTCCATTGAAGAATGGTCTTCAAGGATTTGTTCACGGCTTCCACTTGCCCATTGGCTTAAGGATAATAAGGGGATGAATGCTCTTGCTGGAAACCCAATTTTAGAGCTAACTCAACCATCATGCTGACCTGAAAATGACTACCATGATCAGTGACAATCTCTTTAGGAATACCAAAATGAGCAATAACTTGATTGAAGAGAAAAAGAGCTGCTGTCTCACTGTCATTCGCAAAAGTAGGCATAAGCACGACCCTCTTTGTGAAGTAGTCTACTGCTACAATAATATACTTGTGACCTGTTGGGGTTCCCATGTTTTGGCCAGATCGGCAAGACCAAAAGATGAGACAACATTAGAACCACTTTTAGACCCTAGGATCTAGCCCTCTTGGGTCCAGAGAGGGATCTCTCTAGATAGGTAAAAGTTTTATGTCTTTGAAGCTCTGTTTTGAGATATTAAGCTAGTTATAGGAACAGGGTTTGTTGGCTTGGTTTTTTGTTTGGTTGTTGGGAATCAGGAAGGAAGGGTTCAATATAAGACAAGGATGAGCAAAGAGGATTTTAGGCAAAGGAGAGATAAATCCAGAGAACATCCAATACCATTGGGCAATGGAGTCAGAAAAGGGTTTACTTGCTATTCAATATGCAGGCTTTCAGTTGGGTTAGTCATCTAAAGCATTGGATCTTAAAGATGATTGTGTGGTGTGGAAAGGAAAGAAAGAAGGTGAAAGTAAGGAAACCTCCAAAGTGACCTTTCAAGAATCAGATCCAGGGACAAGACATGCCATTGGACAACCTGTGATCTAAAATCTAAAAGGCTAACTCTTCAGAAAAGGAAACATAAAATATTTAAACACAAAGGTGAAAACCTGAGATCAGAGAGAGACTTTAAACTCTCAATGCTTCGGCCTCCAGCTTATGGGAACTTGGAAGGATTTCAATTAATTGAAAGGATCCTAGTGAGACAGAGACAGAGTTATAGACTACCAGTATCTCAATTCATTCAATTAAAGCCTAACAAGAACATCTAAGAATAGATTCATTAATTCATACATCAGCTAGCAGTATATCTGACAACTACACTGGTTAAATTAGCTTGAAATAAATCCTCAGATAACACATAAAGCATAAAACATTGTAGACAAGGAGAGCAGAAACATAGGGTACCTAACAAGGGTAAATCTTATGCCAGATTTCTAATGCGTGCCAGAAGAAATGAAATGCAATGAAATAAAAGACAAAGATAGGAAAATATCACCACTGCTTTAAATCAGGATCCAAAAAAATGTGCTTGTCATATTAAAGAGCAACACTAGTCAAGTACAACATTTCCAACAGCTTGGTATTCAGTCTGAAAAATCTTCCTCAGCCTATCTTACAACTTTACATAGAGAACATGTCTTAAAAGAAACAGCTTGTAGTTCACAGATATCTGATCAACAACCTTACAATGAGTTTCTTCATGAATTTTATAGCGAAAGGGGCAGAGAAGGTAGATGGAAAACTAAATGTAGCATTAAAACTCAGAAGAGGAAGAGGGCTGAGGCCCCATTCTGTTTTAAATTCTGGGCATTTATTTATGGTACTCTTTGGATGAAAGAGTGGCCTTTGTCAGGCTAAAAATTACTCCAGGCATGTCTCTGATGTGTTCTCGGCTGCAGTACTTGAGGTACTCTGGTGAATTAAACAAAAAGGTAAAATAATGATGCTAGGGTCTGCCATACTGTGAAAAAAATTCTCTGATAGCATAAGGATTGTTCTCAGGGCATAAAACCTCTCTAGAACACGGCATAGAATGAAAACTGTGTGGGCACTTCATCCTTTCATGGGAGGAAACTTCTGCTAATTTGAAACGCTGTCAATATTGTTCTCTGCATGTGAAATTTCGAGTTTTAATGGTGCTGGGGAGATCTTGACCATGTCGTAAACTATCCATTTAATAGGGAAAAACTTTTTGACACTCTCCCGAGCAACATGCTGTAATATCGAGCTCTGAAACTAGCTTCTCTGTGCACTGTGCCACTACAATAGTGCATATGAACCATGGCGGTTTTCCGCCTGCCTGTAGCCCTGCAAAACATGTAAACACGTTAAGAAAACCATGCATGGGGAGGGTGGATGTAGAGGGGGAAATGAGAATGGAAGTATAGCCACATGAAATGGTGAAATAGCACAGGGTGATGGCGAAAAACACAGCGAAACAACGAAGAATTGTCTGGTGAAAGTTGGCGGAATGCAGCAAATTTTAATGTGAAAATTGGACTTTTGACCTTTGAGCGAAATATAAAGGGGAAGGATGAAAATGCGATGAAAACACGTGGAAAGGGTGATGTGGTGGGACCCGGTCAATGGCGGGGCATGGATTTAATTCTAACCGTCCGATCTCAGGAGGAGATCGACAGTGGAAAACACATCGGAGGGCGACAGATGGCGGGCCAGGGGTCTCATTGCCTTGAGCTAACTCCAGAGCATCTTCGTGGCGTGATCACCATTGGATGGGAAGCTTCAGATTGAACGGTGTACGTGCATATTGCGCCAGGTCCACAGTCGAACGTTAATGGCCGATGGGGGTGATTTTTCAATAGTGCTCGAAGACACGTGTCAGATGGTGAATGGCATTGCTGCGAAATGAAAAATACCGCTCACCTTCCAAAGGCGGTGCAATGGAAACGGTCGGTTTATGAATAAGGCGCGATTGTGGGGACCACCAAGGTGGACGGAATATGAGCCATCAGTTTGTGGATCAGATCGACGGTTGTGATGCGATAGAAGGGTGAATGGGGGGGGGCACGGGCGCGATGGGATTGCGAAGACCATCGGATCTGTATAGATCGACGATTAGTACTCCACCCGACCATTTATTAATAAGTGCTCTATGGGCTAGCACCTTGTTTAGCACCCGAGTCATGTGGAGAAAATGGTTTTGGGGGCTAGCCGAAAGGGGCTAGGCATGATATGTTAAAATATGGGTTTTTGGCTTGTTTTTAATGCAATTTGAGGCCAGAAATGGGTAACGATAGAGAGAGTAGGGGGCTATCAAACCAAACAAAGGTTATTTGAATGGTTTAAGAGGGGAATGGAGGTGATTTAGAAGGTTTAGGAGGGATTTTGGGGTAAAAAGGGGGACTTTGACAAAAGGGAAAAAGGTTAAAATGGGACATTCTGCAGGGATACAAGGGGCAAGTGGAGGCCTCCTTGACCACAATTTTTTACAATCAGTAAGGCTTTCTCAGATGGAAATAGCAGTGGAAATTAATCAAAGGGTAGAGGGCACAAAGAGGCTTCCAAGGGTGATGTGTGTTTCAGGAGAAATGCATTCCTTGAAGGCTCAAAAAACAATTTAGCCCCCTATTTGCTTGTCGAAAAATTCATAGGGGGCTAACAGTGGCTCCACACGGGGATGGCTTAGTCTTGAAGGAGTCAAGAATTCAGAACATGATCTTTGGAGTAGGCCAGATGCCTTGTACTTGACCCATCCATCTTCTTTCTTGGATCAGCTGCCATGAATTGTGAAAACATCAAATCAGTAGAAAAAATCTCTCAAACAATCTACCTACCCATCCTACAATCCTAGCATTTTTTATTTTTTACTTTTTTTCAGGGTGCATTTGGACTAGCAGACCCTTTGCATCATTTATTTTTTATAAACAGGAAAATAAAACCTATTCTATTTCTACCCTTATTACTCCATGAGACCAGATTAGACTGTTGGTCTCATATGTTTCTCTACCTAATCTAATATATGCTGGGATTAAACTGTCCAGCAGATTTCTTCTCTACATTCTACAACAAAAATTTAAAAACAATCAAACTAGGATTAGACAGTCTAGTTTGCTGTGGATCCAAGGCATAAAGATAGTTGCACATGGAAAGAAATTTGCAGAAAACTAAAAACAAAATCTTGAAGGCTTCAAATATGAAGTTTTGAAGCATCCTTTCTTTCTTTGTGACTCAAGTTTTTAGCTTGTTAGAGTCACTTTCTCTTCTACATTTCAGCTCTAGTTTTGGGCATGTCAGAGCTGATCCTTTTCTTCTTTGTTGGCTCAGGTTTTGATCATGTTAGAACTATTTGTTTTTCATTTCTTTTGGCTCAGGTTTTGATCGTGTTAGAGCCAATATTTACACATTAGAGGTTGATATTTTGAGCATGTCAGAACCTCTCTCTTTATTTTTTGAAGCGTTTTCTCTTTTTCTCAGAAAACAAAACACAGCAATGGAATTTACAATGAAAATGGAAACTAGAAATTGGAAATTAGTAGTAATAATGTTTGAGCATCCTGCCATTGACAGGACCCCCAAACAACTTTGTGCCATCTAGCTCTTGTAGAAAAAAGGCATTTGGACCAACAGTGGCCTGGATGATGTATGGACCCTACCACAAACTATCAAATTTGCCATGCTTTCCTTTGTCTTCTCTTCTTGAGTCCCACTTCAGAACTTTATCTCCAATTTTGAAGTCACATGCTTTTGTTCTTTTGTCAAACAACTTCTTTATATTTTCCTGAACTTTGATAGCTCTATTATATACCTCTTCTCTTGTTTGATAAAGATGAATTGTTTGGTTTATCCTCCTCACCATGCTGTCTTCCTCTGTTTGTATCTCTTGGACCAGTTTAATCACTGGTACCCCAAGGCTGGTAGGAAATACTGCCTCTATTCCAGAAACAAGATGATATGGTGACATGCCAATGGATTTCTTTGTTGTAAGCCTGTCAGCCCATAGAGGATGCACTAACTTGTTATACCATGAATTTTTATTCTGTTCAAGTAGTTTTTTGATGATGGTCACCAAGCTCATGTTTGATGATTCAGCTAACCCATTACCTTGCAGATAATAAGCAGTTGAATGACCGAGTGCTATTTGATACCTGTGACAAAAATCAACCATTTTCTTGGATCCAAAAGCAACAACATTATCAGTGATTATTTTTCTTGGGCAACCAAACTGAGAGAGGATGTGGTCTTCTAGGAACCTAATGATGACCGATCTGTGGCATTCCTAGAAGGGATGGCCTATATCCACTTAGTGAAGTAATCTGTGGCTGTAACGATCCATTTGTGTTGTGCAGAAGAAGCTGGGTGTATTTCTCCAATGAAATCTAAGCCCCATTGTAAAAAGGGGCCTTCAACAGTGATGGGTTGTAGTGGTAGAGGTAGGAGCTTTCTTTTGCCTTCAAAGATCTGGCATTTATGGAAGGAAATTATCATCTTATGGATGTCATTGAAAAGTGTAGGCCAATAATAGCCAGCTCTGAGTATTTTGCTAGCAGTGGCTTTCCAGTTCAGGTGGCCTCCACACTCTCCTGCATGAAATTCCTGTTGAATCCTCTCTGCTTCAGTTTCAGGCAAACATTTAAGCAATAGTCCATTTGTATTTTTCTAGTATAAACATTCATCTAGTATGCAATATTTTCTAGCTTTTAGCTTCAGGAATCTGGCCTTGGTCTTTGACAGTTCAGGAGGGGCATTGAGGTGTGTGAGCACATACAAAATGCCAGAATACCATGGAGAGTTCTAAAACTTCTTCTTAACAATGGGATCAAGCATCCCTTCCTTCTCATCCAAGGCATCTACCATGTTGATGTCGAGGGCTTGTAAATTTTATTCATCCATGAGTTGAGCTAGGCCCTGACCTTTGATCAGTTTTGTGGGTTTTATCTCAAGGTTGTACTCTAAGATCACAACAATCCATTTGCCCATCTTCCCATCTGGGTCCTGAGACAAGATTGTTGGAATATTTTCATTGATGGAAAAGGATGTGGAAAAGGACTTGGAAAAGGCATGGGAAATGAAAAAGAACAGAGGAAGAATGCATTTATAGTGACAAGCAGTGAATTGAAGGAGAATTGTCTAAAAACAGGGTTGATTTGAATTAACGGATATCAGAACCTCTGCGAAAAGTTAATTCATGTATAAATATTAAATATAATTCTGATGGAGGAGAAAGAAAATCTGTGTATGGTTGAGTTTTGGTGATACTCTGTTAAGGTGGAAATACCTAAAGAAATTAATTTAGGGATTAATGGTGCTCTAGTTCTATAAGTTGTTCGAGAAACCAATACGATCGACAGTGGAGTAATATGCCTCTGCCTCTATGTAGGTATGGAAGGTCTATGAGTCTCGGCGTTGTCTGTGTAATAGAACCTAGAGTATGAATAAATCGATTATATAAAGAAAACACTGAAGCAGAGTTTTAATCGTTTAAACAATAAGTCTAACAGAACCATGTGCTAAGACAGAAGCGTGATCGAGAGGAACAGTGATGGTGGTGTGGAGCGAAACCGTGGTCTTTTTCGCACCACCTTTCGATGATACGCGGTATTTTCTGGATGGGGAGTGATTCCATAAAGGTGTTGACACACGTCCCTACAAAACCGCCAAGCGCACGATAACTATCATCCATCGCACGTTAACAATCGACCCAGGATGGCCAGCAAAATTGCTTATGCGCCGCCGATCTGTAAAGAAGCCATTGGACGGTGATCGCTTGATGAAGAAGCACAGAAGATAATGAAGATACACGATGAATAACACAAGTACGACGCGCCATCGCGCGTTATTGCTCGTGCAAGTTGCCCAAGCGATATCCATCGATCTTGGAGGCACGCGATCCAACGGTGATCGGGCAATGGACTTGCACGAAGTTTATTTTGGTACGGAGGGGTGCATATGTGGGCCAGGGGTCAAAGTTTTATTAATATTAAACTATTCGAAAGCATTGGATTTTTATATAAATCCCGAATTAAAATTTCATTGAATTTTTAATTAAAAATAATTTTATGGGGGCAGTGTAAAGATTTAAAAATTCAGAAGGGGTACCCCCGCAGTTGAACAAGCAATCAAGCATTGACCAAAAATCGACGGTGGAGATTAAGTGCGGGGGCACCAACCAAAATTTTCATCCGTACCACAAGAGCCCCCCGCAGTGACATAATGATGACTATGCAATATTTGTTTATCAATTGATAAATGAATTAATAAAGAAATAAAAACCCCAAGGGCCAAACTATTGGAAATATTGTCAAAGGAATACCATTAGAGGTTGAAATGGTTTTTGACTCATGGTTTTAATAAAGGTTAGAACTATATAAAGGAAAAAGATGATTATTCGATGGGTGGGAGAGAGAGAGAGTTGATGTAGAAGGATTTCCTCTAAGGAATATCTATATGGACAGATGACGTGCTTAATTGATGATTCTGAGTCCATGATGCACCTATCAAGATATTGATCTAAAGGTGATGAGTCTTGAGATTATTCAACAAAAGAAACGATGAAGAGCTAGCGCATGTCTGCTGAAGAACACATATGGATCCGGTTGGAATTTCTGAAGATTAATATACACAGAAGGATACACGCGATGATGAATGCATATATTCTCTGAAGTCTGGATCACTTCTGATGTTTAGGGTACAGTGGTTTGCAGTGAGTCTGAGGGTTGAAGACTTCAGTTTGGAAGTAGAAATTTTCTGCCAGTAGAAACTTGTGTTATATTCAGGGGGTTGAAGCTCCCTTCCAGGAGAGGCTGGTAAATGAGAGAAGGTTATATCCTTCCACAGGTGGGTGCCTGCGTGCTGGTATAAGTCTACACCAGCATATATTGTAAGAAGTTTTCTCTATAATAAAATATTGAAGACTGAGATTGCAGCAGCGGTGGTTTTCTCTCGAATTGGGTTTCCACCTTAAATTCTGGTGTCCATATGTGTAGTTCATGTTTGATGGTTTGTTTTGTTACTTCTGTTCATGCTTAATAAAGACATAATAAGATATCTAGACATACATGTTGGATGTAGTACTGTAACATATGGTTTTAAGAGAAAAGAAACAAAAATTGTTCAGCTTTAAATACTGATTCACCCCCCCCTCTCAGTATTTTTCCCAACAATTGGTATCAGAGCAGGTCCTTCTGAAAAAGCTTAGCCACTAGAAGGAAGATCAATCAAGATGAGCAATCAAGATGGAACATCATCTATCAGGCCTCCTCTCTTCAACGGAAATAAATTAATCTTTTGGAAAACAAGGATGAGGTCCTATCTTCAGTCTATGGGAGAAGATGTATGGGCAATTGTTGAACAAGGATATCAATATCCAGTTGCAGTGCCAACGGATCCAACTGAAAGAAAGAACTATGAAACAAATGCAAAGGCAGTCAATGCTCTATTGAGAAGTCTAACTAAATCAGAATTCGTCAAAGTCATGCAGCTGAATACAGCTAAGGCAATACGGTACAAAATCATTCTAAGCTATGAAGGTGATGCAAAGGTAAAAAGTGCTAAACTTCAAACTCTCATAATTCAATATGAGAATCTAAAAGTGCTTAATGAAGAAAGCATTGCAAATTTCTTTCTACGTCTTGATGATATTGTAAATCGCATGAGAAATCTGGGAGAAACAATAACTGAATCTACTTTGGTTGAGAAAATTTTAAGATCTCTAACAGCAAAATTTGAGTCAAAAGTTTCAGCTCTTGAAGAAAAGTAGGATCTTCAAAATCTCACTGTGGTACAACTTCATGGCATACTAACTACATAGGAAATGAGAAGAGGAGGACCATATGAAGTCAAAGAAGCAGTCTTTAGAACTTCTACAAAAGGGAAGGAAGTACAAATAACAGAAGGATCAGGGTATGTCTCACAAGAAGATGAGATAAAATTCGTAAAGAAACTTCAACTTGGCACAGGACGGTTTAGAGGTAAGCTTCCTTTCAAATGTTTTGATTGTGGAAGAGTTGGTCATTATGCTGCTAAATGTCCTTATAAAGAAACACATAAAAAGGGGAAGGAAGTAGCAAGAAGGAATAATAATCATGTTAGCTCCAGAAAGAGTTTCTATACTCATGAAGATAGTGATGGGTTATCTGATAGTGAGGAAGAATGTCAACAAGATCTTAGACTACTCATGGCATTTGAAAAAGAATCTAGAGAAGAAAAGGATACTTTTGTGGATGCTCTAGAAGACAGTGATTTTTTTGATGAAAACAATAAACTCAAAATCTGCCTAGAAGAGAGTAAAATAATCATAGAAACTCTGAAAAATCAACTTGGAGAAAAGGAGAAACATAATGAGGAATTAGATTCTGAAGTAGTAAGTCTAAGAAAAGAAATTGAGAAAGTAAAAACTCTGAATCTTAGATTTGCTAAAGGATCAGAAACCTTAGATGGGATTATCAAGGTACAACGTTCTCCTCTTATTAAGACAGGTCTTGGATATATTGGAGAATCTTCTCAGGCTTCAGCACCAAATTATCTAAAAGCAGTTACAACTGGTTTACAACATGCTGCCACTCAGCAAGGGAATAAAGAATCTTTACAGGTAAAGCATGATCATTTCAATTCAAGGAACACTAACAGGAATGTCTTTCAAAGAAACACCAATCAACAGATAAATTCATATAGAAGATCTTATGATCGCAGAAATTTCTTCTTCAATGGACAATGTTTCTCATGTCAAAGCTATTCAATGTGTAGCATATAAAAATATTATGACAAGAGAAGAAAGAAAGAAAAGGATTGATAATGAAGCAATGAAGAATAATTATAACAACTTTTCTCCTCTTCAAAATGAATTTGAATGCACTTATTGCAATAACTTTGGCCATGAAGAATCTGAATGTAGGAGCAAAGTTCAGCCAAAATAACATGTTCCTTCAAGCTCCAAAGTATGGAAAAAGAAGGAGTTACAGGTTGAAAATTGTGGCATAGCATTATTTGCAGAAGATGAAGAAAACCAATGGTACATTGATAGTGGATGCTCAAGACACATGACAGGTGATAAAGACAAACTTCTTGCATATAGTACTCTAGAAAAGGAGAAGAATGTTACATTTGGAAATGATACTCCTGCGGTAATTAAAGGAAAAGGGTCTGTTTTCCTAAAAGATAAGGTGAAAGCTAATGAAGTCATGTATGTGGATGGATTAAAGCATAACTTGTTAAGTGTAAGTCAAATGTGTGATCAAGGAACTGAAGTTATCTTTAGTTCAAAAGAATGTGTGGTGCGTGATCTTGATACAGGTAAAGCAATTATAAAAGGAAAAAGAACTCCAAACAACCTGTATATATTAAAGAACCCCAAGAACAATGTTATTTGAGTAAATCTTCAGAAAATTGGCTATGGCATAGAAGGTTGGGGCATCTGAGCTTCTCTCAAATCAACAAATCAAACAGACTTAAAGCTGTTTGTGATCTTCCCAATATTACTCTACCTAAAAATATCATATGCAAATCTTGCCAATTCGGTAAGCAAACTAGGGTACAATTTAATGCCAAGGAAGGATCATAAAGTAAGCCTCTTGAACTCATTCATACTGACATATGTGGACCTATGAGGAAAAAGTCACCCCGTGGTGAAGAATACTATATCTTATTCATTGATGATTTCCCTAGAATGTGTTGGATTGGGCTGCTTAAACACAAAGATGAAGCATTTCAGAAATTTCATATTTTCAAAGCACTAATGGAGAATGAATTAGAATTAAAAATCAAGTGTCTTAGATCTGATCAAGGAGGAGAATATACATCCAAAGAATTTCTTGAATTCTGTGAACAACACGGCATAAAAATACAGTTCTCTATAGCTGGCACTCCACAACATAATGGTGTTGCAGAGAGAATGAACAGAACAATTCAAAAAATGGCTAGAGCTATGCTTGATTATTCCGGAACACCTGACACATTTTTGGGAGAAGCAGCACATACAACAGCAAACATTCTCAACAAAGCACATGTTCATGTAAATAGTGATAAAACTCCATATGAACTCTGGTACGGTAATCCTCCCACTATAAAGCATTTTATAATTTTTGGGAGCAAATGCTTTATCAAGAATAATGATGAAAAACTTGGCAAGTTTGAACCTAGAGCAGATGAGGGAATATTTCTTGGTTACTCCTCTAGGAGTAAGGCATATAAATGTTACAATAAAAGACTTCGAAAGATTGTTGAATGTATTGATGTTGTTATTGATGAGTCTCCTGCAGCCCCAAAAGAAGAAAAGCAAACAACAGATGAAGATGATGAGGACACATATCCTTCTACATCAAACAGTAATGATACAAACAGTACACCCAGTGAAGAACCTGAAGAAGAGCTGTCTGAAAAGGCTCCATCTAGATATGTTCAAAAGAATCATCCAGAATCTCAAATCTTGGGAGAAAAGGAATCAGGTGTACAAACAAGAAGGACTCTTGTGGGATCTTCTAATAACCTGGCATTTTTGTCTACGGTTGAACCTCACAGTGTCAGTCAAGCTAGCAAAGATGAATGTTGGATTCAAGCCATGAATGAAGAGCTTGATCAAATTGAAAAGAATCACACTTGGGAGTTAGTACCAAGGCCCCATGACAAAAATGTCATTGGAACTAAATGGATATTCAAAAACAAGTTAAATGAGAATGGGGACGTTATAAGAAATAAAGCTAGACTTGTGTGCAAAGGGTATGCTCAACAAGAAGGTATAGACTTTGAATAAACCTTTGCTCCTGTAGCCAGACTTGAAACCATAAGAATGTTTCTTGCGTTTTCAAGCTTCCAACAAATCAAATTTTATCAAATGGATGTTAAATCTGCTTTTCTCAATGGTGATCTAGAAGAAGAAGTTTATATAGAACAACCAGAAGGATTCATTTTGGGAAATGATGAAAAACTTGTTTGTAGACTTAAAAAGGCTCTATATGGTCTCAAACAAGCTCCAAGGGCATGGTACTATCATCTTGACAAATATCTTCATCAACAAGGATTTTCAAAGGGGTCTGTTGATAGCAACTTGTACACGAAAATTGAAAATGACAAACTCTTGATTGTAGTTGTATATGTTGATGATATCATTTTTGGAAGTAATAAAGAGTCTATGAGTTAGAAATTTTCTTCTAATATGCAGCAAGAATTTGAAATTTCTTTACTTGGGGAACTAACATTCTTTCTTGGCTTGCAAGTTCAACAAGCAACAGATGGTATATTCTTATCACAAGCAAAGTATCTCAAGCAAATCCTGAAGAAGTACGGCATGGAAGATTGCAAACCTGTAAGTACACCAATGATAACCAGATGCAATCTCAGTTCTAATGATGATTCCCCCACTGTAAATCAACCAGAATATAGATCTATGATAGGAAGTCTACTTTATATCACTGGGACAAGACCAGACATCATGCATGCAGTTGGGATTGTTGGATGATTTCAAGCCAATCCAAAAGAGTCTCATCTTCAGGCTGTGAAAAGAATATTCAAATATCTACAGGGAACTCAAGACTTTGGACTATGGTATCCAAAGAATGTTGATCTTACTCTTCATGCATACACTGATGCAGATTGGGCTGGAAGTGTTGATGATCGAAAAAGCACTAGTGGTGGTGCATTCTTTATGGGGCCCCGGTTAGTATCTTAGTTCAGCAAGAAGCAAAGCTCCATTACCTTATCTACAGTAGAAGTGGAATATGTGGCTGCAGCATCATGTTGCACCCAACTTCTTTGGATGATGCAAACCCTACAAGATTTTCAAATCAAATGTTCACCCCCTATCTCCATTATGTGTGATAATACAAGTTCCATCAGTATCTCAAAGAATCATGTTATGCATTCCAAGACCAAGCACATTCCCATCAAATATCACTTCTTACGAGAACAAGTGCTTGAGAAAAAGGTGAAATTAGAATATGTTTCCTCCAAAGAACAAGTTGCAGATATATTTACCAAACCTCTACCCAGGGAAGCATTCGAATATCTCAGACAGAAACTGGGAGTAGTCTCTGCCATGCAGAGGATCAGGTCTACTTAATTACAGAAGACTAAATTGGTTGTGAGGTGTTGTCATGCATCTCTGAATGCACAGGCTCAGGGGGAGCATTGGTCATGTGAAAAGGATGAATTATTGGTCATATTATGTTTGAAGATGCAGCATGATCTCAGGGGGAGCATGGGACTGTCGGTTAAACGGTTCTTGATCAAAATATTTGCCATTGATGTCAAAGGGGGAGGAAAAGCAACAAAGGGCGTCTATAAGGTCATCAAAGGAAGACTATTGCCATCAATGCCAAAGGGGTAGATTGTTGGAATATTGCCATTGATGGCAAAGTATGTGGCAAAGAACTTGGAAAAGGCACGGGCAATGAAAAAGAATAGAGGAAGAATGCATTTACAGTGACAAGCAGCGAATTGAAGGAGAATTGTCTAAAAACAGGGTTGATTTGAATTAACGGATATCAGAACCTCTGCAAAAAGTTAATTCATGTATAAATATTAAATATAATTCTGATGGAGGAGAAATAACATATGTGTATGGTTGAGTTTCGGTGATACTCTGTTAAGGTGGAAATACCCAGAGCAATTAATGGAGGGATTAATGGTGCTCTGGTTCTGTAAGTTGTTCGAGAAACCAATACGATCGACAGTGGAGTAATACGCCTCTGCCTCTGTGTAGGTATGGAAGGTATACGAGTCTCGGCGTTGTCTTTGTAATAGAACCTGGAGTATGAATAAATCGATTATATAAAGAAAACACTGAAGCAGAGTTTTAATTGTTTAAACAATAAGTCTGACGGAACCATGTGCTAAGACGGAACCATGATCGAGAGGAACAGTGATGGTGGTGTGGAGCGAAACCATGGTCTTTTTCGCACCACCTTTCGACGATACGTGGTATTTTCTGGATGGGGAGCGATTCCATACAGGTGTTGACACGCATCCCTACAAAACTACCAAGCGCATGATAATTATCGTCCATCACACGTTAATAATCGACCCAGGATGGCCAGCGAAATTGCTTATGTGTCGTCGATCTGTAAAGAAGCCATCGGACGGTGATCGCTTGATGAATAAGCGTGGACGATAATGAAGATACACGACGAATAACACAAGTACGACACGCCATCGCACGTTATTGCTCGTGCAAGTTACCCAAGCGATATCCATCGATCTTGGAGGCACGCAATCCAACGGTGATCGGGCAATGGACTTGCACGAAGTTTATTTTGGTACGGAGGGGCGCATATGTGGGCCAGGGGTCAAATTTTTATTAATATTAAACTATTCGAAAGCATTGGACTTTTATATAAAGCCCGGATTAAAAGTTCATTGAATTTTTAATTAAAAATAATTTTACGGGGGCAGTGTAAAGATTTAAAAATTCAGAAGGGGTACCCTCGCAATTGAACAAGCAATCAAGCGTTGACCAGAAATCGACGGTGGAGATTAAGTGCGGGGGCACCAGCCAAAATTTTCATCCGTACCACAAGAACCCCCCGCAGTGACGTAATGATGACTATGCAATATTTTTTTATCAATCGATAAATAAATTAATAAAGAAATAAAAACCCCAAGGGCCAAACTATTGGAAATATTGTCAAAGGAATACCATTAGCGGTTGAAATGGTTTTTGACTCATGGTTTTAATAAAGGCGAGAACTATATAAAGGAAAAAGATGATTATTCGATGGGTGGGAGAGCGAGAGAGTTGATGTAGAAGGATTTCCTCTAAGGAATATCTATATGGATAGACGACGTGCTTAATTGATGATTCTGAGTCCATGATGCGCCTATCAATATATTGATCTAAAGGTGATGAGTCTTGAGATTATTCAACAGAAGAAATGATGAAGAGCTAGCGCATGTCTGCTGAAGAACACATATGGATCCGGTTGGAATTTATGAAGATTAATATACATAGAAGGATACACGCGATGATGAATGCATATATTCTCTGAAGTCTGGATCACTTCTGATGTTTAGGGTACAGTGGTCTGTAGTGAGTCTGAGGGTTGAAGCCTTTAGTTTGGAAGTAGAAATTTTCTGCCAGTAGAAATTTGTGTTATATTCAGGGGGTTGAATATCCCTTCCAGGAGAGGCTCGTAAACGAGAGAAGGTTATAGCCTTCCGCAGGTGGGTGCCTGTGTGCTGGTATAAGTCTGCACCAACATATATTTTAAGATGTTTTCTCTATAATAAAATATTGAAGACTGAGATTGCAGCAGTGGTGGTTTTCTCCCAAAGTGGGTTTCCACCTTAAATCCTGGTGTCCATATGTGTAGTTCATGTTTGATGGTTTTTTCTGTTACTTATGTTCATGCTTAATAAAGACATAATAAGATATTTGGACATACATGTTGGATGCAGTACTGTAACATATGGTTTTAAGAGAAAAGAAACAAAAATTGTTCAGCTTTAAATACTGATTCACCCCCCCCCCCTTAGTATTTTTCCCAACAAATATTTCTTTAACCACTATGTTTGGTACGTAGGCTATGGTGTGGGAATGTAGTATTTACACCCTAAAGTATTTCAAGGCCTTTACCAGGGCATAGGCCTATTTTTCCATTATGTTGTATTTCAGGGGTGCATCCCTCAGAGCCTTGATGAAGAAAGCAATAGGCTGTTTCATTCCCTCTGGATTTTTCTGCAGCAGAACTGCAGCCACTGTATGCTCAGAGGCAAATGAAAAGATCATGAAATCCTTTGAGAAATCAGGGCTGATTAGCACAAAAGCCTGGGTGAGTGCAATTTTAATTGATTCAAAAGATTTTTTAGCCTTAACAGTCCATTTAACTCCTACACCTTTCTTCAACATGTTTGTCATATTCCTGAGGTGTTCAGCTAAGTTGGGAATAAACCTCCTTAAGAAGTTTATTTTCCCAATGAAGGACTGTAACTCTTTAATGTTTCTCGGGTGTGTGATTTGCAATATTCCCTCAACTCTTTGTGGGTATATCTTAATTCCCTTCTCAGATATAATATGCCCGAGAAGTTTTCCTTCTTGCAGCCCAAACACAGTATTTTTAGGATTCAATGACAGACTGAACCTTCTACATTTTTCAAACACTTTCCTTAGATGTTTTAGGTGTTCTTCATCAGTCTTGGAATAGAATGTTATGTCATCCAGGTAGATGACAATGAAGTGCCCTATTTCATCCGAAAAAGCTATGTTCATTTCCCTTTGGAAGGTTTCACCAGCGTTCATCAGTCCAAAGGGAATTTTTACATACATAAAAGTGCCCCATGGAGTGGTGAAAGCAGTCTTGAGTTGGTCTTCTGGGAGTACTAAAACTTGGTTGTAACCTGAAAAACCATCTAATAGGGAGATCCTTTTTGAGCCTACTACTTTCTGAATAATGTGTTCCATTTTTGGCAAAAGGTAATTGTCTTTAAGTGAGGCTCTGTTAAGGATTCTAAAATCTATGCACAGCCTGATCTCACTTGTTTTCTTTCTCACAGCTACAAGGTTTGAGATCCAATCAGAGAACCTCATAGGAACTATTATTCCTGCCTCATACATTTTCTTTATTTCCCTTTCTACTTCAGGCAATTGTTTTGGGTTAATTCTGCAAAGTTTCTGTCTGAAGGGTTTCTGATTTTCTTTCAAGGGTATTTTGTGCTGTATGATGTTTGTGTCATAGGCCTTCAAGTCCTCGTAGCTCCAGGAAAATAAATCAATGAATTTCTTGAATAAATCAATATATTTCTTTTTCATGTCTGCGGGTAAGGACTTAGCCAACTTAATCATCTTAGGCTTATCTTCAGTGCCTACGTTTCATTCCTCAACATCAGAGTCTACGTGTTCTATACTGGGCTTTTTCGCTACATCATCAAAGTCAAAAAGGTCCTCTAAAGGTGCCAGTCCCTTGCGTATATTTTTATCTTTCGACTGCAGCACCTCTACTTCCTCTTTATCTGCATTCTCATACTCTTCATTTGGTTTTCCAAGTTGTTTAGTTAAAATGTTTATTTCTATGTTACAGGGTGTTTCTTCCTCGTCTAAGGGTTCTTCACTTAGGAAGTTATCTTCGGATTTTGAATCTGAGTCTGAGAACTCAAACTCGTTCCTGCCTGTCAGGAAATCTTCAATCTGCATATCCCCTCAAAAACCTGCCAATATTTTTCGTTATCTGGCACTACAGGCCTAAATTTGGTCTGAGTGATGATTTTTTGATCATTGGGAGGCTTGTGATATGAACTAGCTATACAAGCTAATCCATTTGAAATTACGTTCCGACTCCTAGGAACAAACACCAGTTCATATTCCACAAGGTCTTCAATAAATCCATGGCATCATTCCTATACGCTCTCAACCTAGGGTGTTTCGCTCTGTATTCACCATTCACTTGTTTTATGATCAATTCAGAGTCTCCATGCATAGTTATCCTATGAGCTCCTAATTTTTTTAATAGATTCAAACCTAGGATAAGAGCCTCATACTCTGCAATATTATTTGTACACTTGAAGTTCAGGTTGAAAGCATGACTCTCTGCATAGTCACTCTCTGTGTCATGTACCCACACCCCTACTCCTATAGTCCTCCTGGTGCACGACCCGTCGAAATTCATTTCCCATAAGGGTTAATTCTCGGGTTTATCATCATTTTTCTTACTAGCGTTGGTTTTATTGCTGCGCTGCATTGGAGGGTTTTGTTCTTCATGGTGTGTGTGGGGTTCAAAGAGCAGACTACTTACCTATTTGCATTCTATTTCTTTTTTGCTCTGAATTTCTGTTTCAGTGCACTATCCAAATTTTTCTTCTTCGTTTTCCTCTAAGTCCAGAGTGTCCATTACGTTAAAATCTATGGTCTCAACCCCTTCGTTTGTATCTCTGTTTTCTGAATCTGGCTCTCCCAAAGATTCATCGTTGCAAAAGATAAAGGAGTCCAGATCTATGTGCACAAATTACAGAGGAGAATTTTCAGGCTTTTCAGGGTTGCTGACCAGGAATTTCATTTGTGCCTCTCTATACAGTCTCCTCAGCTGGCTAAAGAGAGGGATTGCGACATATTCCCCATCCATCTGCATTGTGCCCTGCAGCTTGGCTCCCCATGACCTAGATAGTAACATGCCATACTTAGGTGGTACATCTACCACCACAACATCCATGAACATACATTTTTCAGGGATCTGGGTAAGTTTTACACACAGGTCTTTGATTAGGCCCATGGATTTTACTCTGCTAGAGTCAAATGAATATAAATCCTTATAGGGACGGGTTATTTCTAGGCCTAAACTTTCCATGACTACCTTAGGCATTAGGTTGTGTGACGCCCTAGAGTCATGAATTGCATTGTGAAGGATCTTGTAATGGATATTGAGACTGTTATAAAAAGGAGGTACTACCCCTTCCTGAAATTTCCCTTCTATCGTTGGAACAAATAGAAGGGCTGGTTGATCATCACTAAGATTGACATTGTCACTGTTTTCCCCTAGATTTAAAGCTTTCAAAATTTGGCCTTTATATACATCCTGAGTGGCCAGCTCAGAGAGGGACAAAGATTTTAATTTTAGCAATATCACTCTCCAAATTTAGGAGTGATTGATTCTTTGTAATGTTCAACTCTGTCTTGTTAGCGACTACCTTAGTAGCAGGCTCAGTGTGCTGATTCTCACTATGTACAGGATTAGGAACTGTTTTTTCAGGAGCACTAACTGTAGTGCTAGTGCTGCTAGTTGGTTGAGCTTGTTTATCAGTGTTTGGGTTGTCTTTTTCTTTGTTTTTCCCAGAACTCTCAGCTGCTAATTTGTTTCTTTCAACAATTACTTTAGAAGTTTTCTCAGGCCTTTTCTTGATGGTAACTTCAGAATTTTTGGGTTTGGAATTGTCTAAGCCCTTTTTGCTTCTAAGTTCATACTGTTCTCTGACCTGCATGATGGCATTTTCAAATCCTAACCTGTAATCCTCAGATTCTAATCTTTCCTCATCCCAATATGAGGGTGAGGGTTGATCCTCTTCTGTGGAACAGTTGTGGATTGAGTTTTCTACTTCAAACATGTTTATTGTGGTTCCCTCAGACTCTTCTATGTTTCCCTCATCTTCATCCAGAAAGTTCTCCTGAAATGGGGGTATAAACTGTTGATCCAATTCTCTTTGTCTGTTGGGAGCGGTGTTGTTTCTTATAAAGTTCTGGTTCTGGTTATGATTCTGGTTTTTGTTCTGATTGCTAACTATGACAACCATTTTTCCCATCATTTGCTGTATTTTTTCCACGTTTTTAGATAGACAGTCATAATTGGGGTCGGATGTGGAAGCTATAGTGTCATCTCTATATGTTACCATTTTCTCAGCTCTCAATCTTTCTTTTTTCTCAATCAGGTTAGCCTCTACACTTACTGCTCCTTTTTGCATGTCTTCCAATGTGTTTTAATCCCTCTCCCTAAGCTGGTAGGTCATATCAGCATCAAAGCCTTCCAGATATTTCACTAAATCCATACCTTGGGGCAGTTTCATATGTGGAGGAAGAGCATTATAAATGTTGTTAAACCTTGTAGAGTAGTCATGGACACTCTCTCCTACGTTTCTTTTCAAGTTCTTGTATTCTGCTAAGATTTGGAGAGGGTTGGCCTTCGCTTCCCATCTATTTATGAAGGTCTAGTATAGGGAGGGTAAATATTGTATGCTATTAGGAGGTAGGCCCTTAAACCATTTCTTCAAATCACCTCCTAAGCTCTGGGAAAAGATTCTCATCTTGACTGTATCATCATCTATCTCCATGTAGTCAAAAGAATCCTCCATTCTGTCTACATGGTGCTGAGCTGTGGTGGACTCTTTTGCAGTGAAGTGTGGGATATTTGATTGATAATCATTGGGTAGTGGTACTAGAGGCTGGGGTAAAACCAGAGGTGCATACTAGGCTACCATGATGATTTTTTGGTGAGGTAAAGGGTTAGCTTGAGCAGCTGGTATGTGAATGACAGGAATACTAGAACCATCAGAAGCCTGTTGAGCTGATTTAGGGTGACTGAGCCCCAAGTTTTGAATGAAGTGAATATCAGGAGGTGTAGATGGAGGAGTCTCTCTGTCCCTAATGTTTTTAGCACTTTGAGTTGGTGAACCCAGAAACTCAAGGTCTGGCTAATCTAGAACATTGAATGACCTAGTCCTAGGTAAGCTGTTTTGAGAGCCTAGGTCAAAAGGTGGCTCTGATAGAGCTGCAAAATATTCTGGTGCAGAGTTAGCTCTATGGATATGTCTAGAAATAGCTGGTATTTTAGGTGTAGGAGATTTCTTGAGGATGCTCTCAGGTTTATCAACTATTCCAGGTGGGTTTGAGTTGGGATAAGCTCTCGTATGAATGGTTCTGGAAGCTAGAATGTTGTTTTCCAACAAAGCAGCTTAACCCTACTTGTTACTTCTATTGTGGCTGATGTTTTAATGGAGGCAGGTCTCCCAGTGGAGTCTTATGTGAACCAAGACAATCAGCAGTTCTACTGATCACCAGTGGAATCTTTGATCTTTAAGGAACTATGGACTCGCCAGGTGGAAGGTTCAGGATGTTCCGAAGAGGCACATTGTCCACCAAAGTGTCTCTGTGATATCCCCTTTAAGGAAACCCCTAAAACAAAGCAAACTCTAACCAGAGATGGAATGGGAGGGCATTTACCAGATCTTTCACCTCTGAGAGAGGATGAGATCCAGAGGCTTTTTGGCCCTTTCCAGACTCTGTCTAAGAGTGTGGGAGAAACAAAAAAAGTGGTATAGAAGTTGATTTGTGAATAGGAGTGTTTAACTGCCAAGCTAACCAAAGATTGTAGGTTTATAAGGCTCTTGTGATGTAGTAAGATGGAAAAATACTCAGTGGTTCCCTAGCGGAGTCGCCATTATGTTGGGGTTCCCATGTTTTGGCCAGATTGGCAAGACCAAAAGATGAGACAACATCAGAACCACTTTCAGACCCTAGGATCTAGCCCTCCTAGGTCCAGAGAGGGATCTCTATATATAGGTAAAGGTTTTATGTCTTTGAAGCTCTTTTTTGAGATATTAGGCTAGTTATAAGCACAGGGTTTGTTGGCTTGGTTTTTTGTTTGGTTTTTGGGAATCAAGAAGGAAGGGTTCAATATAAGACAAGGATGAGCAAAGAGGATTTTAGGCAAAGGAGAGATAACTCCAGAGAACATCCAAGACCACTGGGCAATGGAGTCAGAAAAGGGTTTACTTGCTATTCAATATGCAGGCTTTTAGTTGGGCTAGTCATCTAAAGCATTGGATCCTAAAGATGATTGTGTGGTGTGGAAAGGCAAGAAAGAAGGTGAAATCAAGGAAACCTCCAAAGTGACCTTTCAGGAATCAGATCCAAGGACAGGACATGCCATTGGACAACCTGTGATCTAAAATCTAAAAGGATAACTCTTCAGACAAGGAAACATAAAATATTTAAACACAAAGGTGAAAACCTGAGATCAGAGAGAGACTTTGAACTCTCAATGCTTCGGCCTCCAGCTTACGAGAACTTGGAAGGATTTCAATTAATTGAAAGGATCCTAGTGAGATAGAGACAGATTTATAGACTACCAGTATCCCAATTCATTCAATTAAAGCCTAACAAGAACATCTAAGAATAGATTCATTAATTCATACATCAGCTAGTAGTATATCTGACCACTACACTGGTTAAATTAGCTTGAAATCAATCCTTAGATAACACATAAAGCAGAAAACATTGTAAGCAGGGAGAGTAGAAACATAGGGTACCTAACAAGGGTAAATCCTATCCCAGATTTCTGATGCATGCCAGAAGAAATGAAATGCAATGAAATAAAAGACAAAGATAGGAAAACATCACTACTGCTTTAAATCAAAATCCAAAGAAATGTGCTTGTCATATTAAAGAGCAACACCAGTCAAGTACAACATTGCCAATAGCTTGGTATTTAGTCTGAAAAATCTTCCTCAGCCTATGTTACAACTTTACAAAAAGAACATGTCTCAAAAGAAATAGCTCGCAGTTCACAGATATCCAATCAACAACCTTACAATGAGTTTCTTCATGAATTTTATAGCGAAAGGGGCAGAGAAGGTAGATGGAAAACTAAATGTAGCATTAAAAATCAGAAGAGGAAGAGGGTCGAGGCCCCATTCTGTTTTAAATTCTGGGCATTTATTTTTGGTACTCTTTGGATGAAAGAGTGGCCTTTATCAGGCTGAAAATTACTCTAGGTATGTCTCTGATGTGTTCTCGGTTGTAGTACTTGCGGTACTCTGGTGAATTAAACAAAAAGGTAAAATAATGATGCTAGGGTCTGCCATACTACGAAACAAATGCTCTGATAGCATCAGGACTGTTGTCGGGGCAGAAAACTTCTCTAGAACACGGCATAGAATGAAAACTGTGTGGACACTTCATCCTTTCATGGGAGGAAACTTCTGCTGATTTGAAACACTGTCAATATTGTTCTCTACCTGTGAAATTTCGAGTTTTAATGGTGCTGGGGAGGTCTTGACCGTGTCGTACACTGTCCATTTAATAGGGAAAAACGTTATGACACTCTCCCAAGAAACATGCTATAATATCAGGCTCTAAAACCAGCTTCTTTGTGCACTATGCCACTACAATAGTGCATATGAACCATGGCAGTTTTCTGCCTGCCTGTAGCCCTGCAAAACACGCAAGCACATTAAGAAAACCATGCATGGGGAGGGTGGATGCAGTGGGGGCAATGAGAATGGTAGTACAGCCAGGTGAAATGGTGAAATAGCGCAGGGTGATGGCGAAAAATGCAGCGAAACAGCGGAGAATGGTCTGGTGAAATTTGGCGGAATGTAGAAAATTTTAATGCGAAAACTGGATTTTCGACCTTTGAGAGAAATATAAAGGGGACGAATGAAAATGAAATGAAAACACATGGAAAGGGTGACGTGGTGGGAACCGATCAATGGCGGGGCGTGGATTTAATTCTAACCGTCCGATCTCAGGAGGAGATCGACGGTGGAAAACGCATCGGAGGGCGGCAGATGACGGGCCAGGGGTCCCTTTGCCTTGAGGTAACTCCTGAGCATCTTCGTGGCGCAATCACCGTTGGATGGGCAGCTTCAGATTGGACAGTGTACGCACATATCGCGTCGGGTCCATAGTCAAACGTTAATGCGCGATGGGGGTGGTTTTTCAACAGTGCTCGAAGACATGTGTCAGGCGGTGAATGGCATCACTACGAAATGAAAAATACCACTCACCTTCCAAAGGCGGTGCGATGGAAATCGCCAGTTTATGAACAGGGCGCGATTGCGGGGACCACTAGAGTGGACGAAATATGGGCCGTCGGTCTACAGATCAGATCGACGGTTGTGATGCAATCAGAGGGTGAACGGGGGGGGGGGCATGGGTGCGATGGGATTGCGAAGACCGTCGGATCTGTATAGATTGACGACTGGTACTTCACTCGACCATTTATTGATAAGTAGTCTATGGGCTAGCAACTGGTTTAGTGCCTGGGTCATGTGGAGAAAACGGTTTTGGGGGCTGGCCAGAAGGGGCTAGGCCTAATATGTTTAAATATGGGTTTTTGGCTTGTTTTTAATGCAATTTGAGGCCAGAAATGGGTAACGATAGAGAGATTAGGGTGCTATCAAACCAAAAAAAGGTTATTTTTATGGTTTAAGAGGGGAATGGAGGTGATTTAAAAGGTTTAGGAGGGATTTGAAAAAGGGGAAAAAGGTTAAATGGGACATTCTGCAGGGATACAAGGGGCAAGTGGAGGCCTCCTTGAGCACAATTTTTTACAATCAGTGAGGCTTTCTCAGATGGAAACAAGAGTGGAAATTAATCAAAGGGTAGAGGGCACAAAGAGGCTTTCAAGGATGATGTATTTTTCAAGAGAAATGCATTCCTTGAAGGCTCAACAAACAATTTAGCCCCCTTTTTTCTTGTCAAAAAATTCATAGGGGGCTAACATGACCTTTAGCTGAAGGTGGGTTACAAGTAGTATAATCAATTCCCCACTTTGTGAATGGACCGACAGTGACAACGGGGAAGAGCGGAGCTAGATGAGCACACATCATTTGAGTATACACTTGACACGGATGACACCATTTGACCAACTCAACACAATATTTGAAAATCGAAGGCCAAAAGTATCCAGCACACAAGATCTTTTGGGCTATAGCAAGCCCGGATAAATGACCACCAAAAGCTCCACCGTGGCAATCGTTCAGCACAACTTCAGTTTTTTCAAGAGTTAAGCAACATCTTAGGATCGAATCGACCCCCCAACGATATAAACTATCACTAATAATCAAGTAAATTTTAGCCAGGTGACGTAACTTACGACACTCATCTTTCGAAAAAGTTGAAGGAAACTACGCAGTCTGAAGATATATAATGAGATCCCCATACCAAGGATCCTGTGAAGAGATGAGAAAAAGATGCTCATTTGGAAAGGATTCTTCATAAATTATATCCTCTCCATAGGGCAACTCATAAATTAATTCTGCGAAAACTAATGATTTCTTGGACTTGGCAGACATAAACTCAAGATCAAATTCCTGCAATATCATAATCCACCAATTTTATTTGCCCCCAATCACTCGCCTGCTGAGAACAAATTGAAATGGATTGACTACTGCCAAAACATAAGTTTTTTGAAGAATAATATAATGTCTGAGCCGCTTCATAGCTTGGACAGCTGCTAAAGCCATTTTTTCTATTGGAGAACACTGGAGTTCAGGTCCTACCAAACCTCGACTAAGGTATTATATAACATGCTTAGCAAGAGCATCATCCTCCTAAACCAAGACCATACCGATAGTGGATTCCGCTGCTGTGAGATACAAAAGGAAATCCCTATTATAATCAGGTGGACTCAGGATAGGAGTAGAGTTCAATGCTTTTTCAAAGCATCGAATGAGCTTTGAGAAAAGTCATCCCACAAAAATGGGACTCCTTTCTTTAATAATCTCATGAATCCTCTTGTAATATCCTCATAATTTATGATAAATCTCCGTAGAAAATTAGCTTTTCCTTATATACTTTGAAGTTGACAAATAAATGATGGGGGAGGCAACCAAAGTATTGCCTCAACCTTGAAGGGATCTACGCTAATCCCTTGCGTAGACACAATAAACCCCAACAACTAACCGGATGTGACCATGAAAACAAACTTGTTTGGATTCAACTGGATTTTGTAAAAACAACACCATTCAAATACTTGACGGAGGTGAGAAGGATGATCAATTCTCTTGCGAGAATGAGTAGCTAGATCATCCAAGTACACCTTGATAAAATTTTTGATGTCATGGAAGGCATATGACATGGCTCGCTGAAACGTGGCGCCAACATTTTTAAGGCTGAAAGGCATTTTTTTGTAAGAAAATGTACCCCAGGGACAAATAAAGGTAGTCTTATGCTAATCTTCAGGATGGATAGTAATTTTATTATATCCGAAAAAATCATCCATGAAGGAGAAAATTGCATTGCCCGCACACTCATCAATAATATGATCTATGAATGGTGTGGGGTAATTCTCTTTCGAACATGCTTTATTAAGATCTCTGAAATCAATGCAAATGCGAATTGTTCCTTGTTTTTTGTCCACCGGGACTGGATTTGAAACCCATTCAGTTAAAGGAATAGAGAAAATGAATCTCGCCTTGAGCAGCTTCTCTACCTCAGCTTTGATAGTTGAAACCTTCCTAAGGTTGACCGGACGAAGCTTTTGCCTCACAGGCTTAGCATTCTCGTAGATCTTGATCTCATGCTGGAAAATAGATGAATCTATACCAGGAATTTCTTCATAAGACCAAGCGAACACATCCCTAAACTCTTTAAAGAGATCGGTGTAAATTTGAATGTCTTCAGGGGAACATTCAACTCCGATGAAAACATTCTCGATAACATTGGAATTCCTAGAGATGTTCACCAGGATAGTCGGAGAAATCATAGCCATGTTCCCTTTAGAAAATACCTGTGCTAGTGCTAAAGGGTTCAAGACTGGGTGAACAAGACTAGAAGACTGAGGACTTGGAAAACTTGACTCAACTTTGTTCAAGTCTGGTAGAAAGTAAGACCGATGATGCAAATCATCCCACGGTCTATCTACACCAGTCATAGCTTCCAGGATAGCCTCTTCAGATGGAAGAGTGGTATCTAAGCAATCATGGGTGGAAGAATAACTAAGTGTCCAAGTCAGAGCCGCATCGCCATCCAATTCCTCTGGTGAAAGAGAAATGGGAATGGATTCTGCAGAGTCAACAATGTACTTATAAGCAATCTTCGTGGCAGACATCGAAAATGCCATTCCACCCACTTGACCTTCCACTAATGTGGAAGTAGGGGAAGGTCAGGTCCAAGGATCCGAAAAATAATGAGTTCGAAAGAACTCTCTTCGAATAGGAGCCCTGGAGGATGAAATTGCATTTATATGAATAGAAGGAGGTGGAATTACGAAAGTACCCATCAGAGAAGAATACATTCCAACCCGGAGATTCTCAACAGGTGGCTTGACATTATCCACCAAAGGGATAGTTGAGTCAGTGGATGCATTATGGTCTACAGGAGAACAATCCAGTTGGTCAACTGTGAAAATCCTCCCTTCGTGAGGGAAAAAAACAATACAAAACAAGGAGGACGCAATAGCATCCATCTCATAAATCTAGTTTCGCCCCAATAGAAGGTTGTAGTCCAAGCTTGCATCAACTATCTCAACTTCGATATTTACAGTTTTTCCCCCTACACAGATGGGAAAAGATAGGAAAATACCATGCGGCTTGTGAGAATGACCATCAAATGCAGTTAGAAGAGTGGTCGATGGGACAACTGCAAGAGATCCGATTCCTTTCCAGCATGCGAGATACATCACACTCGTGGAAGCACCCTCATCAACGACCGTTCGAAATATAGTTAACCTTCGATACGATGATCTAATATGGAAAGACATATGATGTGGGAGTCTCTTTTTAAAATTAATCATATCAAATGTAATCACAAGAGAGTTTTTCGGATCAACAGCCCCAATAACAGTAAAAAGAGCACTTCGCTGAGCTGGACAAGATTAGAGCACCTCAAGAGCAGACATAGCACAAGGACTCTGGGCCAGATCTTCTACAACAGAGTAGTTCTGAGAATCCTTGGCATTTGGATTAATTGTCATTCTTTTTGTAGATGCTTTTGGAATCCGAGGTATGGGCTCAATAGTTGGCTTCGGAATGTGAAGTGGTTCAGTACTATCAGAAGTACCCTTATCTTTTGAAGACTCAGCTGTACCATAATCATGATATTTCATAAAAATATCTATGTGAACACTCATCATATATATGTTTGATGGAATTTTCCCTTCCTGGGTGCCTCCAGAGGAAGACCTAGTATTTTGATTCGCGCCAACAACTAATTTTTGCCCTTGGGGAAAAGGATTTGTTAACACATCCTGGGAACTGGAAGATCCCTGTTGAGCTAAAAAGCGTTGAGAATCCTGAATTTTAGGACAAAGGTGAGTAAGATGATCTCCAGTACATAACTTGCATGTAAATTTCACTTTCTTTTTATCCTTTTGTCCTTCACCAACATGCTCGTTGGATTTATTTGCATTGCCCTTCCCATATTTGCCCTTTTTTCTATTATTATTTCGTCCTTTCTTCTTCCCCTTGGATTGTTGATTTCCTTTGGGGTTTGAAGTCTGGACAATATTTATTGACAAATATTGGGAAGAGGTGGGCACTGAAGGTACAACCTGACTGGAAGAAGCAGATTGTATGGACAACTGCTGCAATTGGTTGAGCAGGTTAGCTGCACTGCTATCGATCGACCCAATAATTCCATCACCATGAGGACCAGGTTTAGTTTTGGATAAATCCAATTTGTAGTGAGGAGCATCAGGAAATTTTTTATTGAGGCTGCCACACTGAGAATAAATCAATTCTAATTGTTGGGCCCTAAAAATAGCCTGTTCCTTGGAAAATACCCCTGATAGGGATACATCCTTCGAAATATCTGGCTGCAATGATTTCAAAAACCATTCTAGAAGGAATTCATTCGGAATGCAGGCTTTAATGAGCCGCTTCCTTCTCCACCATTCCTAAATATGATCATAAATGTGGGTTGCCTTTTCCTGCTTAAAATTAGCCAAGAGTTCAGTCCCAACATCATAATGAAAAGGCAACTGAAAGTGATTTAGAAACATGGTAGCCAGATCTCCCAAAGTGGAAAAAATGCCCCCAGGTAACTCAATACACCACTTAGCTACATTTCCCGTCGAGGTGCGCTGAAATAATCTCAACCTAATCGAATCATCGATCAGGGAGTTTGATGAACACCAAATATGAAAAGTGGTGATGTGATCCGCCAGATCCTCTCCATTCTTTCCTTCAAATTTTGGAATGTCTGAAGGTGGTTTGGTAGGGACCGGAGGCCACCCTGGACTATACTAGATTGGATCATTAGTACATTTCTAATCTGGATTTATGCAGGAATGCAACAGAATAAACATATAACGATAAATACAAAGATGCAGTGGAAATAAAACTTCATTTCATTAATATAAAAGAACTAAAATTTGCTTATAGACAGAATGGAAATAAAACTAACTAGGGCACTGGAAGCTATCTCTGAGAAGAGATGTGGTGGCTACAGGCCTCTGAAATGAGTTACAATGAGGCTCAAGGGCCTATTTATTATTTAGAAACAATGGGAAATCATAAACAACCAAAACCCTAACCCTAGGAGATGAAGCGCCAAAACCATGGGCCCCGTTTGGGTAAATTGGTGTTTCAACTTCCCATGGGTGTAACTTTGGCATACGATCTTTGTTTGACGCGTACCATTCCTTGTTAGAAAGATCTATCCGAGGACTACAAATTTTGAATGACCAACTTCGGTCCATGGACCCATGTGTCTCTCCATTTTCCCAAAAAACGTCGTTTAGGGCCTCAAAATGGCTCCGAAAGTTCAGGACCTGAAAAACTGCTAAAAATAGTAAGTTGTGCCAAAACTGAAAAAATGAAAGGGATAATGGTGGGGCCCCAAGTGGAATAGGTGGGTGACCACCAATATCCACCTGGATCAATTTCAACAAATCTAGCAAGTTTAACGTTGCCAGAAATGGTAAACGAGGAGGAGCCTGAGAATTCCATCCTTGATAGGACGAATTTCCCACATTTTGGAAAGAATACCCTGGATTTGATGAGGCCCCAGGTTGCTAGAAGGAGTTCGTAGAAAAATTTGGGCCACAGGAAAACCCTTGTGACCTAGAATTTGGAGAAGGACCCCCTCCCAACATAGAGTTACTACAAACCGGACCAGTTCCCCCCACTTAAGTAGTGAATGAAGAAGAAACCCCTTGATAAGGGTTCCAAGCATTTGAAAAGGGAAAAAAAGCCTGATAAGCACTAGATGAAGAGACAGGAAAATTGCCTTGGTGACCAGCGAGAAAATGATTCCCTACCCCTACTGCCGTAAAGATAGGGTTCCACCCCGTGAAGGTAGTAGAAATTTGACCTCCAGACCATGGATTAAAATTCTGAGTCTGGGAAGTAAAAGGAAAAGATCCTAAAGAAGGATTCGAGTGAGGAATATTTCCACTTCCAAAGGGGAACCCTTGAAAATAAGCCAATCTGCTAGCCATAGAGGAGATGGGTGCAGATGCACTTGCAGTAGTAGAAAAGGAAAACAGAGGAATTCCATTAACGGACATTCCAAGATAAAAGGGACCAGATTGAGAAGCCTGTGCTTGGGTATAACTGGAACCAAACACAACAACACTAGAAGCAATTGAAGATATAGAAATAGTGCCTCCTCCCTCAACTTTAGGAGGAGTCTGAATACCTGCAGCATTCATAGCTGAAGTTGTGTTCCTAGTCGTGGCCATCGAAGGGTAACAATGTGATGGATAAGGACTCTCGGGTCTCTTAGACTCAGGTCCGATGTACTCGATGATAAACGGAGAATTAGAAGAAAGAGGAGACAGAAGCGATTCAGGAGATTGAGGTACTTACTCTACTTCTACTTCTGGAAATAAAACTCTCGAGGTGGGTGGAGTACTCCTCTCAGTACTGACACCAACACCAAGACCAAGTACAGAATCTTCAAGCCCTAGTGGAGGATCTCTCTCCGCTGCCTTAGATAACACCGGGTGATAACCACCTTCTGAATTACTCCTATTCCTTCTTGAAGAAGGCTTGGCACTCACGGGAGACAACCCACGAAGCCATCTCGATCGACGAATCGATCGGTCAACCACTTTAAAATATTGATTAGACTCAAAAAATTATAAAGCTAAGCAAGCTAGGAGTAAAGAGAACTCACTACAAAGTCCCTAAGATACAGCCAAGCAAACGACCTTCAAGTATTTCCACTTTGGGTGATTAGGACCAGACACCAAAATACAGGAAAGTAAAAAATAGGACCTCCTGAAAGCATTCTGGGGTAATGACAACTAGATCCACTAGCGAAGGTAATAGAGGCAGTTACGTTGACCTCCTAACAACATCCTTTTCTAGTGCAAGTACCCAAGATTCGCAAGGGCACCCTCCAGAGGTACTCCTGGAAGTGATACAAGGTCTACCTCAGGTATCACGGGTATTCCCCCTGTAGTCACCTATGTGATACCTAGGATGGGAAACTAAGGACACTAATCTGTATCAACAGCCAGGCAGAACGGTCTTAGGTCAAGATTTAGAAAATCAGAGAGGGGTTATCTCTCATCTCTACCTGCACTTTCCCTTGTGCTTGACTCTTTGGAGGAGAGCTTTCCCGGTCCACCTAACGGTGTTGGATTTCACTCATTATTAAACTTCTATGTTTCAAAATATGAGAGGCCTAGGAGAGTTAACTCTCCACTCATCTAATCCAAGGCCCTACAACCTAGCTAGTTGATGTATGACACTTAAAACAAAAATTTCTAGTTGTTTTTAATTTATATCTCTTATTTTAATTGGCTATTATTTTATGTCAAGGGTATATGGAAATGAAACCAATTGTTACACCATTTTTTGGTCATCTAACCTATCATCATTAGATGGACCCAAGTACACAATGTAAGACCAATTTTACCCTCAGTAAAATTGCCTTCACTATGTTAAATAACTTAATAAACCACAT
Organism: Pinus albicaulis; assembly: GCA_034641835.2. Classification (NCBI taxonomy): domain Eukaryota; kingdom Viridiplantae; phylum Streptophyta; class Pinopsida; order Pinales; family Pinaceae; genus Pinus; species Pinus albicaulis. The sequence continues at coordinate 1,574,756,417 of CM076579.1, forward strand.
TTATTAGGTTGTTTATGGTCCAAACAGGAAACCCCAAAAGGAAATATTAAACAAACCTATATTTGTTTGATTTTCCTCATGAAATAATTAATTAAACCATAATTTAATTATTATTCCTAGTCATGTTTAACCCAAAAACAAATAAATTAATGAGATAAACCCTTAGTTATCTTATTATTTTCTAGGAATAATTATTTAAATCTTATTTAGATAATATTCCTTGTTAAATATGACCAAATCACCCACCAATAATCAAATAAATCATTATTTATTTTATTATCTTCCAACCACTTCCTTAAAAAGATAAATAAATCATTTATTTATTTATTTTTCACTAATCAAGGGATTTGACCCAAGTCAAACACCCTTTCCCTCCAACAAATATAATCAAATATTCCATAAAAGGTGGATCTAGATTTGGTTAACATTATTTTAATCATGCACCAAGATCTAGAATGACCCAATATTTTGTTATAAATAGGAGGGTTTTTCCCCATCATTCCTCACCTTTTGTTGCCTACTAGATCACTCTGGATCTATACACTTGGTCTCATTTTTCATCATTTGCTCCCATTGAGCTTCATTTTTTGCATTGGGTTTTCTACACCTACAAGAGAGAGAAAGCTTAGATCTGAAGTGCTGAGGACTTCTAAGAACCAATCCCACTGAGGAGAATTGGATACACCTTCTTGTTTTCCTCCCAGGTGCCCGATTAATGTAAAAATTCTTTCAAAAATTGTTCTTGTCTTGTCTATTGGTATATGGAGCAAACCCTTACTTTTTTCTGCTTAATGTCTTTCCATGCATAGATCTGGTTTTTTCAGCTCTTTTATGTCTAACTAACCGCAGATCTGAAGATATTGGCAGCCACTATTGTTGTTAGGGCTATTAGTTATGCGTAGCTAAAGTGGTCCTTTTTCGTACACTTCGACGAAGGATTCATACTAACACCAATGATGTTTTTATGACGCAACAAGAAACCAATGAAAACCAAACTATATGAAAATGCATTGATTGCCTTTCGATGAAGAGTGATTTCTACACAGGTTCTACAAGACTATATATTTGACTTTTCTTTTCAGATAACCAGACCTCACACACAAAAATTACGAAAAATACTAAAATGATTACGTGCACCTAATGAAAATTAATAATGGCATGTAAATTATAAGATGCAAGATCTAAGAAAGAAAAGAGAAATCTCTAACGATACCAAGGTTCAATCACTTTTTGGCAGTCCACCAGTCTAATTCCAAATTAGAAGCTCAAGGTATAAAAACGCCAAAAATCAGACTTAATATGACAGAATGAAATCAAAAGAAGACTCCCTTCCTAATCAAGTCAAGAATCAAAGAACAAATATTTCAACAAGCCTTCAAAAGATGAAAAGAAACCATAAACCAAAATAGAAGCAATGGAAAGAATTTTTTTTTTTTGGCTTTTGAATTTTACGAAGAAAAGAGACTTCAAAAAACTAAGAAACTATCAAATTACTGAGCTAAACCAACTTCGAATCTCAAGCAAAACTTCAACAAGATGCTCTAAGCCAACTATGCTACTCTCGTAGCAGGACTTGTATGAGCAAGAGGAAGACAAGAAACTCAACAAATCAACTCAGTACAATAGCATAAACTTGCGGCAAACTCAGACTCCAAAGAATCAAAAGGGACTCTTCAAAAATTGCAACAAGACCTAGTCAATGAAATCAAGAAAACCAAATGCAAAAAGAGGCAAAAATCAAGATGCAAATCAACTCATAAAGTTAGGAAAGAGCAAATAAGCAAAATCTCTTTGTCTTGAATAGTCAGAACAACCAAGAATCTTCAAAAAAATATCTTGGTGCTCAAGCTAGAATCACAAGCACAATAAACGAATATTTCACCAAATGATCCAGTCTTCAGACAATCAAGAGAGAAACAAGCATAAAACCATTTTAAACACAGTCTAGAGACTTCAAAGATATCACGGGGACAAGTATCCACAGGTAGACAAGACAAAAAAAGCTTAAAACCAAAAATTTCAAAATTTACCCAAACATACGCACTTTAATAGTTTTACAACTAGTGTGCATACAGGACTGTTGTAAAGGAAACTCATGTATACGCAGGTACCTTAACACAAAATAGCATATATATGTGACTGTGTAGAAAATAAACCGCGTATGGAAATGTAAATAAGAAAAAATAAAAAAGGTCAAGCCTGATCAAGGGACCAGGTCCTCAGTCTGACTGGAAAAAGATTTACTGAACTGGAAAAAATGATTAAAAATGTTGGAAACCTTCAAGACAGATGAAACAACCCAAAGGGAAATCACAAGAGTGTGATCCCCAGTGCAGTCGCCATTTCTGTTTTGGGAAATAACTCCCTAAAGGTTTTTGGGTTGGCAACCTTCATAGATCAGGGGCATACCATTCAAGAACGACTCACTTAACCTATATTTTATGCTTAAAAATAGATTTTATCAATTGTGGAACTTACCCGAAAGTCCTACGTTTGATGTAGATCCCGCAGGATTCAAACCCCCAACAAATCCTCGTGCTTCATAACCTGGAAATGAAGAAAGAATGAACATGAAACACTAGTTATACAACATATATTTTTCATAAATGTCAGTATAATCCATATATAATATTATATAAGCAATATTGAATGTTTAACTAACAATATTTACACATATATAGACACGTGAATATTCGGGAACAAGACGATAATTCTTATTATAAATGGAATGTACAATAATATAAAGTGGAGAGATCACCTGAATCCTTCCACAGCCTTCGAGTAGACCGTCCTCTAGATCCATCCAGCCCTCACCTCGCTAGGATTCTTCCAATATGTGTGCACATGAGATGTCATATAATATGATGATCGTCTTCAAGGAAACAAGGGTTTCCTGAATATACTTGGGAAGTGCAGGAGGCACGGGAACATCAAATTCAAAATAGGGATCCAAAAGAGTATAATATCTATAATTTTCTCTCTTCCTTAGGCCATACATATGAGGGCCTTTTATACTCCCTAAAAGTAGTTTCAGTAGTTGGAAACAGTTGGGCCATGGGTTGGGGTGGTTGAATTACGGGAATAACGATCACCCTACGATGAAAATAAGGAATTTATATATTTTTTAATGATTTAAATGGCATACGTGGAAAATTATGAATGGCCTCGCGTATATACGTGGAAAATTATAGGCATTACCGCGTATGGGAATTTTAACACTATTTTTTATGAATTTGTTCAAGTCTGGAAGGAAAGGGTGCCTAGGGAAAAAGATACAATCATTATTCAAATGAGGGTGAAAAATGATGCTATAACACCTTCATCCACAACTGCTCGATGATTATCAAGTCCATTAATGCCAACTTATATAATGAATGCAATTTGGTGCGGTAGTCGTGGAACGAAATTCTCTAAATTGAAAGAAAGAAGGATAGTATCAGCAGGATCAACTTCGCCAATCGCAGATAATAAATCTTTCCATTGAGATGGACAACTCTAAAGTAATTCTAGAGTAGACATTGTATACGGGGCCTGAGCCAAATCCTAAACAATATTGTAATGTTTAGCAGCACGAGCGTTCAGATTGTAAGAAGACTTGCGGAATGCACTTTTGGAAGGTGGCTGTATGACGGGTTCAGTACTAGGCCTTTCAATATGAAGAGGGTCAGAAGCAGGTGGAGGAGGAGTACCATCTTCAATCTCTTTCCCCACTTCTTGATGTGATTCAATATAATCTTTCGATCGAATGGCAATAGAAACGGGCGCATAACTGTTCATCATGAACACCTGAGAGACAAATGGGGCAGAGGACTGAGGTTTCTCTACCATCTGGGTTTGCTGAGATCGAAAAGGTTCTTTAAGAACATCCATAGTTCCTTGGGTGCCTTTGAGCATATAGTTACTTCGGCCTGTCAAGGACAGTCCTTGGTGTAGTGCTATTCGTCACAAATCAAATTTGGGTACTTCCGTTTGCACTGTGAACCATCATCAACACGAGATTTGGATGAATCTAGTTTTGGGGTATCGGCCTTGGCCTTACCTTTACCCTTCTTTTTCCGTTTGGAAGTTTTATTTGCCAGATTTTCCTGAACGACACTAACTTTCAAATTTTTACCAAGATTCAGAGTGGGTTGAGAAGCAACATCATTGGAAGGATTGGACTTTGCTTCCCAGAGTTTGAAGGAGAAGACTTCCAAGAAGTCTGAGACATGGAACCAATAATATCGTCGATGGATGGGGTCGCTAGTGGTTTGGAAGTTCCAGGTTGAGGAGCATCAGGAAAGATATCATATAACATGCCAGACTGATAATACACAATATCAACGTACTGGGCATGAGAAATGGCTAATTTTTCGATCACACATGCCCCCATAGTTATGTCTTTCGCGATCTAATTGAAAAATAAGGTAGTGAACCAATTAGTTAGAAGCTGATCAGGAATCTCAAATTTGATCAAGCGATGACGTCGCCTACATTCATGAATATGATCTGAGATATGAGTAGCTCGGTCCTATTTCAATGAGGTGAGGAGGTGTGTCCCAGTCTCATAGCGAACCGGTAACTGAAAATGTGTAAGAAATGCCATGGCGAGAGAGTTGAAGTCTTGAAAGATGCTATGAGATAGCTCAATGTACCACTTTGCAGTGACACTAGTAAGAGTTCGTTGGAAAAGACAGAGTCAGATGGAATTGTCAACCCAAGAGTTAGAGGAACACCACAAGTGGTAAGTCATAACATGTGTTTGGGGGTCTTCTCTAAACTTTACCTCAAATTTAGGACAATCACCAGGAATCTTAGTCGGAACTAGAGGCCAATACGGGTTATGAAGAATTGGATCATTTGTTAACTTTGACACATCAAGGAGTTCCAACGTAGCGAGAAATGGTAATTGAGGATTAAAAAGCATTGGAGGTATCTGATAAGGACTTGTGTTCACATTCCACCCAGCCTAAGAGAAATTATGCTCCCATATGTTTTGTCCCAGAGGATTCTCACCATAAGGGTTATAAGCCTGATAATTCTACCAATATTGGGGTTGAGAACCAGGATACTAATTCTGAGCATACCATTGAGGTCCTTGATGAGTAACATATGGATTCTGTTGCGGAATGTAAGCATGGCCTTGAGGTTGATTATTCACCAACAGAGGTTGATTTTCAGGGTAATAATTGAAACTGTGAGGCGTACTATATATCGGCTGATATTGACCTTGGGCGTAATAAGTGCCTTGGGGTTGAGCAGGTGGACCCTGCAGAGCACGTTGAGTAGGATGTTGAATAGGAGGACCATGCTAAGTCGGATAAACAGATTGAATCTACTGTTGAGAAGGTTGAACATTCTGCTGAAAAAATTGAACTGGTTGTTGAATAGGTTGAACTGACTGCTAAACTAGTTGAGTAGGTTGAATCGACTGTTGAGGTTGGGCAGGCTGTCCCTACAGAGCAAGTTGGCCTGGATATTGAGGGCCACCAAGTTGACCTTGTGGAAGAGGTTGGCCCAATGGTGGATATGGATGAGGCTATCCCTAATGACCAGGTTGACCTGAAGCAGAATCATAGGTTTGTCCTTATTGTAAAAAGTTTTTTCCATATGGAACGTACGGCTACTATTGTTGTACAAGAGGTTGTCCCTGTGGTGGATAAATTTTCCCCCCAGGAACATAATATGCTCCTGGTTGATATAGAGGTTGACTGGAAGGACTGGAGGGTTGTCCTTGTTGGACCAAAGGTTGACCTTGTGAAGGTTGGCCTTGTGGACCGTAAGGTTGTCCCTGTGGACCAAAGGTGGATCCCTGCTGAGCCAAAGGTTGTCCCTATAAGGGTTGTCCTTGCAAGCCAGAGGGTTGTACTGGCAAGGTCAGTCCTAGATGAGAAACAGTTTGATAAGGATCATAAACAGCCTGATAAGGATCAATAGGAGGCAAATAGACATGATTACCATACTTGTCATAATGATGCAAAGGATGAAACGAATAGACAGGGTTACCGACATCATCATATTGATGGGGAGGATTGACATGAGCTTGGGGCTACTGAGAACCCTAAGATTTTTGCTGCTGAATAGCTAAAAAATACTCTTCAAAAGTGAGACCACTAAGAATCATAGGTGACATTGAAGTTACACCAGTAGGTGCAGTCTCTGGAGCGCGAGCTTGTGATCTGCTCGGAACCTAATTGATAAGCCACGTGGGATTAAGAAATATAGACCTGCAAGTGTGAAAATATTCCGATGACTGTGTTGTAACAATCGGCATAGACTAAGCCACACAAATGGTAGTTTGGACTGGCATAGATGTAACAGTGACCAATGAACTCAATGTCAAAGGTGACAGTCCCAATGAAGGGAGGACCAAACTCCTAGGGGGAGTTGATGTACTGGATGGTGCTATGGATGCAAGACCAGAAATAATATGACCCAAGGACCTATATCTAGGTAGAAGTGACACCGATGGTGGAGAATATTGAATAGAAACATGCAGAAGATATTCAGGGAAAAGTTGATATTATCCTATAGAAACAGGCATTCCTTTACTTCCAATAGGACCTGATGAATCCATGTCTGAGGAAGTCATAAGATTGTCAAAGAGACAATGAGGAATCAGAGGTATAACAGCAGCTATAAATGGTGATCCCAAATTAAGAGGAGGAAATTCTTCCTCATCTCCAAAACCAGATGTTACATAGTAATTTGTCACCATCCCTGCAATCCCCGTCTCGCACATTGGAGGGCTCATTTTGTGACATGTGAGCAGTGACATGGCTTGAAACCACTTTCATGACATCCCTCTGAACAAGAGCTTTCATTGCCCAGAAGACATCTCCTTGTGAAAAACCCTGAAAATGGCCCTTTTAGCATTGGCAGGAGCAAGCAGTTCAGTACCCGCGCCAATGGGGAAAATAATTCAAAGAGGCCGTGCCAGTTGGTGCTCTATCGCAGAGTCGCACTCGCGCCAGCAAATTTAAGAGGTGTTTTTCAAAAATAAATGGCGGAAGTTTCATCCTAACTGATCCAGTAACTGATATCTATCTTGAGTTGGGAGGTTTGGCTACGGATTTCCATAGAGAGGAAGTGGTTTGCCACCTCTCATGGAAGCTTCCTTGATAATAGGGCCAATCCCATGATTATAGGGATCCCAACTCCTCTTCCTCCATCTATAAAAGCTTGCCCATCTCCATGGCAAGCTAGTCTTCAAGTCTTCAAGTCTTCAAGTTCCCAAGTTCCCAAGACCTTTCACATCCTTATGCTGCAAGAGCCTTCTTGACTCCCTTAAGGCCAAATCCAAGCAAGGAGACTATTGTCAAGTATCTGGAGAGAGAGGCTTCTCCCATCCTTGACAGGCTTTATCAAGACATGTTTTTCTGACAACCCGCCAAAGGAAAGTGCTGCGTCGAAGCTATGGTTGTATTCTTCTTTTGACTCATTAATGATAAGCGACTATTGGTTATGGTTCCACTCTTGTTCTTGATTATGCTCATGATTTATGTCCTCTTCGACTGACATATAGTTGTATATACTGGATTTTATGACTGCGTTTGTGTTGTTTCTTGTATGTGCAGGTGTCCGATCACGGGGATCGTGAGGATTGTGATCTGCCAGGGCAAAGGAACGGGAGCACCACCTCTTCTACAAATGACAGTGTTGGATTCCAGGTAAGCCTTCCTCGCAAGTCGGTTTATTTTCAATTAGGAACCTACACTGTAGCGTGTTTGATTGTTGCTAGACCCGATCTGGGCTAGTAGGGATTGCCTTTGTCCGCAGAGGGGATTTATCTCCACAACAAATTGAGACTCCACTAGGGATTCGTTGGCTTGTTGTCGTTCGTTTTATGAGCTATAGACGGAGCCTGGAGTTGGCCAGATAGCCTTTGAAACACTTTTGCTCTGCAATTTTGAAGTATATCAAAGCTGCTTCAGTCAATCTCCGGTTTAGTTTGTAAACTGAACACTTGGAGCATCGTCTTGTCTTTTCGGTCAATTCTTGATTTTTCTTGCTTGATCAGCTCTTTTGGGTTGGTTCTTTCTGTGAATTTGGCTTTTGGATAGCTTGATTATCACTGGTCTGCTTGTTAGATTTCCCTTTTTTATTTCTGATTGGTAAACTCGACTGGCGCGCTTTTCAGCTTGATAGTCGCGCCCATTGGTGCAGGTTGCTAGTGTATTACCCGCGCCAATTCTATTCTGGCACTAGTTTCAACCTTACAGTTGCGCCAATCCTGTAAGGTACTAGGGTTTACTCTGTTTTTAGCTTTCTGAGCTTGATCTGTGTCTATCTCGCTTTGAGCCTAGATCACATGGTTCATTTGAGTCTTGGAGATTCTGCTTGAAGTGGTGAGTCTAGTCTTGGTTGGGAGAAAATCTTTGTTTTTTCATTTTCAGGCATTGGTGCTTGTTTTCAGTGAGCAACCCGCGCCAATTGCCATTGGCGCTAGTTATCAGTGTGCAAGTCGTGCCAGTTGGCGCTAGTTGTCAATGTACAAGTCAAGCCAATTTCAGGGTGTGTGAAAATTGAGATTTTTTCCCTAAATCCTTCACCAGTGTGTCTTTCCCTTCTGGTATTTCACTGTATGAGCATAGATTACATTTCTCATTGTTTTAGATGTCTTCTCTCCATGATTGCTTGATGTAAAAGGGAATGAATGCCTTGTTTTGATCTCTTGCTTTGGAAGTCCTCTTTGTGTTTGACCTCATATGTCTTGTCGCCTTTTGAGGGATTTCGTGACAAAGTGTTTGAAACAAAGATTGCATTCTTAGTGTTTGTTTACATCTCTTTTGCATTCATCCTTCATTAAGGAGATTTGCATTCTTTTAGTTTTCGTCTCATAGTTCACTTTTCGTTAAAATGCATTAGATCACATTGCATTGAAAAGTATTTTTTGAGATTTATCATTGAACTTAGATCACATTGTTTAATGATTGAAAACTAAAAGTCCCTTTGAGTGCATTCTCTTTCATTAAAAGCATGCATTAAGTAGATTTTCATTTCATCGAAAAATGCATTGAGTGCATTCTTATAATATGAAAATGAAATTATGCATAGATTACAATTGCATAGTTTTCGGAAAAGAGGATTTTGCATAGATTACATTGCATTATTCGCATCGTTGAATGTTTTAGAATACTTTTGGATAATGAAAGTCATCTAGTTTGGAAAAGCTCTGTTTTCAGTGTTGTTGTTTGTTGCATCATTGTTTGAAGGTCTTCCCTTAACTAGATAGCATTCATCGAATTGAAAAGTTTTCTTTTCTCATATAGCTGCATACAAGAGATTGTCAGATAACATGCGGTAGGGCCTGAAACCGTAACGTAATTGAAGATCAACTTTAAAATTTATTCAATTGACCTAAGGAAGCATTGAAACATTAACGAAATATTTAGAGGTCTAGGCTAGAGACGTGTTTCGGCGTCGTTAAACCTAGTAGCTGTCGTTCACCTCTTGGCTTTAGACAGCACTAGTATGGACTTGTGCTCCCTGTACCGTCGCATATATAAAGGGAGACCCCACTAGGTTTATATCCTTTATCCATAGGAAGCTAAGTTTGCTGCCCTATACCCGTGATACACCGGACATAGCATGAGGGGAGATTGCCTGCACATACGTTAAGTCCTTGGTTGATTTCTCTTTCATTTTGAAACCAAGGTGTATATTGCAGTTCACGGTTATTTGGTACACCCTTTTCCTAGTATTCCTGAGTAGTCATTTTGATCCTATCTGACTCCCTAAATTTGAAAGGATCATCAAGCGCTTTTCCTTTCACGCTTGTTTCAAAACTGAAAGAGATAGAGTCACCTTTTTCCTGTTTCTCGACTCTTAAAATATGAAACAATAGAGTTTTGTTTCAATGTTTTAAAATTAACTATCCACGAAATATTCCTGGTTAAATTTAGTTTCCTTATGGTGTTGTTCTGAAGATCGTTTTTGATAAAACTTTTCCGTAACTACCACCAACTCGATGGGAACTCAGTCATTTTCCTCCTTTTGGAAATGTTGGCGCTCCTTATATGGCAACGTTGTCCCTTCTTGGGTTAACTGTTGGGTTGCCTGTTTGGTTTTTCTCAACCTCTGTGGTCCCGAATGTCTCGGCTACTGTTCAATCAGTCCCTCCACTTGAAAAACATCATGTTGATTCCAAGGTGGACCTCTCCCCTTCATCGCCTGTTTCTGCGTCTTCATCTTCTACCTCGCCTGGTGAAAGTCTGGATTCAAGTAACCAGGTAGCTAAGAAGAAGAAGAAGAAGAAAAAGAAGAATAAGTCCGATAAAGGAGAGGCTAGCTCTGCGGCTATTGTGCCTAAGAAGCCTTCCATCGATAAACCTCCCAACCTTCCTCGGAAAGTCAAGTTCCCTTGCATGTTGTGCACGGGAGACCATCTTCTTCGAGACTGCCCTGACATTACCAAGGTGCTTCCAGGAGTCAGGTTGGGGGCACGTCTTCAACTGGTGCTGGTAAGGCTCCTAAGAAGCAAGGTAAGCTCTCCAATATCCTCGTATGGGGCAAGTGGGCACCATGCTATCGGATGGGTGGTTGTCACAGTGAAGCCAAGAGATTTTTGGACAACTTAACCGGTTCTACACCATGCCTTCCACTTCAGTTATAATCGAGTCCTCAGTCCTCCCACCACCGATCCTACGATTGGTCAAGAGTCATCCGTCGTCCCCACTCCCCCCGAAAATTCAAATTCAAGAACTGCTCTTGACCAAACATTGGTCGTGGAATCGCTGAGCTGGCCTGCTACGTGCACTGTGCATTTTCCTCCGTTGAGAGTGGACCTCACCCCCCTCAGGTTCTTCTTGTTTCTTCAGATTCTTTGGACTTGGAGAAGGATCCTCCTGTCCCTGTACCTCAAGAAATTTCTCCTCCGCCTCCCGTGATGGAGGTCCCGGAGGATACTCCTCCCACCTTCGAGATGGAGGTTGTGGAGGATGCTCCTTCTTCTTCCGTAACACCAGGGGAATACCTTCTTGGTTCGATGGTAGCCCCTCCGACTAGTTTGGTCGCTTCCTTTGATTGGAATCGATTTACAGAATAACGCCTTCCGTTTTATGTGCCTTTCGAGATGACAGTACAGGCTTTTGGTCTGGTCTTACCCAGAACCATTATAGACGAAGGCATGTCTGTTAGTGTTCTATCCTCAACTACTTGGCAAGATATTGGCTCGGCGTTGCTTGCGCTTGTTACGCAGAATCTGCTGACGTTCAATAGAAGAACTAGTCAACCGTTAGGGATCCTTCCAAGGTTACCTATTACTTGTGGAGGTAAAATCGTCCATATGGAGGTGATGGTTGTTCAAAGCTCTTTGGATTTCAATCATTTCCTTGGGGCGCGATTACACCTATGCCATGGGAGCGCTTGTCTCCTCCCTTTTTCGTGTGGTCCGTTTTCCACGAAGGACTCGGACAAGTACTATCGATCAGCTGCTTCTTTGGTCCTGATGTGGCAGCTGGCCCGCCATCATCCCTTCCCGGTTTTTATCCACCTGTTGTATCTGCCCCACCGCAGGTCAACTATGTGGCTACCTACCCCGTGCCTGTGCTCAGTGATGGTGCCATTGTGCATTAGGTGCTAGGAGCATTGGGTCTTGACTTCCAGGATGTTTTCCTTCCATCAGATGGGCAACTCTTGGAAGCGATGACTTCTTGTTAATTATGATGAGGTCATTGGAGCATGGTTCTTTTCCTATGTCAAGCTCCTTAAAAAATGAAATCGGAGCTGGTCGGAGCATAGTTCCTTGTCTTGTGTCAAGCTCCTTAAAAAATGAAACAAGGTTGTTGGAGCATAGTTCCTTGTCTTGTGTCAAGCTCCTTAAAAAATGAAATAAGATTGTCGGAGCATGGTTATTTTCCTATGTCAAGCTCCTTAAAAAATGAAACAAGGTCGTTGGAGCAGAGTTCCTTGTCTTGTGTCAAGCTCCTTAAAAAATGAAATAAGGTCGTTGGAGCAGAGTTCCTTGTCTTGTGTCAAGCTCCTTAAAAAATGAAACAAGGTTGTTGGAGCATAGTTCCTTGTCTTGTGTCAAGCTCCTTAAAAAATGAAACAAGCTGGTCGGAGCAAAGTTCGTTTTCTTGTGTCAAGCTCCTTAAAAAATGAAATACATATCGGAGTTTAGTTCTTTGTCTTGTGTTAACCTCGTTAAAAAATGAATTAGGTTTCGAGGATAGTTCTTTTAATGTGTCAACCTCCTTTAAACAATGAAACACGTTCCTGTTAAATTCGAGTCTTTGATAAGATCTCGTAAAATCCCAGTTGAGTGTTTCTCGTGATCTCGTAACTTGAACCTTCACTCCCTCCATCTATTTACTCAGGTGCATGGACTGAAGCTTGGGGGGACTGTACCTCGAAATTGAGTCACCATGCTGGGGGCATGCTTACTTTTTCAAGCATAGTTTGTTTTCGTTTCAAGCTTGTGTAAAAATGAAATCGGTTTCAAGCATAGTTTACCTTTGTTTAAAGCTTGTGTAAAAATGAAACCAACTTCAAGTAGAGTTTCCTGATTTCAAGCTTGTGTAAAAATGAAACCTTTCCCATTTTACCCCTTGTGATTTCCATTTTATCAGCCTGTTTTGCCAGATGAGCCTTGGTTTTCTCACTCCAATTCAAATATCGCTTGGATGATCATATAGGTACACTTGGTTTTTTTAACTGCCTCGAGGGAACCGTTGTGATGAGTGGTCTTGAGCAGCGAACCTCTTAACCTTTATTTTTTTCAATGGGGCTTCCACCATTATCGGAACTATTGTTACCCATTAAAAATTGAAAATATTTCCGAGTCCCTTGTCATTTCGATCTCATTAAAGTGGTTGCGAAATGACATCTAACCAGTATACATATACCCCTTTTTTGGGCTAGGATAGATTACTTATGAAAAAGGAATACCCTAGCCTATCACGACTAGGAGGTTTTCTCAGACATAGTTTTCTACCTTTTCGAATCTGAGGAACTATTTATGAAAAGGGACTGTTGGAGTTTACTTTTATGATGTCTTTTCAAACTCTCTAAACATGAAAAGATGTCGAGTTCTCCCTTTGTCAGACTCGTTAAACCTAAATGACATCGGAAATTGTCAATCATGACGTTATTCGAGTTTCTCATTCCTAGGGCTCGTTAAATGTACTAGGATGGATTCGTCTGAAGGATGGGTTTATATGACAAGAATATGGTATCCTCTTCAAGCTTGTGTAAAAATAAAGAGGTACTTGCCAGAAATGGTGGGGAAAATGGAACCAACATGATTGTCGTGTCAGCAGTATGTCGATCTTGAACATGGCACTTGTATGCATTCGTGTTGGGTTGGGGATATCTCATCTCATTTTCTCGCTTGCCTCCGTGGGTTTGGGTAATCCCTTTTGACCTCTCATCTGTTCTTTACCCCGTCGCCATAACCTCTAATCCGTTGATGTCAAATGCTGCCAAATCCACTGTCGTGCCGTTTATATGTTCAAGAGAAGTTGACCTCTGCAAGATTCAACCTTCCTCTGATTCTCATCTAATCGTGATTCACAAAAACATTATGTTCCTCTGTCTCGTGTCGATGATGTGGGAAACAATATGGCCCACCTTCGATCAAGGTCACTTCCTGTCGACTTCAACTCATTATCCGGGAAGTTGATCTAGAGACTCCCTTCTGGTGCCTTGGAGCCTGCATGCCTCAACTGTGAGGTCGCATTCGACTTCCACAAGGCTTTCATCATTTGAATTCGATCTAAGGATTCCATGGGTTTTCCATTCCATGGGTGTTCGAACCAAGCTCACTATTCACATCCCGTGATTGCACCTATAGTACCTCGAGGGCCATTGTAATTATTGGTGGTACATCTCGCGTCTGTCAACAACTTTCATCATTGGCTGGTAATCAGACGATGTTCTTGCATGTTCGACTTCAGCTCATTTATTCGCATGCTTGAACTTGTACTTTGTTCGGGTCGAGATGGAGCGCAAGACCCTGGCTTGTGTCTGTTGTAATCCAGGCTGCGATTTTGTGGATTATTATGATTGGTTACGTGACTCACTTACTGGATGGTTGCGACCATACCTGAGTCTATTTATCGATCCTCACTGGATGGCTGCGTCCATGCCTTGGATCTGGATTATTGTATACTTTGTTATGGATGGTTGCGCCCATACCGCATATATATCATGTATCTGAGATATCAGTTGTATTTCTTCGCGCAGGTTTTCTGACGGCAGATTTTTCAGTTGGACACGTTCTCGTAAAGAATTTCACCCCTCTCTCTCTCTCGGGCCTCATGCTTTAGGGGACATCTGTTACACAGTAATTTTTCACCATCCCTGCAATCCCCGTCCTGCACATTGGAGGGCTCATTTTGTGTGCCTGTGAGCAATAACATGGCTTGAAACCACTTTCATGACATCCCTCTAAACAAGAGCTTTCATTGCCCTGAAGACATCTCCTTGTGAAAAACCCTAAAAATGGCCCTTTTTGCATTGGCGCGAGCAGGCAGTTCAGTACCCCACGGGGAAAATACTTCAAAGAGTCCACGCGCTGGTGCTCGTCCCGCAGTCGCACTCGACACACCACCCTCTAAGAGGTGTTTTTAAAAAATAAATGGCGAAGTTTCGTCCTAACCGATCCAAGAACTCTAACTGATCCAAGAACCGATATCTATCTTGATTTGGGAGGTTTGGCTACGAATTTCCATAGAGAGGAAGTGGTTTGACACCTCTCATGGAAGCTTCCTTGATGATAGAGCCAATCCCATGATTATAGGGATCCCAACTCCCTTTCCTCCATCTATAAAAGCTTGCCCATCCCCATGGCAAGCTAGTCTTCAAGTCTTCAAGTTCCCAAATTCCCAAGAGCCTTATGCTGCAAGAGCCTCCATAATTCCCTTAAGGCCAATTTCAAGCAAGGAGACTATTGTTAAGTATTCAGAGAGAGAGGCTTGTCCCATCCTTGACAGGCTTTATCAAGACATTTTTTGCTGACGACCTGCCAAAGGAGAGTGCTGCGTCGAAGCTATGGTTGTATTCTTCTTTTGACTCATTAATGATAAGTGACTGTTGGTTATGGTTCCACTCTTATTCTTGATTATGTTCATGATTTATGTCCTCTTCGACTGACATATATTTGTATATACTGGATTTTATGCTTGCGTTTGTGTTGTTTCTTGCATGTGCAGGTGTCTGATCATGGGGATCGTGAGGATTGTGATCTGCCAGGGCAAAGGAACGGGAGCACCACCTCTTCTAAAAATGACAGTGTTGGATTCCAAGTAATCCTTTCTCTCAAGTTAGTTTATTTGCAATTAGGAACCTGCACTGTAGCGTGTTTGATTGTTGCTAGACCCGATCTAGGCTAGTAGGGATCGCCTCTTTCCACAGAGGGGATTAACCTCTTCAACACCAGACAAAGCACCTAGAGGAGGCCAATTGAACTCAACTGACACTTTAGGAGGAGATCGAGTAGCGAGAGGTAAAATAGTCGGGAGAATAGGCTGCGAAAACTCGGCAAACCTAGTGGACTAAGGGGTTTCGTAAGACACGCCAAGAAAAGAACCACCACTAGGAGGCAGTGAGGATGAAAAAACTGGTGCTTCTGCCAATATGATCGTGCTTCAAAACAGAAAGGGAAAAGATAACCAATCAAAGGCTCCAAGATCAAAATCTAAGGAAAACAAAAACAGGCCAAGTAATAAAACTTTTAACGGGCGTGTGATCGTAAGTAATTAATTTTATGACACTGAAACCAGACTCTATTGTTTCATGTTTTAAGAGTCAAGAAACAGGGAAAATATGACTCTAGTTAGTTTCAATTTTAAATGAGCGTGAAAGGACAAGTGCTCGACGATCTCTTCTCATTTTAGGGAGTCACGAAAAGATCAAAAATGACTACTCAAGTACTCTAAGCAAGAGGGTATACCAGGTTTTCGTGAACTGCCATATACACCTTGGTGATCAAATTAAATAGAAATGACCAAGGACTTAACATACATGCAGGTAGTCTCCCTGAATGTTGTCTTCGGTGTATCATGGTTGCAGGGTGGTTGTTAAGTCCCTATATTACTAGTATAGTCCTTTATTGTTGTTAGTGTAACCCCCTTATTGCTATTATGGTACCCTTGTAACCCCCATATTGTTATTATTGTGCCCTTAAATTATTATTGTTAGGTCGGATAGGATTACATTGTGGCCCTACTAGGATTACATTATGGCCCCATGGACTCCTATATATAGAAGGAGGTTTTGGTCATTTGTATCATCCAAGAATTGTTCATTCATGTAATGTATTGGAGGTTTCCCCCTCAAAGTGGCTTATTTCTAAGGCGTTGATATCTCTTTTATTCTATTTTTGGAGCTGGTTTCACAACATTTGGTATCAGAGCTTTGGATTCTAGGGTTTTCGCTACTCCAAACCAGTCATTGTGGAATTTTCGTTATAACGTTTTTTCTAGTGAATTTTCGTGTCGAAATTTTAGGTGCGAAGCTGAAATCTTGAGGAAGCGTGTCTGTACCCCCAGAGCTTGGTTCACAATATTTGTGGAGATATCTTCTGTGGAAGTTAGGTATTTTTTCAGGCTCCTAAACAGGTCATCGTGGAATTTGCGCTATAAATTTTTTTGTACGAAGGTTTAGAGTCTGAAATTCAAATGGTGCAAAGCTGAAATCCAGAGGAAATTCTTCAAAAAATTTCAAAGCTTGGTTCACAATATTTTTGGAGATATGATATGTGGAAGGCACTGCTTTTTCAGGCTCCTGAATTGCATCTCAAAGAGGTGATCGTGGGAAAAGTTCAGTAACTCTCTCTCTGGGCATCAGATTGGAGCGCGTGAGTGACACACGCAAGAACAATGCATCGTAGTTTATTTCTTTTCTATCAATTTTAGAGACAAAGGACGAAACAACGACACGTGGAAAGTCGTACAAGTTCGCTCTACCGAACCATTCCATAATTAGGTCATTGTGGGATATTGGACACAACTTTGTCTTTGAGAACTCAAAATCGGCGTTAGGACTATGGAATTCAAAAGAGAATTCGTAGGGTACTAGAGTGCCGAATTTTAGATATTGAAGTTCGTAATCAGCGTAGATAATTCAATTTCAATATCGAGCTCCTCAAAGCAAGTAAAAGGTGTGTATTTTTTTTTCCGAATTGCATAAGTCTTGTTTGAAGAATCAAGTTGAATTGATTCCAAGGGAATATTGTAGAATAGGTATCAATATTGGATTCTAAAATGGCGCCTAAAAATAATTCAACACCCATTAAGCCTTCAGAAGGCTCTACCATGAATCATGAAGATGAAGAATTGCAACATGATCTATCAAAATTACAAGAGCAAGTGCAACAAATTTCACTCTCGCAAAGAGCAACAAAAAATGAAATGGAAGTTTTGAAGAAATGCATGGAAGTGAAGATGGAAGGTTTGAAGAAATGCATGGAAGCTAAGATGAATGGAGTGGAAGTGAAGATGGATGGTTTGAAGAAAGGCGTGCAAGCTAAGATGGATGGCGTGCAAGCTAAGATGGATGGCGTGGAGGCTGGCATGGAATCTAAGATGGATGACATGGAAGCTAAGATCGATGAGAAAATGGAAAACATGAAGAATTTTCTAAAAGAAGACATGGAAGGTTTGACAAAGTTGATACAAGAAAGGTTTCCTAATGGTGAAAAGATAGTAGAAGAACCTCATGATGAGAAAAAAAAAATGTTAATTGTGATTTCATAAACTCTAATGTTGGCGGGAAGAACCACCATATTCCAAAGATGGATATGAGGAAGTTTGATGGAAAGGATCCTGTAACATGGATACTACAGATGGAGCAATATTTTGATCTCCATAACGTGCAAAACACACAAAAGGTACGCATTGCAACTTTACATTTAGAACAAAAATACATTTGTATGGTATCAATGGCTTTGCTCCCGTAAAAAAATTGTCACTTGGTCAATTTTTACGGAGGAAATGATAGTACATTATGAGGATACAAAGAGCAACACCTTCTTTACCCAATTGATAAATCTCAAACAAAAGGGTTTAGTGGGGCAGCACATTGAGGACTTCCAAAAAATTGAATATAAGGGTAACTGATCTTACAGAGGAACACAGGATTGATCTCTTCCTAGGCACTTTAAAGGATAACATCCAACATGAAGTTCGCGTTTTGGAACCCGATTCATTGGAGAAGGCATTCAAGTTGGCAAGAAAAGTTGAATGTAAAATTATGGCGACAAGGAAGCCTACCACTCAATTCTATAAAGAAGGAAGTGTTGCTACGCCTAGATTTCCACAACCTACAAGGTTGACACCACAACAATTGGAAGAAAAAGAGCAAAAGGGCTTTGCTACAGTTGTGATAGCAAATACACTAAAGGTCATAAGTGTGCTGAAAAGAAATTATTTTACATAGATTGTGAAGAAGAAGAAGAAAATGAAAAAGAAGAGGATATACACCAGGAACCAGCCATAGAAGAGGAAGAAATGAATCCGACCATACCATGTAATGCACTGGCAGGAATTACCACTCCTCAAACTCTCAAGATAGCAGGATAGATCAAGAAGAAAATGGTAATAGTGTTGATTGATTCAGGTAGCACCCATAATTTTATTCATTGTAAGGTAGCCAAGGAATTAAATTGTTTCCTATACCCAGCACCAGAATGTCAAGTGATGGTTGCAAATGGAGGAACTATAAATTGCTCTGGAAAATGCCATAATATCAAGCCAACCATGGGGGAATATGTGTTTACAAGTCCAATGCTTTCCATTCATATGGCAGGTGTTGATGTTGTACTAGGAGTACAATGGTTACAATCTTTGGGGACGGTAGCTTTTAATTTTCAAGAACTTTTCTTGAAATTTTTTTCAGAAGGAAAGGAAGTCGAATTACTAGGTATTGTGGGGAAGCCAGGAAGGATAATAAGCTCTAATGTCATGACAAAGCTTCTAAAGAAAGAACAACGAGGCGTAATTGCACAATTATGCTCACTAGAAGTTCCAACATCAAAATCATCTATTTCTGCAGATCTCCAACAAGTCTTGGACAATCATTCCAAGGTATTTGAAACTCCCAAAGGACTCCCACCTATTCGTGATCATGATCATGCTATTCATTTGATTCTAGGAAGTGTTCCTCCAAACATCAGGCCTTATAGATATCCTTACTTCCAAAAGAGCGAAATTGAAGGTATGATTACAGAAATGTTAGAGGCGGGTATAATTCAACCTAGTCAAAGTTCTTTCTCTGCTCCTGTAGTATTGGTACACAAGAAGGATGGATCATGGCGAATGTGTCCGGATTATAGGGAGCTCAATAAGCTCACCATTAAAGACAAATTTCCCATTCCTGTGATTGATGAATTATTGGACGAATTACATGGAGCAATTTATTTTACCAAGTTGGATCTTCGTTCAGGATATCATCAAATTAGAATGAAGACTGAAGATATTCCAAAAACAGCATTTCGAACTCATGAGGGTCATTATGAATTTTTGGTCAAGCCTTTTGGCCTTACCAATGCACCTTCTACATTTCAAGGGTTGATGAATTCCATTTTCAAACCCTTCCTTAGAAAATTTGTGCTAGTATTTTTTGATGATATACTAATCTACAGCAGGTCCTGGAAGGATCATGTTGAACATGTTGACAGGGTGCTCAAACTATTGCAGGAGAAACAATTATATGCAAAAACATCCAAATGTTTCTTTGGAGTACAAGAGGTAGAATATCTAGGTCATATTGTATCTCACGAGGGTGTTAAAGTAGACCCTAACAAAATTAAAGCCATTAAGGAATGGAAAGTCCCCACAACCATAAAGAAGTTGCGAGGATTTCTCGGGTTAATAGGGTATTATCGCAAGTTTGTTAAGAATTATGGGAGAATAGCAGCACCTCTAACAACATTATTGAAGAAAGATGTATTTTCATGGACTCCTGAAGCAACTAAGGCCTTTGAACGTCTTAAGGAGGCAATGTGCCTAGCACCAGTCTTAGCTACGCCAGACTTCACAAAAACCTTTATCGTGGAATGTGATGCCTCAGGAAATGGAATTGGTGCAGTTTTGATTCAGGAAGGAAGACCCATTGCTTTTGAAAGTCATCCAATCAAAGGAAAGTATTTACAGAAACCTATTTATGAGAAGGAAATGTTAGCAATACTGCATGCACTAAAGAAATGGAGAACTTACCTAATGGGAAGACACTTCAAGGTAAAAACTGATCATGATAGTCTTAAACACTTTTTGGAACAAAGACTATCTTCAGAAGAGCAACAAAAATGGGTCACAAAGATGTTGAGTTATGACTTTGAAATAATCTACAAAAAAGGAAAGCTTAATGTTGTTGCAGATGCACTCTCAAGAAAGAATGAAGAGGTGGAAGCATTGCTTTGTGCTATTTCTATTATCCAACCAGATTGGATAACCGAAGCAAGAGATGAATGGAAGAAGGACAAAGATGTATGGACACTCATTCAAAAGTTGCAGCAAGATCCTAGTACATCCGATACATTTAGTTGGAAAAATGATTCCTTATGGTACAAAGATCGCTTATATCTTTGTAAGAATTCCCAACTAAAACAAAATATTCTTCCGGAATTGCACACTTCTCCTTTAGGAGGACACTCAGGATTTTTAAAAACTTACCACAGGGTGAAGAAAGAATTTTTTTGGGATGGCCTTAAATCTGATATTCAAAAGTTTGTGGCGGAATGTTTGGTTTGCCAGCAGAATAAAGTGGAAACAATTAAGACCCCTGGACTTCTACAACCTTTATCCATTCCAAGTCAACGTTGGGAGGAGATTTCAATGGATTTTATCACAGGTTTACCTAAGTCCGAAGGAAAGAGTGTCATCATGGTGGTAGTTGATAGACTTACAAAGTATGCACACTTTTGTGCATTATCTCATCCATTTAAAGCAAGTACAGTTGCTACTACATTTGTGGACAAAATTCAAAAGCTACATGGAAGCCCAAGGGTTATTGTGAGCGATAGAGATCCCATTTTTACGGGAAATTTTTGGACGGAGTTATTTTCTTGTTTGGGTACTCAATTAGCTCATAGCTCATCTTATCATCCTCAATCTGATGGTCAAACGGAGATAGTAAATAAATGTTTGGAAGGATATCTTCGTTGTTTTGTATCCGATAAATAAACACAATGGGTCAAGTGGTTACCTCTCGCTGAATGGTGGTATAACACTTCCTTCCATACTGCAGCAAAAATGACCCCATTTATGGCACTTTATGGATATCATCCACCATCTATTACATCATCTTTAAGGGAAAATTCGAAGGTTCAAGCAGTCGAATATCACATCGAGCATCAGCAAGAAGTTCTCCAACTCTTGAAGGATAACCTGAATTTGGCATAAAATCGAATGAAACAACAGGCAGATCAACATCGCAACGAGAGAAGTTTTGATATAGGAGATTGGGTATTTTTACGGCTACAACCATATAAACAAATGTCCCTCAAGCAAGCTAAGAAGGATAATAAATTATCGCCAAAGTACTATGGTCCTTACAAGGTGTTGTAAAAGATTGGTACTATGGCATACAAATTGGAGCTTCCTGCTTCTTCGCGAGTACATCCAGTTTTCCATGTTTCGTGCTTAAAGAAGGTTATAGGTGAAAATATTCCAGTTCAAACAATATTGCCAGAACTTGATGAGGAAGGAAAAATCATATTGGAACCGGAAGCTGTCACGGAAACAAGAACTCGACAACTACGGAATCGATCAATTTCAGAGTATCTCATCAAGTGGAAGAACTTACCCACTGAAGATTCTACATGGGAGGATGAGAATTTTATACAAAAGCACCCAGAGCTACTCAAGCGTTGAGGACAACACGTTTTTTTGAAGGAGAGGGGCATGTTATGTCCCTATATTACTAGTATAGTCCCTTATTGTTGTTAGTGTAACCCCCTTATTGTTATTATTGTACCCTTGTAACCCCCATTTTGTTATTATTGTGCCCTTAAATTATTATTGTTAGGTCGGCTAGGATTACATTGTAGCCCACTAGGATTACATTATGGCCCCATGGACTCCTATATATAGAAAGGAGGTTTTGTGAATTGTATCATCGAATAATTGTTCATTTATGTAATGTATTGGAGGTTGCCCCCTCGAAGTGGCTTATTTCTAAGGCGTTCATATCTCTTTTCTTCTATTTTTGGAGCTGGTTACACAACAGTGGTAGAGTCGGCTTCCTACGGATAAAAGGATTTAAACCTAGAGAGGTCTCCCTTTATATACTCGACGGTATGGGGTGCACAAGTTTGTACTAGCACTGTTTAAAGCTAGATGAAGAACAAAAACTACTGGGTTTTAAGACGTTGGAACACGTCTCTAGCCTACATCGCTAAAATTTTTGCATTAGGTTCCAATGTTTCCTTATGTTAATTGAAAGAATTTTAAACTTGATCTTGAATTATGTGTCAGTTTCAAGGCCTTACTGAATGTCGATCTCAAATTTCCTAAATGCAAACTATATGCAAATAAACACCATTTCCCATTCAATGAATGCTAATTAAGAGAGGGATAGAGATCTTTCAAACAATAGAAATCAATGAAATTAAACAAAGAAATATGCTAATGCATCTAATACAATCAACCGAAAAATTAAAAAATCTTTCCTAGCTAGTCGGGCACTATTTATGCAAAAGAACTTTTCTTTTCTATGCAAATTAAAGAACACAATTTTTTGATTTTTTTCAATGAAGTAAAGCGCACATAAAACACATTAACGCAAATGGGAGGGTTAAGCATATTGCATCAAATAAAACACATTAACGAAAATGGGAACCAAACAATAGTCATGCATATGTATTAATAGAAGAAAGAGAAACAACCAAGCCTTGACATCGCAGCCTCCTTCACCAGGGTTCAGTTGAAGCACGTCTCGATGAATGTCAGGGAATTCGGATGGGATGAAGGCACAAGCCTAAGCTCTCTCAATAAGGGACTCTTTCGTTCTATCTTGAATAGAAATATTTGCAACATTTCTGCTATAATATCTTCAGTTCAGCTAGCTTCATCAATGGAGGATGGCTATATTTATAGAGGGAGAGGAGGAGGTTGGGATCCCTACTATGGTGGAAGAGAGGCCTTATCCCTTGGGATGTTTCCCCAAATGGTGGAAACAAGAGGCAAAAGGAGGAAGGCCATGGTTATTCAGTCGAACCACTCCCTATGACTCATCCACGAAGTTGTTATGATCGAAATTTCACCTCTATTTTTAAAAAAATTTCCATAAACAGATTGGCATGAGAAACTAACTGAGACAGTGTGCTAGTTGGCATGGGGTCCAGTGTTAATCTTCCTTATCGGCGTAGGGGGCATAACGAGCTACCATCGCCAAGGCAAAAATAGGTGTTTTTGGTGGTCTATTCGGGAAATGGTAAATATAAGGAATGTTATACTCATGGCAAGGGATTCAATGATGGTATTTGCAAGGCATGACACTTTATTTTGGTCACAGAAATGAGCCTCCAATGTGCAGGATGGGGATTTTAGGGACAATGGAAAATTTTTGTGTAATAGATAGATGACCTACCTTTGTTCCAACGATATTTTCGTAGCTTGTGGCAACGATCTCCTGATCTTCGTCTTCACACGTAGCGGTTCTTCAGCAGTAATATCCATGTACCTGCATAAGGATCAGAGAATGATGACAACATATGAAAACATACTTGCATTCATAACTATTTAATTGGTCAAGGAGAATCAAACGCATTGCATAGGATTAAACATATCAAATGCAAAATGGGAACCAAAAGATCAGCCATTTAGTAATAAGTAGAGAGAAGAATTCTACAACCAAAAGAACCTTGATGTTGCAGCCTCCTTTGACGCGTCTAGTCAAACGTGTCTCAAGAATTCGTTGGGAATTGGACTTGGCGTGGAAATGGGCCTAAAACTCTCTCTCGATAATGGATTCCTCTCTAATCTATCTCACACCAGCTATTGTAAGGACTGTTCAGCTAGCTAAAACTATGCGAGAAGGATGTATTTATAGGAGAGGAGGAGGTAGTTTAGGATCCCTCATAAGGTGGAAGGGAGACCTTATCCTTTGGGAAGTTGCTCAAATGTAGGAAAGAAGAAGCCAAAGGAAGGTCTTCGATGTTATTCAGTTGAACAAACCATGATGATTGTGCTCACGAAGTGGTTGGGCATGGAAAATTTGTTTCTATTTTAAAAAACGTTCCAAAACCAACTCACCATGGGCAGTACACTGAGATAGAGCACCAATGGGCGCCAGGCCATAACTGCCTACCAGCGTCGATCCAGAGTCATGCGTTTTGGAGAGTTTGTTCCAGGAATAGTCAACAGAGAAAATGTTCTTCACATCCCAAGGGATGCAATGATAATTTTTGCAAGGTATTACAATACACAGAAGTCACTGAAATGGTCCTCCAATATTTGGGATGGGGATTGCAGGGACGGCGACAAAATACTGTGTAACACCTACATTCGTCACTTTTCCTACATGGGTTTGGGAAATCCGTTTGCCTCTTATCTAATTACCAATTTTGTCAAAATGACCTCTGATCCTATTTGAGTCAAATTTTTCCACCCTCTGAAGTCGTGTCGCCAATATTTTCAAGGGAAGTCCTTTTGGTCATACACCTTCTACATATTTGACCTCCTCTGATACAATCCTGAATCACTCCTATCATCTTAAGATATCTATTATTTCGTGTCGATGATGTGGGAATCCTTATGGACCTCCTTCAATGAATCATTTATTGTCGACTTCATCTCATTATCTAGGAAAGTGGTTTAGAGACGTCTTTAAGTACCTTCGAGCTTGCTTGCCTCAATGGCAAGTTCTTAGTTTTTGACGGGAGGTTCACATCATTGGCCTTCGATCAAATGATTTTGCAAGTGTTCGACTTCAACACATCTATTCACAATTGTTGGTTGTGATGTTGTACCTTGAGGTCCATCATAATTATTTGTGGTCTCTCTCGTGCTTGTTAATGATTTTCATCATTGGCCAGTAATCTAGTGGTTTCTACCATGTTCGACACCAACACATTTGTTCACATGGCTAGATTGGTACATTAGGTTGATTGATATCACATTGAAGACCCTAGGTCACATCTAATTTTTGATCCAAACTGCATGGAGTTATTGAGTATTCATGATTGTATACATGATCATATCTATACATATGATTGCATCCATACCCCAGATCTATTTCTATGATCTCTTTTAGACAGATGGCTACGACCATAGCATGGGCTCATGTGTCATTTTATGCCTAGTGCAACATCATGTGGTTAGGAATATTTATACCAAAGATGTCATATATTGTACATGTTTGATTTGGTAGGTTCTCCAAAGGTGGCTTGTGTTATTTGCCTTGGTTCATAAAGAATTTCAGCTCTCAGTCCTTGTTCTGCTTTCATGCTTTAGGGGGCATTTAGTACACAGTAATTTTTCACCATACTCATTTTCCTGTCCCTAGCCTTGAAATGCCCCATGATGAATCCTATCCAATGTTTCCATCATCAAGAAATATGTTGACATATCCCCTTGAAGATCCAAAGAAGACTTCCTCAAAATCTTACTGAAGAAACTTTTTCAACTTCCTAGTTTCCTGGGTCAGCACCATAATTTATTGGAAAAATGCACTGATCCCATTTCTGGCAGTGCTTACTCAAATGGAGGAGAAGCTTCGACCTCTAAAAGGTCAAGGATGGTGATTTGGTTGTTGAATAGAGATGATAAGGTCAAACTCTCTCATTTTTTAGCTTTGATCTCATCCATGGGGGATCATTGCTTAGAAACTGGGCCTTCCTCCTATTTTATGGGCTCCCAAACTCCTTCTCTTTGCTATAAATTCACATCCCTCATTTCCCCAAGTTTAGAACTTGGTTGATAATTTTCTGACTCATCTGAACTCTCATCCCTTATGTTAGCACTCCACCGAATCTTCGAAGGCTGAAAGGAGACCAACAAAGGTAACCACATTACAAATTTGACCTAGTAGCTAGTGCTACTAGGCTGAGAGGACTCTCTCAAATAGATCGCAACCAAAATTATTCGATGATGGAGATTTTAGGCTAGATATGCATATTAGGGTTTGGTTGATTTGGATGTTTGTGCTAGATGAAAATATACCTTTAGAGCTAGGCTTGAAAACTCTTAGTAGGGTTACAAGACAAAAAATTGCAAGGGAATAAAGGGGAAAGGTAGGAAAGCTTGAATGACCAAATAGGTTGTATGGTTGTAGTGTAGGATGAGCGGAGAGATCAAGAACAAGCATATAAGTACGAACTCATTCCTTAAGAATAAATTAAACAAAACAACATCATCTCATCAAATCAGGGCATGCATTACTCATAAATTTTGATTAAACTTTAAAGACAATGAGTGAAAGCAGTAGATATGTAATGGAAAGAGAAAGAATTCAATGGAGTGACTTACAAAAGAGAAACATATACATACAATATCACCACGATATTCCCTAAATTAAAGTTGCAACTTTTATCTGTATTCACTGTATTACATTGTCAAAATTAAATACACTAGATCAATGTCCAAGACTCCAACCCTTGAAATTGATTACAAACTACCTCATATAGCCACTAAGGTCAAAATCCTCCCTTGGAGGTCGGATTTTCCAGCATGAAAGTCAAATACTTGCATCTATCCAAGTTCTGATACACACTAGGGAGGTTACTTAAAAAATCCTCCTTTATCTAACCATCAAGAGACATATCCTCAAAGAAATAAATGGAGGATAAGATGACTATCAACTCCATTTTTCCCATTTAAATTTAAATTTTTACTTTTACATTCATCTACTTTCACCTTTTGACTTTTACAAAATTGCAGAAGTATAGCACCATCTTGGAGGCCATGTTTAGGCACCTTAATGAAGTCAACATTGTAATCCGAAGAACAGTAAACTAGCATTATCAGCCTAGTTTCCAAAACATCTTGAATTTTCTTAAATGACCCATGGGAATGCCTTCAAAAAATCATTCTCCCAAGGTGTCTCCAGAAGCATCGCACGTACTCCAAAACAGTGGCAGAAGCATATAAATGAGGTGGTTTTTTGCATTTTTCTTCAAGACTTGACCTTGTCAGGAAAACCAACTCCACATATGGAATGTACTCATCAATAGGCACCCATCCATGTAACAAATTTTTCATTTGGATGCCCAGGGAAAAAGGGTTGAGCGTTTGTGCGACGCTTTTGTGGAGACCAATTTTCCAAAATTGCCAAAAATTCAGAATTTTCCAAAAACAATTCTACAAACATAGGGCCTAAAGATAGATCAATATCTCTCTAACCATAACTTTTTCTGAAAAAACTAAGAGATATTTTTGTTCTTTGTCATGTTATTAACAAAACATTCTCTAGTTTTTCAAAATACTTTTTCATTTTCTCAGAATCCAAGTTTGAAGTTGATCACTCAGAATTTATAGAAGCGTTGCGCTACTTTAGAAAAATCATTGCACCACTTTGATAAGGATGTTGGAGGTCTTCCTAGAGGAGTTTGGGGAGTCATCAAGCATTGAAAACCCCTTCTCCAAACCCCTGAAAAATTGATTTGAAGATAGTCTATCCAAAAGTGCAGAAAATGACATGGATCAACTGTATTATGAGCATTTCTCTCAAATCATAACACATGTGCATAAAATGAAGGAGTTTTTTGCTCTTTGGCCTATTATTGGCCAAAAAGAAATTCACTTTTGCAAAATGCATTTCCATTACTTCAAAGACTGTTTTTGAAGCCTATTGGGGCAAAATAATTTCCCGTCATTTAATTTGTCAACCCAAGGGTTTTGTAAGTTTGTGAAGCATGTGTGCATTATATGTGCTAGAAATTATCTTTCATTTTATATCAATCTAAATACAAAATAACGAAAACCAATTCATCTAATCTATAAAATAAAATAATGAAAATGAAATTCAACTAACCTATGAAATCAAGTAATGAAAAGAAATATAAAAAAATCAAAACAAAGTATAACGCGCACAATCAAACTTGTAGGAATTGAATTTTTAATCTAAGAAAGCATTTCAAAGCATGTAAAGAAAAACAACTAATGTATATTTAGTTACTCCAGCATTCAATATGAAGTGTCACCTTCTTGAGATGATGTTAAGTAACCAACTAGACCTGATGATCTAGAAAAGCAAGTAAAGTGCAAAAGATAACTTAGTAATTGCATTAATTAAACATTCAATCATTCAGTCTTAAAATATGATAAAGTCAACTTCTTGGAATGACATTTAGGAATATCATTGATGCAACTAAATGAGAATCTAAAAGCAGATGCAAAATAATGTAAAGCTAATTGTGAACAACTAATGTATGTTTGATTTACTCCAACATTCATTGTGAAGTATTACCCTCTTGAGATGTTGTGTAAGAAATCAATTATACCTTAGTTTCTAAGTTCATAGAAAGCAAGTAAAATGTGCAGAGGAAAAAAAATCAATAACTGTATGAATTAGACATTCAATCATTTAGTTTAGAATATTCTTCTTGAAATGACCTTTGAGAACATCTATTATCACAATTAATTGATAATTCTATTCTAAGAAAGTAAATGATAGAACATGAAAATAAACTAAATAATTGTGAGCTCTATTGCCTCAAACTTAATCCAATTTGAAACTAGATAAATCTTTCCTATTGAAATTTTTTTAGGAAAGAAAACATTACACAATCGTTCTAAAACTAATACTAAAAAATAAAATAAACTTTAATCTATAAAAGAAATTAAATCTCACACATTTTAGGCAGCTGATCTAAAAGTATGAGAGATGGTAAATCGAGATGCTCCATATGTAAGCAAAACCAAGTCAAAATGAGGGTAAATTCATGAGTAATGTGCCACAATCTAATTCTGTGTTCAAAGCTTTAGCATGACTCCGAATTTTACACATCATTTCATAGGAGAAAGCTTCCCCTATTTCTACAAAAAATGAGAAGTTATCTCATTAATGAGAGTTAATGAATCTCTCCCTATATATCTAGAGCTACAATCAAAATATGAAGTGATAAGGCACATGTCTTCCTAGAGTTACAACAGAAATAGGAAATGAGATACATATCCTTATGATCCCACGATCTTCTCCATCCAAATTCGAATTTTTCCTTAGGAGGCCACGTAAGGGTCTTTTGGAAGCTTCGTTTTGACCTACACATGGCAACAAACTCATTGCACTTGTTAGGTATAAGTATGTGCATATTATTTTCTAATGTTTAACCACCAATTCACTTAAAAATAATAGGAATTAATAAAGTTTGGAAAAAAAAATGTAACCAAATAGTGGTAATGGTAAGGTAAGTGTAATGAAATGAGGTGGAGTGAAGGTGATAATATGGAAATGTAAGTGAAAATGTAATGGAATTGAATGAAAATTTCAAGGCCCAACATACCCCCCAACTGAAGCTATTGCATGTCCTCATGCAATCTATTACATTAATTATTTTTTATCCTTTGAGCTTTGGCTGAACTTTGCATGATATCATTTGATAACTTCATACTTCTGCAAAGTATTTTAGTTGAATTTCAACATGGTTGGTTCTTGTGTTTCAACCATATTTTGTTGTTGCATTCAATTTTGATCTTTCAACCTTTCATAATGATAATTTGATTATTGCTGCAATGTATATCCTTATTGGATTTCATCATGGTTGGTTCTTGTGTGACAACCGTGATTGTGTTTTCATCCAATATATTTTAAGTACTTTTGAAAAGCCATTATATGCTCATAATAATAATGTAGAAGTTAATATGTTTTGAAAGTATGCGAGCTATTGAATGTGATATGAATGTGGAAAAATGTGAATATGAATGTATTTTCCGCCCCCACACCCCCCCGCCCCCAACTTATGGTATTGGAAATTTTATGAAAAGAGGAAAACAAGTGTTTTTTTCAAAAAATGATCATTCTACCTTTTCAAGGAATTCTATGGTAAAAAGTTAGAAAATGACATAGCTTAACTTACCCTTTGAAAATGGATGAGCTACATGTGTGGTGGCTACAAAATTATGATCATAATATTCTTCATGTGGTTATATAATTTATGGATAAAAGATTCAAAATGACTTTTTATTGCTTCTACTAAAACTGCCAAATTTGCTGCAAAATGATGTTGATTCTGCAACTGTCCTCTGATTCTACAACTGCCATCTAATTTTGTAGTTTCCATCTGATTCTATTGCTACCCTTTGATTCTACTATTGTCATCTAATTCTGTTGTTGTCATCTGATTCTGCAGCTACCATCTGATTCTGTTGTTGTCATCTGATTTTGAAACTACCATCTGATTCTACAGATACCAATCTTCTTCATTTTCTTCAAAATGTTGAAAATGATAGTCTTCATGTCTTCAAAACTCGTTGGCATAATTCCTACTATGTGAATATATGTTTTGATGTCAAACATAGCAGGAAATTGTTGACTTAGTGGCCATTAATGGATGCCACTAGTCAACGCGAGAACTCTCACCATTGATGACAATGAGAGTCAAGATGCCCAAACACATCTTGCTAGGTATGAATAATTTTGTTGTTGTCGAGTACCTAGAAGATCCGATGAACAAGGGACATTAATGCATTCCCATTGTTCGCTAGCAATAAGACTTACCATTAAGTCATGCAAGCATCAAGGTGTTTTTGCAAGGATTTTAGACTCAAAGGACTACGAATTCAATAATTTTCATTGAAGCAAGGTTTATTTGGAAATGAAAAGAATAGGAGAAGGAAAATGGAAATGGAAGATTTCAATGGAAAACGACAATGGGCAATAAGCATGTAAGTGAGCTTCTTGCTTTTATTTTTGGATTAGGAGTAGACAAAAAGTAATGGAAAGTGTATGTGAATAAAAATGAACAACTGACTCTTGCTGAGAAAATAACTATGGCTTGTTTTGAATTGCTCGATTGGATTTATAATTCAAAAGGGAGGAAAAGTAATGGTCTTGATGGATGTGGACATGGACTTGTTCTTATGTTTCTCATGAAATCAGTTCTTTGAAGACCAATTGTGCGCGTAATTCATTTCCTTCAATGATCATTCAATCATCCTAAACCTACAAAAAAAACTTGGCATAAAGAACATAAGTGTGTTAAAAAAGAAATGGTGAATTCCTCTCCGATTCTTACACAAAATTTGAATGCAAAAATAAAATAGATTAAGGAAAATAAAAATTGTTTTATTCAATCCAATTCATGATATCGATAACGATCCATTTTTAAGAAATAACCATGAAAAATAAGTCAACTCCCTGTTATTGGATGACTTCATGCAATGTGCTTAGTAATATGATTAGCATCACAAAGATTCGATGTGTCCTGCAAGTCAAAGATTCATAGAAAAATACATAGCAATTATATTTTTAATGCTAAATATTGAGAAATCATATAAATAATCTTCCAATTGTTCTGCAAGTCATTATTAAATCTTCCAAATTGAATCATCATCTGTGTTGCAAAAAAAAAGTTTTTTTTTCATATTTTTTTTACTTTTATTTATTTTTTTTTATTTTTTTTATGAGTAATTCTTTTGGAGATTTCATGATCCCAATTAAATCTAAAAAAAATATATAATGATGCAATTGATGGATGATCTATTATGTTGAAAAAAAAGCCAAGTGGAATTGAGCATGTGAAATTTGCCACAACTCTCTCAACTGATTTTTTTATTATTATTATTTATTTTTTAATGATGAGACACATATGTGTCTAAAATCAAATTTATTAAATCAAATTGGACTCTTAAACCACATGCCATGTGGAGCAGAGTTTTTTATTAACTTGGATTATTCTACTTTCAACTTGCCTTGTTTAAACAATTCAAAACAAATTGTTTTTTTCTCATGCAATCTGCAAAACGAAGCTCCTAAGAACCCTGAATTTCTCGCAAATGGCTGGGAAATCTGAAAATTTTCTCAAAATTGACCTAATTCACCTTGTTCCCAAAAAAACCCATGTTTTATTTTTTCCTAATTCACCCTGGTTTGCTCAAAAAATGTGTTTTAAAATCGGGTGTTTTTAATAGTTACACATTTCTGGCAATTACTTTTGCAACAAACTAAAATTGTTGTGGTTTGATTTTTTTATTTGCAGGTTTTGATGTGTAATGGCTTGTCTTTAACAAAGAAGTTCAGATCGATCTCCCTCATTCCAATTACCTGTAATGGAATCCACAATCTTCTCTTCATCAACAGTCTGCAACCTTCTATTCATCAGTAGTTTCTTCATCTAATAAAATTCAATTCTCTATCTCTGCAATTGCAATCTTTTCTTCATCAAAAACGTGCAATCTTCTCTTCATTAGCAGTTTCTTCATCCAATACTCCTTCATTATCTGTCTCTGCAACTTTTAAAATCGATTTCTAATAAATGTTGCTTGAGGAAGACCAAATATGGAAAAGAGAAGGTTCATTTTTTATTGCAGTGCATGTGTAATTGCGTGGATTGAAGGCCAGCACATATGTGTAAGGCCAAGCCAAAGGCTAGCCTCACGCATATGCGTGAGCCTCCTTTCCATGGGAATTTGTTTTTATTTTTATGTTTTGATTTTTTTTATTTTTTTATTTTGAAACAAAAATTGTGCACATGCAATTCAGTAAATTAGAAAAATATTGAGAGGATGCAAAACATTAAAATTTTCAAAACCGATAAAAACAAGGATCATGAATCAAACGAAAATTTTCAATATAATTTTAGATCAATTTCCAGCAAAATTTTTAACGAATTTTTTTGAATTTTAAATTTTAAATTGACTGATCTGATTTTCTGATCTTCCAGGTCGCAACGAGGTGCGGGAAGAGAGTATACTAGTCAGCTTAGTCAAATAAATTCATATTCTCACACACAAATTTTATTTTTGATGGTGAAAAAAAAAACGAAGTGATTCTTATTGCATCACTAAAATTTATTCAAAATGAATTAATCAACGTTGATTATTATTTTTTTGAAAAAAAAAATTAAAAAAAAAATCTAAAACTCTAAATTTTTATTTTTACTTTTCCTATCTATCTAAAAAAACTATATTTTTATTTTATTTTTAAGTATATTCATGCTTCCAATGAAGCCATTTATGGATTAGAAACTTTGAAATACTCATATCCAAACTTGAAAAATGTACCTGATTTTTTGTAAGGATATGCGAAATCGACTTGATCTTTCGATTTTTCGGAAGGATCTCTTGAAGAATTGATGAATGTTGTGGTGCAATCACTTTTTGATACCATTCCTCAACGCAATCTTTGGGCTGCATTCTATATCCTCTATCCATAAATGGTTAGTAACGATTAAAAAAAACAAATAAAATACACTCTAGACTGAAAGTTAGTTTAAAATACACTCTAGACTGAAAGTTAGTTCCTATGCACACTTCCCTAGCAATGGTGCCAAAATGTTGGGGCAAAATAATTTCCTGTAATTTAATTTTTCAACCCGAGGGTTTTGTAAGCTTATGAAGCATGTGCTCACTGTATGTGCTAGAAATTATATTTTATTTTAGATCAATCTAACTACATAATAACGAAAACCAATCCATCTAATCTATGAAATCAAATAATGAAAATTAAATTCAACTAACCTATGAAATCAAGTAATGAAAAGAAAGGAAAAAAAATCAAAAGAAAGTATAGCATGGATAATCACACTTGCAAGAATTGAAATTTTAATCTAAGAAAGCATTTCAAAGCATTTAAATAAAAACAAATAATGTATATTTAGTTACTCCAACATTCAATATGAAGTATCACCTTCTTGATATGATGTTAAGTAACCAACTATACCTAATGATCTAGAAAATCAAGTAAAGTACGCAGAAGATAACTCAGTAATTGCAGTAATTAAACATTCAATCATTTAGTCTTGAAATGTGATAGAATCAACTTCTTGTAATGACCTTTAGGAATATCAATGATGCAACTAAATGAGAATCTAAAAGAAGATGTAAAAGAATGTAAAGAGAATTGTGAACAACTAATGTATGTTTTATTAACTCCAACATTCACTATGAAGTATTACCCTCTTGAGATGCTGTGTAAGAAATCAATTATACCTTAGTTTCTAAGTTCCTAGAAAACAACTAAAATGTGCAGAGGAAAAAACCTCAATAACTATATGAATTAGACATTAAATCATTTATTTCAGAATCATCTTCTTGAAATTACCTTTGAGAACATATATTGACACAATTAATTGATAATTATATTCTAAGAAAGTAAATGACTGAACATGAAAGGAAACTAAATAATTGTGAGCTCTATTGCCTCAAACTTAATCCAATTGGAAAAAAGATAAATATTTCCTATTGAAATGTTTTTTAAAAAGAAAAGATTACACAATCATTCTAAAACTAATACTAAGAAAGAAAATAAACTTTAATCTATAAAAGTAAGAAAATCTCACACATTTTAGGCAACTGATCTAAAAGTATGAGAGATGGTAAATCGTGATGCTCCATATGTAAGAAAAAACAAGTCAAAATGAAGGAACATTCATGAGTAAGGTTCCACAATCTAATTATATATTCAAAGCTTGAGCATGATACCAAATTTTACACATCATTTGATAGGAGAAAGATTCCCCTATTTATAAAAAAAATGAGAAGCTATCTCATTAATGAGAGTCTGTGAATGTCTCCCTATATCTGTAGAGTTACAATCCAAATATGAAGTGATGAGGCACATGTCTTCTTAGAGTTACAATAGAAATAGGAAATGATACACATATCCTTATGATCCCATTATATTCTCCATCCAAATTCGAATTTGGCCTTAGGAGGCCACATAAGGGTCTTTTGGAAGCTTCATTTTGACCTACACATGGCAACAAACTCATTCCACTTGTTAGGTATAAGTATGTGAAAATTATTTTCTAATTTTTAACCACAAATTCACTTAAAAGTACTAGAAATTAATAAAGTTTGGAAAAACATAAATTTAACCCAATAGTGGCAATGGTAAGGTAAATGTAATGAAATGGAGGTGGAGTGAAGGTGATAATATGGAAATGTAATTGAAAATGTAATTGAATTGAATGACAATTTCATGGCCCAACAAAGCCAAATTTTTCATGTGTGCACTGTGAAGACTAGCAAATGATCACAAAACTATGAAAATGATGCCATGGGTCTTAGTTGACTCAAACCTGTAAACTTTCCATCCTTTTTCATATTTTTTCTTCTCATTGTCCATGGTATTTGTTTGTATGATAGAAACCCTAGCTTGATGGGAAGGAAGTAAGGGGTGGAATCTAGGAAAACAGGGGAAAATAGGGCAGCAAGTTTAGGGAGGGAAATGGAGGGGATAAGAGTTAGGGAAAAATATAAAAAACTTAGAGGAGATAGTAGAGTGTTGTAGGAGAATAGTGCAAGTGGTGTTAGGGTCCCGTGATTTGGCAGATTGGTAAACCAAATGATAGGGTAACATCAGACAAAAATTTGGAGCCCTAGGACCTAGCCTTCCTGGACTCAGGGAGGGCTCTCTCTATGAAGCGAAGGATGTGAGCTTGTTCGCTTAGTATATTTGAATTTAGGCTAGTTGTTAAGTAAGTTTGTTTGTTTTTGTGTTTGGAGGTGAAAAATACTTAATTAGGCATCAATGAAAGATAATTTATCAAATCAACAGGGCTATGGGGTCAAATGAAAGCCAAAGATGCCTAGACAGTAGATAAGATGTGTGTCAAGGCTGATTTGGTCAAGGTAAATGGATTCTTTGGGTGAAAGTGAAATGAGATGGACATTAAGGTTGTGAAAGAAAAATATATTTTAAGCATAAATAGTTAAACAACAATCATTCATGTGGTAGGGCTAACCATTAATCACTATGAATGAAACTCAAACTAATAAATGCAGAAAATAAACAATCAGGTGATGCATAGATCTATAAGACCCTATAAATTTGAGAAAATCACCTTCAGACTTTTGGGAAAACAAATAAGATAAACAAAAAACTCAATTTATGAAGAGGAAACTCCTAAACATCATATCTTGAGCTATCGGGAACTTTGAAATAAGACTGGAAAGCATGGACAAAGGGCAAGATCGAAACAAGTCCTCTTTGAGTTAACTAAAACAACCAATAATTCAGAGAGATATTTTAGAAATGGATTTTTTATTAGCTATGAGTAAGCAGGGCATACTGTGAATCATACTAGACAGCATACATAAAAACCATTAATGAAACTAATAACAAGTTCTTAGGGTACCAAAGTGAAATTAAAAATTCTTTGACATAAACAAGAAAGATGAAAACATTTAAGCTACAATGAATCAAGAAATTTGAGGTGCCTCCATGGGCATATCTCAAACTTATTCTTTACTAAACTACAAAAAGAAAAAAGCATGAAAACATATATGAGAAACTAAGAAAACATAACATATAAGAGACACAATACCATTTACCAAGCCATGGAATCCTGCACACAAAGCCTCTCCATCATCTAGACAAGTAAGAAAATCATCCACTTCATAAACAAGTTTCTTCTTTAAAGCTCATATCCATGTATTACTTTTCAAAATTTCAAGTTATACTTCTAAAACCTCCAACAATTTACAATGAGTCTTCATAATTTATATAGGAAATGAGTAGATAAGCTCACAAGAGCATCTAGAAGCTCATTGGCCTAATAAAAATATATGATTTTGTCCTTGAGGCCTCACAAGGCCCAAGGCACAAAATATCTTCAAAAAATATCTATTTAAGCTAAAAATAGTAAGAAAATTGACTTTTAATCTCTAACATAGAGTTAAAAATAGCTTAACGCACATTTGGATGGCCACCCTCACAAAATTTCCTTTTCAGCAAAATCCTACAGGAGCATAGCAGCAGAAACAAGTTTGTTTTGAAGAGGATTTTTGAGGGACTTGTCGATGTCGAAACGAGGCCAGTGATGGCTCGTTGGAAAGTCCCAGCTGTTTAGTTTTTGGAACTACTTTATTTTTCTCAAACTGATCCTTGGAATTCTGTCAAAAAGTGGACTGAGTGACAAAAGCTAGGAGGGTCTCACCTGCAAATATTTGAGGTAGAAAGGTGAATTTTGACTACTTTTTGCCTCTTTGGGGGACCAAAACACCTTCTTTTGATCTGAAAATTTGTGAGTAGATGCCCCCAAATTTAATACATCCAAAAAAATTACTTTCATGAGCTGAGGATGCTCCTAGTAAACATGACAGCGCCTAGAAAAATGTGCAATTAGGCCTAAAAATCACAAAAAACAAGATCATGTCCAAAATTGCTCAATTTTGGTGAGAAAACCCCTTATGGGTTTCTAGAAACATGCAAGGAATCTGAAGCCAAGATTCCAAGCCTAGATATGCCTTTTTCCCCTTTTTCCACCAAGCGCCTCCTTTGGGTAGTTTTGAGCTTTTCTTGGGCAATCTTGAGTTTCCTTCAGACAGATTGATTTAACTTTTTGTAATGCCCGGTCATCTTCCTTTGCAAACCCAAGTCTTTGTTTTCCTTGTCTAATTTGTCCTCCAAATGCTTTTTTTTCTCTTTCAAGCCATAATTCTTTATCATTTTCTATGTCTTGGGAAAGAAATTGTGTGAGAGGATACGATCGAGCAAGGGTTGCTTCTTCTTCTCTTTGTTTCTCCAAATCTTTCCTAAGACCAATAGTCCTAGGCCTTTTTCTTGCTGGTTTCTCTTCTTCCTCAATATCATCAATTTTTCCCATATACTCTTCAAGTTTGACTTGTGATTTGTGTCTCCCTTTGGTATTTCAATGCCCGGGCCTCATATATTGCCATTTGCTTGCTCATCTGTCTATTTTGCATTTGTAGAAAGTGTATGAGGTCCGTTGACCTTTCTAGATCAGTTTCTAAGTCCTGGATTTGGGCTTATATGTTTTGCAAAAGAGAGTTTAGAATTCTTATTTGGTCATCTTCGTCATCACTTTCCACTTGGATTATGTCAAAATCTCTTTCTTATTCATGGCCACTCTCCTGCTATTCAACTTTTTCTTTGCCCTTGCTTTGGATAGACTTCTTGGCTCTTGTTCTCTTTGGAAATTCAACAATACTCTTCTTAGGAAGTTTTCCTCTACTCCTTAGCACCCTAGTGACATTACTAGTCACTGTTGGAGTGATTTTCTTCTTTGTATATTTGGTGTTTTTAGCCTTTGGTGCTTTTGAGGAATGAATCATGGCCCCGTGCCTAGGAGAGAAAACAAGCACATGTTCTTGGCTGTGTTGAGGAGAAGAGAAAGGAGGATTCATCACTAGAATTTGTTCAACTTGATCTTTTACACTGCTTCCTCCTTCATTACCTAATTTGCTACACTGTTCACTGTTGTCATGTTCTTCTTCAGGGTTGCCTTGTTTACCCTCCTCACTATTTTGAATTTGTTCTAGGCTGTGAACCTTACCATCACTGTATTGAACTTCTTCTTGTGTGCTTCCCTTACCATGCTCACTATTTTCCTTAGACTCTGTGTGTGGGCTGCCATCATGGTCACGACTTTGCTGGGAGGTGCATTTTTCACTGTCCCTTTGATTGGTTTCATGACTTTGTTGAGGACTGTTGTGTTCCTCATCATTACTGCTTGCTTGAGGATTATCACTATGCTTACTACCTCTTTGATTGCTTTCATGCTGCCTGTCACTCTGTTTCTCATCACTGCTTTGAAACTCTTCCCTTTGTTTCTCATCATCACTACCCTGTTGCTCTTCAGTTTGTTATTCATCCTCACTAGCTGTATGTGGGTTTTTCCCATGCTCAAGTTCACTGCTCTGCTTAGGGCTTTTTTTTTCTTCATCCTCACTACTTTTTTGAGTGCCACTAACTTCCTTATCCTTTGGTGAGCTCTCTTCACTATCACTAGTATTCTCATGGTCACTGTTCTGCTGAGTATCACTATGTTCCTCATCATCACTACCTTCACTCCTGCTTTCATAAGATTCTTCTTTTTCACTATCAATTATGGGTGATGTTACTTTTGAGGGGTATATTGACTAGATGAAGGGGAGACATAGTGAGTGGAGGGTGAGGAGGACATATGAGATGGACCATGAGATGAAGAGGCAGTAGTAAAATCTGGATGAGAAATGAAAGTCTCACAAGAAACTCCTTTCTTTTCAAACTGGTGAAGGATGATGATTTTGATGAGAGAATGATGGAAAAGACTAGCTTTTTGTTGAGTAGGAGGTCTCTTTTGGACAAGGGAGGACATCTTGTTTATGCTTTTGTAGAGGAAGAAAGGGAGATTCAGTAGCTGAACCCGAGTGAAATGCATTAGAAGTCTGACATGATAGGAATAAACTCGAGAATATCTCCCCTCACATGTGAAATATCTCATGATGGTTTTCATAAGGGGCGCATAACTGTTTAATAGATGAGAAAAGGGGAAAATATCCTTGCATTCATTTTGGTAAGCTGGTTTCAAGAAGGGCTTGTAGTGGTCTAGGTCCAAATAGGCTTGTTTTAACCATTTCTCACCAAGATAGGGAATCTTGGTGGCCTTTGACACTGAACTAGGAGTGAGAACAAAATC
Organism: Pinus albicaulis; assembly: GCA_034641835.2. Taxonomy (NCBI): domain Eukaryota; kingdom Viridiplantae; phylum Streptophyta; class Pinopsida; order Pinales; family Pinaceae; genus Pinus; species Pinus albicaulis. The sequence continues at coordinate 1,574,795,862 of CM076579.1, forward strand.
AAGGCCTGCTAGGTGAACATGTTTTTGTTGCAGCCTCAGGGAAAACAACTATCTTAAGGGAGGGTGATTGGTGACCTCCTGGAATTTTTGGCAAAAATCAAGTGACCCTACCTCATGAAATTTGAAAAGGACTGAAGGGGAATCATTTAACTCTTTAATTGTAGTAGGCTCAAACCTTTTGTGAAATCCACCCTTGTTGACCTTCCTTGGAGGCATGTTTTGCTCACTACTTTCTTTGCTTGTCTTATCAAAACAAGTCTTTGATTAAACTAGGTCTTTCTTCTTGAATCAATGCTTTTCTCTTTAACAACTATGTTTGTCTTCTTAATCAAAACAGGCCTTTCAACTGATAAAAATCCCTTTCTCCTCAAACATTGTTTTTCTTTTTATTTAGCAAGTAGGAGACCCTTGAAAACAATTATGTTTCCCCTTTTAAAATCATTGTTTTTCTTATTTTAAGTTTTGATTTCAAAACATTTTTGTGACCAAAATTAAGACATAAGGGCACGAGAAATACCTTTGAAATCTCCCTGTTGTGTTTGAAAAACTCAAATTCTGAGAAAAAACTGGCTTTTTTCACTTTTGGAGACCCTCGGAGGGGTGCTATGCTCCTATGCATATGCGCATAGCACCTGCACGCTGCTGTGTGTCGGGTCGGGTGCCTTCTGAATGCCGGGCAGGGTATGTTGGTCGGAGTAGATAGGCGCATCGCACTATCACACACGCACATTGTGCCATGTGAAAAAGCCTTCAGAGGGATGCTACATGCATGTCGTGTCCTGCTACAGGCACGTCACGTCTTAAAAAATTTGCAAGTGACCTACCCAAGGTTTGAAAAATCATTTCTCCTCTATCAATTGCACAATAGCAAGTAGAACATCCACTTTGAGAGCTTTTATAGCTCTTTTTTTTTTTAATTCTTCTGAATGCTTCGTCCCTCCCTTTGATAATATTACATTTTGCCTTGGTGTTTCTCGAAAAACAAAGGCGGGCACCCTTTTTCCCTTTGGAAGAAACACCCTTTATGATGATTGTGATAATTTTTTTTTGAAAGAGGCTACCTTTTACCAAAAACTAGGACTTCTGTTCATTATTGTAGGAGGTATCTTCAAAATGTGTTTTGATCTTCTGCTAGTTATATTTTAAGGATGTCCTCTTTAAAACACAAAAAACATCTTCATCTGGCACTGTAAACAAAATGTTGCTCTCTACTTATGATTGAAGGAGGCTTCTTTAAAACGAGGTGGGCACTCTGTTTATCCTTGGAAGGAAAAACCTTCTTGAAAACTGAAATTTCTACCCTATGTCTATTTAGCACTGAAGGAGGTAAGACAAATAGAATTTTTAAGACCTTTAACAAACTATTATTTTCCTTCAAAGAAGCCCTTAAAATAAACTGAGTGCCCTCTTCTTATTACTGAAGGAGGCACTTGAAAAATTGTGTTTTGGCCATCTGCTCATGATTGAAGGAGGCACTGTAAACACAAAATTTTCTGGTCTTCTACTTATGATTGAAGGAGACTTGGTAAACATAAAATTGTAGTTACCGCTATTTGTTATTTGAAATAGGCTGATTTAGACAAACTGTTAGGCTTAGCTCTTTAAACTTTTAACTATCAGCCTTTAACAAAGTTTTGATGCTATCCCTGTTTATCATTTGAAGGAGGCCTCTTTTTACTTATCACTGATGGAAGCCCTTAAGAAAATTGTAGCTTACCTTTAGTCCACTTTTCTTTTGAGACATGTCTTCTTGCAAAAATCTCATTGTGAAAACCATGAGCAGGTAATGCATTCCCAACTGATAAATGTATGTTGTGTCTGTCTTGGGAATAACCCTTATTTGTAGTAGTTGTAGCTCCTCTGGTGCTGGTAGCTCCTATGATGTTTTTAGAGGCTACGCTGAAGTAGGATAAAAAGGCAGATTTTCCTTTTACACCTTTCATTTTGATGCCTAGTCTACTAGAGGCTCTTTGATTTTCAACAGTGAACTGCTACATTTCGAAGTCCTTTCCTGAAGTGTTATCTTGCCCACACTTTGATTACTATTATTCATCCATGTATACACCCCTGTAGAGATGTATATAGATGTTTTTGACCTTTGGAGAGCCTTTTTGATGTATTTGAAGATAATGCTTGAAATGAGAACTTTCTTCAGATAGGAAAATTTCTTTCTCTGTTTCTTTTTGGATTTGAACCTTTCTGAGCTCTTCTTGAAAAAAACACAGTGACCTTTTGATGGTGTATGACCTAGGGATAGACAAGGGTGTTTCTTTGACAAATAATAAGACATGATGGCTAACTGATATTGAAGACAGATTTTTTTACTAGAGAAAGCTTTTCTCAAGGTATTTTCCCTAAACACCACCACTTAGACCTAGACATTTTATCATAATTTCTGAAGAGTTTCTTAGGCATAATTAGGTCATTATATGACAAAATAATCAGGGAGAGAGGGGGAGACAACTTGTCCAATGTTTGACAATGGGTTGTATGGAAAACAAAAGATTTTTATAAGAGAGAAAAAAAAACTTATGACAACTATAGAGAGGGAGACTTTGCTGATTTGTGATAGGATTTGAAAAATGAAGACCATTCCCAACACAGGTTGAAAGGGAGGGGTATGAAGACAAAAATTTGTTTGGAGTGTTTTCTAGATGAAAAATTGACATATTGAGATTAGCTTCTAGAAAACTCAGCCAAGGAATCTAATCATCAAAATAGGCAAAAATACTGATGACTAACAGTGGCTCCATTTGGGGAGGGCAGCTCCTTTTCGGGAGGTGTCCAGAATTGTAGATCTTTGGCTTATGAAGACAATTGCCTTATCCATTGGTGGAAATTTCTCTCTTTCTTGATGCTATTTTTGAAAATTATGCTTTTCTGACAAACTGATAGCATGATTAGCATCAACCTCATCGCTACTTACCCAACTATTTTTTCTAACATTTTTCTTCTTTAGGTGCACTTGGACTGGAAAACCCTTGACATGATATTTTGAAAGGGAAAACACTATCTACTTCTACACTTATATCTTCCGGGAGTTCAGATTAAACTGATGATCTCCTTTGATTCTCTACCTATGCTAGATCGACTGTCGAGGTTAAGCTGTTTGACAGGATTTCATTCACTAGACTAAAGCATGAAATTGAAAAATGACCAAATTAGGATTAGACGGTATGGTTTTTCATGTGTTTGTGGCATAAAAGGCAAGCTGCACACAAATATTATTGTCGCACAAAATGAGATTTAGAAAAATCAGGGCCAGGATACATAGTTTGTTTTTTATCCCTGTTTTCCTCTTTGGTTTTGTTTTGAGTGTGTGGAATCAGTATCTTTTCCTAATCTACTTTCATTGATAAGTCAAGCTTACACAATTTGACTATCACTTCTTTCACTAAATTATCAACAATCAAATTAAAATATGTCTAGTTATGATTAGGCTAGATAACTAAACAAGATATCTTTTGAGCACTAGTAGTGGCATTTAGACTTGCACACTTTTAGCATGACTATTTTTTGGGTATGGGGCGTTACTTTTGCTTTTAAAAACTGCCCTCTTTTTCTACTTTTCCTATTTTTTTTTATTTTCTATCTCTACTTTTTTTTCAAACAATCTAGGACTAAAAATATGCTCACAAGGCTGAGCTTATTTTTCACACCTATCTATCTATCCTAATCTAACCTATACACAATATACATTCATTTAGTGAAATCTATTTTCCAACAAAGCCAATCAAGCAGATGATTCCATGAGGGATTTTGTTTATCTTTTTTAGAGTGCTGAAGAAATGAAAAGGCCACTTCCAACTTACTTGTTTTCGAACAGTAGTGCCTAAAATTTTTCTCACACTCTACAATAGACTGTTCTGGGCGGAACACACTAATCCTTTAGATTTCTCAAGGAAAAGAACAAATGGATCTTGGAATAATACCTGATCTAGAGGATTTGATATATAAGCTTCATTCAAGACTACTCTTTCTTCCACTTGGCTATGTTTGGGACTCTCTTGGGAAAGAAAGTTTTCCCCTTGCTCATGATCACTTGAACTGTCAGACTCATTATATATTGCAGTGTAGTCTTCTTTCCAAGCTGATGTGTTTTGATTAAGTGGACTGAAAACTGTGTGAAATTCATCATGTTGATGAGTAGGGATACACTTTGGCAGTAAATCCTCTTAAGAGGATAGTGCGACAACTCTTATGTGATTATCAACCTCTATTTCTTCGTTTGCAATGTGTAACTCAATGGAAATTGGTGGCTGCAAATCTGGAGTTAAGGAGAATTCTATGTCCAAAATGATTTCCTCAACCATTTTAGGAGAAGGCTTCTCATTGACAACTTCCTCAAGAATTTTATCATCCTCCTCAACCTCATCATCAAAGCTGAAAGACTGTTGATTTCCAATTATGTGAACGTCATTTCTGATGGACTGAATTGAAGTAGAGAAAAGAGTCAAAGACTCTTCACTTACTTCTAAACTCTCAAGGATTTCCTCATTAATGTCATAGGTGACCTGTCTTAGCTGATTACTGCTTTCAATCTGATGATAGTGAACTTCATCCCACAAATAAACTGTTGATGGCTCTGCAAGGTTAGCTTCTGCTTGAATATCATAATCATCAATATATTGATCAAACCTTGGAGAATCATTAATATAAGTAATGTCACCAGCCATACATATTGGACTACTAGATTTTTTTTCTTTGAATTGATCTATAAATCTATTTTCTGCTATGTGATAGTTAAGATCAGGAGAAAAATCAAGAGAGGCTGATTGTATGTTTATGAGTTGATCTATCTCTTCTTCAGTTAAAAAGGGAGGAAATTTTATCTCCCTTTGGATATAACTACAATAAAGAGGATGAATGTCTTTTTGGGCCTCACCTACGAGAGATTATGAATCAACACTTGTGCCTTTAGAGAGATCCTATGGGTTCTCTTTCATTTCTTGATTATTTTCATCTTCAACCAACTCTTCGTGATGTTCGGGATAGTTAGCATGTAATTCATGAGTTGCTTCTGATAGATTTTCAGGAGGCCAATTTGTCGGTATAAACTAAAATGACTCAAAGCACAAAGGTAGAGATCCTATAGGTTTTGATTTTTCTTCCATTTCAGATTTGAGTTCATCCTCAACCAATACTTCTTGGCTATCAAGATATTTATCTTTGGTATGAAAAGTACGAACTCCCTCTAAAATATCCTCAGGATGCCAATTTCCTAAGTCTTCGTCAATGTTTACAAGGTGTTGTATGAGGTTTTCAGATTGATCACAACAATTTTCAGCCAATGATAGAGATGGAAAATGCCCTATATAGTGTTTATAAAATAATTTGTGGAAATCCTTTAAAGAAAACAAGATGCCAGGTTCTAGGCCTTCATATCATTCTCTTGCCTTTCCTTCTAATGTCCCCATGAACATTTTCATGAGGTAGTCCTCATGCCATTCAACCTTTAACCTCCATACATGTATATGAAAGTTGATGAGATGTAACAAGGGGTCATCAAATTTTTCATTTTTAAATACAAGAAAGTTTTTAATCCAATTTATTTGAGGCATTTTGTGTGGGAATCCAGGGATATGTTCTCTACTCATCGGAGCATATCTCTTTTGTATCCTTGGATCCATCTTTGCTAATCAGAAAGGATCACTGTGTCTTTTCAGCCAGTCTAAAGTTCTCTACCAGTGGAGTCTTTTGGTATATTGAGGGTTGTGGAGTCACCAGGTGGAAGATTTGAACTTTTATGTCCACCATCAGCATGATTGGTATTGCTCAATGCATTCCTAGGAGATTTTATAAGGACTAGTGGAGTAATATGCCTACTAGAGGCTAGTGGAGTCGCCAGGTGGATGTTTTTTTTTTTTTTTAGAGATATTTATTTATGGTCCACCACCAATAACTGAGAAAAGGCCAATCTAGGGATGTTTTTGGGGTTTTTTGAGTTCCTATATGTAGCCCTAAGCTTTGTAAGAGTGTCCTATAACTGAATCATCATTTTGCTAAGACGGTGAAACAATAAGAGTTTACTCTAAATGATTTTATAGGCTATTTGTTTGATTTTAATTTTGAAAGACTAACGAGTCTACAAGAGTTTGCTAGACTATTATGCACTCAGTAGGTCCCACCGTGATCACCATTATGTTATAGTGGTGATGAGGTGGTTGATTCACTGGATATTCTTGAAGACAAGGGATTTCTGGAGTCCTAAGGTATACTTATATTGTCACTAACTCAGGGTTCCCCCATGATCACCATTATGTTATAGTGGCGATGAGGTGGCTGATTCACTAGATATTCTTGAAGACAAGGAATTTCTGTAGTCCTAAGGTGTACTTAGATTGTCACTAACTCAAAAATGTCCCACTGTGATCACAATTATGTTAGGGTCCTATGATTTGACAAATTGGTAAACCAAATGACAGGGTAACATCAGACCAAGCTTTGGAGCCCTAGGACCTAGCCTTCTTGGACTCAGAGAGGGCTCTCTCTATGAAGCGAAGGATGTGAGCTTGTTCGCTTAGTATATTTGATTTTAGGTTAGTTATTAAATACGTTTGTTTGTTTTTTTGTTTGGAGTTTAAAACCGCTTAAGTAGGCATCAATGAAAGATAAGTTATCAAATGAACAAGGCTATGGGGTCAAATGAAAGCCAAAGATGCCTAGACAATAGACAAGATGTGTGGCAGGGCCGATTTGGTCAAGGTAAATGGATTCTTTGGGTGAAAGTGAAATGAGATGGACATTAAGTTTGTCAAAGACAAAGATATTTTATGCATAAATAGTTAAACAACAAGCATTCATGTGGTAGGGCTAACCATTAATCACTATGAATGAAACTCAAACTAATAAATGCATAAAATAAACAATCAGGTGATGCATAGAAGTATAAGACCCTATAACTTTGGGAAAATCACCTTCAGACTTTTGGGAAAAGAAATAAGATAAACAAAAAAATCAATATATGAAGAGGGAACTCCTAAACATCATATATTGAGCTATCAGGAACTTTGAAATAAGACTACAAAGCATGGACAAAGGGCAAGATCGAAACAAGACCTCTTTGACTTAACTAAAACAACCAATAAGTCAGAGAGAGATTTCAGAAATGGAGTTTTGATTAGCTATGAGTAAGTAGGGAATACCATGAATCATACTAGAAAACATACATAATAACCATTAATGAAAATGATAACAAGTTCTTATGGTACCAAAGAGAAATTAAGAATTCTTTGACATAACCAAGAAAGATGAAAACATAAGCTGCAATGAATCAAGAAATTTGAGGTGCCTCCATGGGCATATCTCAAACTTATTCTTTACTGAATTACAGCAAGCGAGAAGCATGAAAAAATATATGAGAAACTAAGAAAACATAACAGATAAGAGATACAATACCATTTACCAAGCCATGGAATCCTGCACACAAAGCCTCTCCATCATCTAGACAAGTAAGCAAATCATCCACTTCATAAACAAGTTTCTTCTTTAAAGCTCATATCCATGTATTGCTTTTCAAAATGTCAAGTTTTGCTTCTAAAACCTCCATCAATTTGCAATGAATATCCATAAGTTATATAGGAAATGAGTAGATAAGCTCATAAGAGAATCTAGAAGCTCATTGGCCTAATAAAAATATCTGATTTTGTCCTTGAGGCCTCATAAGGCCCAAGGCACAAAATATCTTCAAAAAATATCTATTTAAGCTAAAAATAGTAAGAAAATTGACTTTTAATCTCTGACATAGATTTAAAAATAGCTTAACACACATTTGGATGGCCACCCTCAGAAAATTGCCTTTTCAGCAAAATCCTACAGGAGCATAGCAGCAAAAAAGATTCTATTTTGTAGAGGATGTTTGAGGGACTTCCTGATGTCAAAATGAGGCCTGTGATGGTTCGTTGGAAAGCCATAGATGTCTATTTTTTGGAACTACTTGATTTGTCTCGAAATGATCCTTAGAATTCTGTCAAAAAGTGGACTGAGTGAAAAAACCCAGGAGGGTCTCACCTACCGATATTTGAGGCAAAAAGGTGAATTTTGACTATTTTTTGCCTCTTTGGGGGACCAAAACACCTTATTTTGATCTGAAAATTTGTGCGTAGATGCACCCAAATTTAATACATCCAAAAAATTTACTTTCATGAGCTGAGGATGCTCCTAGAAAACATGGCAGCACTTAGAAAAATGTGTAATTAGGCCTAAAAATCACAAAAAACAAGATCACGTCAAAAATTGCTCAATTTTGGTGAGCAAACCCCTTATGGTTTTCTAGAAACATGCAAGGAAGCTGAAGCCAAGATTCCAAGCCTAGATATGTCTTTTTACCCTTTTTTCACCAGACGCCTCCTTTGGGCAGTTTTGAGTTTTTCTTGGGCAATCTTGAGTTTCCTTCGGGCAAATTGATTTAACTTTTTGTAATGCCCGATCATCTTTCTTTGCAAACCCAAGTCTTTGTTTGACTTGTCTAATTTTTCCTCCAAATTCTTGTTTGCTCTTTCAAGCCATGATTATTTATCATTTTCTATCTCTTGGGAAAGCAATTGTGTGAGAGGATACGATCGAGCAAGGGCTGCTTCTTCTTCTCTTTGTTTCTCTAAAGCTTTACTAAGACCAATAGTCCTAGGCCTTTTTCTTTCTGGTTGCTATTCTTCCTCAATATCATCAATTTTTCCCATATACTCTTCAAGTTTGACTTGTGCTTTGTATGTTGTCCTTTGGTATTTGAATGCCCAAGCCTCATAGATTTCCATTTGCCCGCTCATCTATCTATTTTGCATTTGTAGAAAGTGTATGAGGTCCTTTGACCTTTCTAGATCAGTTTCTAAGTCCTACATTTGGGATTATCTATTTTTCAAAGGAGAGTTTAGAATTATGATTTTGTTATCTTCGTCATCATTGTCCACTTGGATTATGTCAAACTCTCTTTCTTGTTCATGGCTGCTCTCTTGTTGTTCAAATTTTTATTTGCCCTTGCTTTGGATAGACTTCTTGGCTCTTGTTCTCTTTGGAAATTCAACAATACTATTTGTAGGTAGTTTTCCTCTACTCCTTAGCACCCTACTATTTGTAGGTAGTTTTCCTCTACTCCTTAGCACCCTAGTGACATTACTAGTCACTGCTGGAGTGATTTTCTTCTTTGCAGATTTGGTGTTTTTAGCCTTTGGTGCTTTTGAGGAATGAATCATGGCACCTTGACTAGGAGAGGCATAAAGCACATGTTATTGGCTATGTTGAGGAGAAGAGAGAGGAGGTTTCATCACTAGCATTTGTTCAACTTGATCTTTTACACTGCTTCCTCCTTCATTACCTAATTTGCTACACTGTTCATTGTTGTCATTTTCTTCTTCAGGGCTGCCTTGTTTACCCTCCTCACTATTTTGAATTTTTTATAGGCTGTCAACCTTACCATCACTGTATTGAACTTCTTCTTGTGTGTTTCCCTTACCATGCTCACTATTTTCCTTAGACTCTATGTGTGGGCTGCCACCATGGTCACTACTTTGCTGGGAGGCGCATTTTTCATTGTCCCTTTGATTGGTTTCATGAATTTGTTGAGGACTGTTGTGTTCCTCATCATTACTGCTTTCTTGAGGATTGTCAATATGCTTACTGCCTTTTTTATTGCTTTCATGTTGACTGTCACTTTGTTTCTCATCACTGCTTTGAAACTCTTCCCTTTGTTCCTCATCATCACTACCCTGCTGCTCTTCAGTTTGATCTTCATCCTTGCTAGTTGTATGTGGGTTGTTCCCATGCTCATGTTCACTGCTCTGCTTAGGGCTTCTTTGTTCTTCATCCTCACTACTTTGTTGAGTGCCACTAACTTCCTTATCCTTTGGTGAGCTCTCTTCACCATCACTAGTATGGTCATGGTCACTGTCTTGCTGAGTATCACTATGTTCCTCATCATCACTACCTTTATGAGTATCACTATGTTCCTCATCATCACTACCTTCATGCCTACTTTCATAAGATTATTCTTTTTCACTATCAATTATGGGTGATGTTTTATTTTGAGGGTTAGATTGACTAGATGAAGGGGAGACATAGTGAGTGGAGGGTGAGGAGGACATATAAGATGGGCCATGAGATGAAGAGGCAGTAGTGAAATCCGGATGAGAAATGAAATTCTCCCAAGAAACTCCTTTATTTTTAAGGTGGTGAAGGATGACGATTTTGATGAGAGAATGATGGAAAAGACTAACTTTTTGCTGAGAAGGAGGTCTCTTTTGGACAAGGGAGGACATCTTGCCTATGCTTTTGCAGAGGAAGAAAGGGAGATTTAGCAGCTGAGCCTGAGTGAAATGCATTAGAAGTCTGACATGATAGGAATAAACTCGAGATTATCTCCCCTCACATGTGAAATATCTCATGATGGTTTTCATAAGGGGCATATAACTGTTTACAGTTTAATAGATGAGAAAAGGGGAAAATAGCCTTGCATTCATTTTGATAAGCTGGTTTCAAGAAGGGCTTGTAGTGGTCTAGGTCCAAATAGGCTTGTTTGAACCATTTCTCACCGAGATAGGGAATATTGGTTGCCTTTGACACTGACCTAGGAGTGAGAACAAATTCAAGGCCTGCTAGGTGAACATGTTTTCTTGCAGCCTCAACACAAAAAACTGTGTTAAGGGAAGGTGATTAGTGACCTCTTGGAATTTTTGGCAAAAATCAAGGCACCCTACCTCATGAAAGTTGAAAAGGATTGAAGGGGAACCATTTAACTCTTGAGTTGTAGTAGGCTCAAACCTTTTGTGAAATCCACCCTTGCCGACCTTCCTTGGAGGCATGTTTTGCCCACTACTTTCTTTGCTTGTCTTATCAAAACAAGTCTTTGATTAAACTAGGTCTTTATTCTTGAATCAATGCTTTTCTCTTTAGCAACTATGTTTGGCTTCTTAATCAAAATAGGCCTTTCAACCGATAACAATCCCTTTCTCCTCAAAAATTGTTTTTCTTTTTATTTAGTAAGCAGGAGACCCTTGAAAACAACTATGTTTCCCCTTTTGAAATAACTGTTTTTCTTCTTTTAAGTTTTTATTTCAAAACTTTTTTGTGACCAAAATTAAGATGCAAGATCACGAGAAATACCTTTGAAATCTCCCTGTTGTGTTTGAAAAACCCAAATTCTGAGCAAAAACTGGTTTTTTTCACTTTTGGAGACCTTAGGAGGGGTGCTATGCACCTATGAACAGGCGCATAGCACTTGCACATTGCTGTGTGTCCGGTCGGGCGCCTCCTGAATGTCGAGCGGGGTTGGTTGGTCAGAGTAGACAAGCGCGTCACACTATCTCAAAGATGCGTTGCACCGTGTTCTAAAAGTCTTCGGAGGGATGCTACAGGCGCATCGCGTCCTCCTACAAGTGCATCGTGTCTTAAATAATTTGCAAGTGACTTTCCCCGAGTTTGAAAAATCGTTTCTCCTCTGTCAGTTGCAAAATAGAAAGTAGAATGTCCACTTTGAGAGCTTTTATAGCTCTTTTTTTTTTTAATGATTTTGAACGCTTCGTCCCTCCCTTTGATAATCTTACATTTTTCCTTGGTGTTTCTCGAAAAACAAAGGTGGGCACCTTTTTTCCCTTTGGAAGAAACACCCTTTATGATGATTGTGATAATTGGTTTTTGAAAGAGGCTACCTTTTACCAAAAACTGGGACTTCTGTTCATTATTGCAGGAGGTATCTTCAAAATGTGTTTTGATCTTCTGCTAGTTATCTTTTAAGGATGTCCTCTTTAAAACACAGAAAAATCATCTTCATCTGGCACTATAAACAAAATGTTGCTCTCTACTTATGATTGAAGGAGGCTTCTTTAAAACGAGGTGGGCACTCTATTTATCCTTGGAAGGAAAAACCTTCTTGAAAACTGAAATCTGTACCTTGTGTCTATTCAGCACTGAAGGAGGTAAGGCAAATAGAATTGTTAAGACCTTTAACAAACCGTTCTTTTCCTTCAAAGAAGCCCTTAAAATAAACTAAGTGCTCTCTGCTTATTACTGAAGGAGGCACTTGAAAAACTGTGTTTTGTCCATCTGTTCATGATTGAAGGAGGCACTGTAAACACAAAAAATTTCTGGTCCTCTACTTATGATTGAAGGAGACCTTGTTAAACATAAAACTACATCTATCTTTGTTTGTTATTTGAAAGAGGCTGCTTTAGACAAATTGTTAGGCTTAGCTCTTTAAACTTTTAACTATCAGCCTTTAACAAAGTTTTGATGCTATCTTTGTTTATAATTTGAAGGAGGCCTCTTTTTACTTATCACTAATGGAAGCCCTTAAGCAAACTGTAGCTTACCTTTAGTCAAATTTTCTTTTGAGACATGTCTTCTTGCAAAAATTTCATTTTGAAAACCATGAGAAAGTAATGCATTCCCAACTGATAAATGTCTGTTTTGTCTATCTTGGGAATAACCCTTCTTTGTAGTAGTTGTACCTCCTCTGGTGGTGGCAACGCCTTTGATGTTTTTAGAGGCTAGGCTAAATTAGGATAAAAAGTCAGCTGTTCCTTTTACATCTTTCATTTTGATGCCTAGTCTGCTAGAGGTTCTTTGATTTCCAACAGTGAACTGCTACATTTTGAAGTCCTTTCATGAAGTGTTCTCTTGCCCACACTTTGCTTAATGTTATTCATCCATGTATACACCCCTGCAGAGATGTATATAGATGTTTTGGACCTTTGGAGAGCCTTTTTGATGTATTTGAAGATAATTCTTGAAATGATAACTTTCTTCAGACAGGAAAATTTCTTTCTCGGTTTCTTCTAGGATTTGAACCTTTCTGAGCTCTACTTGAAACAAAACACAAAGACCTTTTGATGGTATATGACCTAGGGATAGACAAGGGTTTTTCTTTGACAAATAATAAGACATGATGGCTGACTGATATTGAAGACATGGTTTTTGACTAGAGAAATATTTTCTCAAGGTATTTTCCCTAAACACCACCACTTAGACCTAGACATTTTATCATAATTTCTGAAGATTTTCTCAGGCATAATCAGGTCATTATATGAAAAAATAATCAGTGAGAGAGGGGGAGACAATTTTTCCAATGTTTGACAATGGGTTGTATGGAAAACAAAGGATTTTGATAAGAGAGAAACAAAACTTATGACAGCTATAGATGGGGATACTTTGCTGATTTGTGATAGGACTTGAAAACTGAAGACCATTCCCAACAGAGGTTGAAAGGGAGAGTAGGAAGACAAAAATTTGTTTGAGGTGCTTTCTAGATGACGAATTGATAGATTTAGATTAGCTTCTAGAAAAATCAGCCAAGGAATCTAGTCATCAAAATAGGAAAAAATACTGATGACTAACAAGTGGAATTCCTTGAAACGAATAAGGGAAATAGGGGAAAAAGGATAAAACACAGTCCTAATTGAGAATCTCTGAAAAAATGAAATGAGAAATAGTGTTTGAGAGAAAATGGGAGTAATGAGAGGTATGAATGATATGGAATAATTTGGTAAGGCATATAGGTGATGTATGAAGGGTTGTATGTGATAAAACTAGGGGTTTTCCAGCTGAAATCAGCCAAACATCTCATAAATCAAAAAGCTAGTTTGAAAACCCTAAAAGAGGGAATCCACTCTTTGTGGAAGAAATTCACTTGAAGGATAAGTAACAAATGTTCACTTACTATTTTGGAAGCACCTCAACTTGAAATGATGATTTTACCCTTATTTCACCTGCTTATGACGTAATTTTGACATTTATGGTGGAGAAATGAAAGACACCTAGACACTCACCTAGATGAAATCATGGTGACTGACCTAAGACTTTAGATGATAATGGTGGAAATGACTCATGAAATGATGATGAAAATGAGTGAATATAGGGAGAATCGTTGAACTAAACAACAAACAGTGATTAAATTTTATTTTAAAACTTATTTGAAACTACAAAATTTGACTATGAGACCCTAACATGACATGACAAGATCGAATTGATCACTGGTGATAGGATGTAAAGACTGAGACTAAAATTGGCTCTAGCTAGGGATGGTATCTCCTTGGAGGTGTCAAGAACACTGTAGACCAAGTAGCCTAACCATTGGGCATGAAGTCAAAAGTTTAAAATCAAACTAAATACTAAAAAATTGACATGATAAAATGACTAACTCAAAACTAAACTATGGAATAACTGCAAACTTTACTGGAAGGTGCTATTTAAAACAAACGCTGAAAATTCAACTTATTCATCACAACTACTCTAACTAATCCATACATAAGCTGATCAAGTGAAATGGAACAACCAATGCAACCATGTAGGCCTCTTTTGTTCTATTTGAATTCCTCACAAGTGATTTCTCATGAGCAAGAAGGGAAAACTACTGAAAGGAAGCTTCCATGAAAACTTGTAAACAAATTGAATCTTAATGAAATTTCAAAGCATGAGCCCACCAGATAACCTCAAGAATGCTGCAAAAGGATCTTCATATGAATACATATTACTTTACAGCCCATCTAATACGTTACTTCTCTATTCTAGGTAGTCTTCGTACCTTGATTTTATTATTTTTCCAACATCCATACTTTCCTAAAGTTTCAACTTAAAACAATCATGATAAAGCTGCAATATTTCCTGAGACCTTTGTGATAAATGTGATAATACTACTGATGGAAAATACATTAAAACTATATGTGAAACTAAATCATTATCAACTTTATCTTCAAACTGACAGCCGACGAAAGAATGATAACTTTGGACACAAAAATCATCTATATAATTTCCTACTGTATCAGTGCAAATATGAGAAATATTTTGTAACCCATTGTGGATCATTTCTGATGAAACTACATGATCTTGTATAAACTCTTCATGTTCCATACTTTCCAAGTGTCCACTGAACATGTGCTTTTGAACCATAAATACAAGAGAAATCACCCCCCTTAATGACTACAGAAAGTTGATAAAATGATCCTGAAACTTGTGAATGACTAATTTCTCCAGGTGATCAACAAAAAATAAGAATATTATACATTAATCTCCTGATATGACTGAAATTTTTTGTATGAGCTTTGTAATGAGACTCTTGCTAAACAAGACAATGAAGTCGGCTGCCAGATCAAATCTTTATGATGTCTTCTTTGAAGCTCATAACCAACTAATGGAGAAGGAATTTGATTACAGATATGATCCAAAACATCAGCTATTGGATCATGGAGAACTTGAGAAGATTGTTTCAACTTATCATAAATTAGTTCCAAAGAGATTAAATGATTTTCTATAGGCTTGTGACTCTTTATTTCAGAGATATTATCAAAATTTCTCTTCAAAAACTGAAATGAGTCAAAACTTAACGGTAAAGAATCATCTTGCATCAATTCATAATATGTTTCAGGATCTAAGCTTTCATATGTGATTTGAAACTCAATGTAACTTAGTGGTTGGGATTCTAGAGGGAAAGAACTTTGCATATCACAAGTGACCTCCTTAACCAATTGATGAGAAGGCTTCCCATTTATACTGCTGACAACTTGCTTATTTTCTTTCTTACAGTTTTATCTTATTTTCTCAAATGAGGAGAAAAACAAGGGTAAGGAGTCCCGATAAAAAATTTCATTGTGTTGTTCATGCTCAATATAAAAACTGAAAGATTGATGATTTCTAATATTGTGAAATTTTTCTCTCAGAAATTGATATGAAGCGAAACTCAAAGGCAAAGAGCTTTCACTTACTTTTAAAATTTCTGTATTATCTTCATCACTGTCATGATTGATATGTATAGGTTGAATGCTATTTTTTAGCATTTTTAATTGAACTTCTCCCTCCCAAAAGCATGTAGATGATTGCCTTGAAGGGCCAGCCTCAATTTTGACAACATAATCATCATCATACTGATCACACTTGGGTAAATAATCAATATAAGTAATGTTATCAAACATACACATTAGATCAATAGTTTTTTTCTCCTTGATTTCATCTACAAATCCATTTTCATGATTTGCCATAAATGAATACAAGAAACAATCATTTTATCATCTATGGTAAATTGGATTAGTAGGAAAATGTTTAGGGCCAACAACCTCTTCTTCTACAATAAGTGGGGCATGGTGTTTTTTAACAACAAATTCATCTCTCACGGTGATATTTTTCCTTAATTCTTCCATGGTACTTACCAAAATGTTGAGCTTTACTTCTGAAGATGTCAGGTATTCATTTTCTATGTTCTCCCTTTCTTCTACCTTCAACTTTAATCTTTTGACTATAAAATTAGCTTCCACATCTATTGCATTGTCCTGAATTTTTTTGAGCATTTTAGCATTCCTTCATCTCAATTGAAATTTCATTTCCAGATCAAAGGCATTCGGGTAGTGTAAGAGAGATAAACCAAGAGGCGGTTTTATATTAGCAGGGATTGAATGGTATACTTGATTAAACCTAGCTAAAAAGTGTTGCATTGTTTCTCATGGCCATCTTTTCAAATGATTATATTCTTCTAAAATCAAATAAGGATTCCTCTTGATCACCCATTAATCAAGGAATAATTTCACAAACTTATGGAAATAAAAAATGCTTGCAACTGGCAAGTTTTTGAACCATTCCTTGGCTTCACCTTAAAAATATAGAGAAAATATCCTGGTACAAACATCATCTTCATCAACCTCAAAAATATCAAGAAAATTTCCAAAACCCTGAATGTGTTTCTCAACAATAATGTTACCATATTATCTGTGAAACCTCAGAAAATATTTTATATTTTTTGGGGAAATTATGGAGTATAAGAGGTAATATGAGTGCCTTGTATCTATCTAGAATTTTACAAGGTATAGGAGTATGTAAAGAATTTGTAAGATTAGTCTTCATCACTTGAGGCTCATCAAGTAGAAAATTATCATCATAAGATTTAGAAGAAGGCTCTTGACCGAGATCAAAGGCATAAGGAGAATTTGAATCAACAATTATTAGAGGGAAGGAATCAAATACATATATGGAATCATTTCTCAAATACAATATACTTTGAAAAAACTTCTTGACATTCTTAGGAAAAGAGAAAAAAATCATTCAGGACAAAGAACATGATGTCTTGGATGAAAGTCCAAACTGAATACCTGATCTTCCCATGTTGTCTTTTCATGTTTCTATTGGCAAGGTTCATCCTCCAGTGGTGTCTTAGATTTGATTTTGAAACAAATTTGGAGTCACCGGGCGAATAATTTTAGCCTTTGTGTTTCTAATCATTGTTCACCATCAACAATCAGAACTTATCCTTGTCATTCTTTCCTAGGGAAGATCTTTCACCTCATTCCACGACAACGACGCCAAGATGTTAGCACTCCACCATATCTCTTAAGGCTAAAAGGAGACCAGTAAAGGTAACCACCGACCACTTTGACCTAGTAGCTAGCCCTACTAGGCTGAGAGGGATCTCTCAATGAGATCACAACCAAATTGATTGGATGATGAATATTTTAGGCTATATATTCAGATTCAGATTTGGTTGTTTTTTACTTTTGTGCTAGATGAAAATGGACCTTTAGAGCCAGGCTTGAAAACTCCTGGTAGGGTTACAAGAGAAAAAAATGTAGGGGAATAAAGGGGAAAGGTAGGCAATCTTTAATGACCAAATAGGTTTTATGGTTGTAGTGTAGGATGAGTGGAGAGATTAAGAACAAGCATATAAGTATGAATTCATTCCTTAAGAAGAAATTAAACACAACATCATCATCTCATCAAAAAAGGGCATGTATTACTCATGAATCCTGCTTAAAAACTTTAAAGACAATTACTTTCACCCTTTTACTTTTACAAAAGTCAAACTAGAAATTGGAGAAAATTACACAGTGAAATTTAATTAAAATCTTAGAAAATTACAGAGTCGTAGCACCATCTTGGAGGTCATTTTTAGGCACCTTCCTGAAGTAAAAATTGAAATATGAAAGAACAATAAACTAACCATTTTTGTCTGTTTTCCAAAAAATCTTGAAATTTTTAAAATGACACATGGGAAGGACTTCAAAAACTCATTCTCCCAAGGTGTCTCTAGAAGTTCTGTGCCTGCTCCAAAATAGTGGCAGAAGCATAGAAATGAGGTGGTTTTTTGCATTTTTCTTCAAAACTTGATCTTGTCATGGAAAAAAAGACTCCATATATGGAATGTAATCATAAATGGGAACCCATCCATGTAATAAAAACTTCATTTGGATGCCTAGGGAAATAGGGTCACGCCTCTGTTGGACACCTCTGTGGGGACCAATTTTCCAAAATTGCCAAAAATTCCGAATTTTCCAAAAACAATTCTACAATAATAGGGCTTAAATATGGATCAATATCTCTCTAATCACAATTTTTTTCTGAAATTTTAAAGAGTTATTTTTTCTTTGGCATGCTGTGAACAAAAACCTCCTCCAAGTTATCAAAATAATTTTTCATTTGCTTAGAATCAAAGTTTGAAGTTGTTCGCGCATAATTTGCAGAAGCGTCGCACCACTTTAGCATAAGTATCACGCCACTTTGAGAGGGATTTTAGAGGTATTACTAGAGTATTTTTCCATTTAGTGTGGTATGGTTGAAAATTTTAGGATTCTGCTACAAAATGGAGTCACCAAGCACTACAAACACCTTCTCCAAACCCCTAAAACATTGATTTGAAGATAGCCTGTCCAGAAATGCAGAAAATGACTTGGAGCAATTGTATTTTGAGAATTTCTCTCAAAACATAACACCTGTGCATAAAATTAAGGATTTTTTTGTTATTTATAATATTATTGACAAAAAAACTTTCTCTTTTTTAAAATTCATCTCCATTACTTTAAAACTGATTTTGAAGCCAAATTGTCCCTGTGTGCATTGGGAACCCTAGCAAATGATCACAAAACTCTGAGAACGATGCCATGGGTCTAAGTTGAATCAAACTTGAAAAATTTCCCTCCTTTGTTGTACTTTTTATTCTCATTTTCCATGGTGTTTTTTTGTATGATAGAAACCCTAGCTTGATGGGAAGGAAGGAAAGGGTGGAATCTAGGAAAACATGGGAAAATGGGGCAGCAATTTTAGGGAGGGAAATGGAGGGGATAAGAGTTAGGGAAAAATATGAAAAAAATAGGGGAGATAGGGGAGTGTTATAGGAACATATTTCAATTGTAATTCCTTGAAATGGATAAGGGAAAGAGGGGGAAAATGCTAAAACACAGTCCTAACCTAGAATCTCTGCAAAAATGAAGCGAGAATTAGGGTTCGAGTGAAAATGGGAGTAATGAGAGGTATGAATGATATGGAATAATTTGGTAAGGCATATAGGTGATATATGAAGGTTTTTATTTGATAAAACTAGGGGTTTTCAAACTGAAAGGAACTAAACATCTCAGCAATCCAAAAACTAGTTTGAAAATTCTAAAAGAGGGAATCAACTCTTTGCTGAAGAAATTCACTTGAAGGAGAAGTAAGGAATGTTCAATTACTATTTTTGGAAGAAATCATGATTTGACCCTTATTTTCCCTTCCTATGACATAATTTGGACATTTATGGTGGCGAAATGAAAGACACCTAGACATTGACCTAGGTGAAAACACGGTGACTGGCCTAAGACTCTAGATGATAATTGTTATCATTGGAAAATCAGACAGGAAAAAGATGTTGGTAAAAATACTGAGGAGGGGGGGGGGGGGCGTGAATCAGTATTAATAATTTTCTTTATAACTTTAAATTTTATTTTCATAATATCATATGTGACTTTAATGAACCCAGCTCGCATATACACGTGCATATGCTAAAAGAAACTTGCGTATACTAATATGATTGAATTGTTAGAAAAATTTTAGAAACAGTATTTAACTCAGCTTATCAGTTATGTATATGTTAGTTAAGTAGTAAGTATGAGGAGTAATAACAAGATAACATATCACAAGAGCATCACACATGAACACCAATATTTCAGGTGGAAACCCGATTCGGGAGAAAACCACTGTTGTTGTCATCTCTGTCTTCAAT
The DNA here is from genome assembly GCA_034641835.2 of Pinus albicaulis. Taxonomy (NCBI): domain Eukaryota; kingdom Viridiplantae; phylum Streptophyta; class Pinopsida; order Pinales; family Pinaceae; genus Pinus; species Pinus albicaulis. Next base: position 1,574,815,801 of record CM076579.1, read on the forward strand.
ATTTATTATATGGAAAACCTCTTACAATATTTTACTGATGTAGACTTATATCAATATGCACGTAACTACATGAAGAAGACTGCTACCTTCTCTCATTCTCTAGCTACTAATGGAAGGGAGCTACAACCCCCTTTCTTCTCATTTACTATCCACTCCTAGAAGGGAGCTTCAACCCCCTGAATAAAACACCAACTTCTACTGGCAGGAAGCTTCAACTTCCATACTGAAAGCTTCAACCCTCAGAACCACTGCAGACCACGTTTCATCAATTTTCATACTAGATCGCATAGCTTCAACTCAACTCATCATAAATATCATCAATAATAAACTTAACCCAAACTTCAATCAGAACAGTGAAAACACTATAACCATAACACAAAAATAACCCAGACTTTAGAATAAGTATGTAGAATCAAACTCAACCCTTAACATTCATCAACTTAAAATGCATATGCTACTTCGCTTCACTAAACCCGCTTGTATACACGCTTTCCTTCACACCAACCTATGTATACCTCTGTGAATACTATTTTTCAGAATGTAATTAGTCTCAGATCCAGATATGAGGCTTATAGTCAGATACCTTTAGAAATGCAGAACCCTTCATTAGTTAGTCACCATCAACCATGTTTATTCTCTCATTGATCAGATTTTTACATAATAAACTTAGCAACATATACAATATTCTACAAGAAGAATTCATTGACAGACATCAGACAAATAGTAGGAATAACAGAAAAACCTCTGCAATAAGATTCAGAAAACCCTAACTGCCATACGTGCCTTTTCTAAAGCAAACCCACGTATATCTGCGCTTTTAGTGAGACGAACTAGCATATAGATTTGTAAATGTAAACTTTGCAGAATGAACCAGATCCATAGAACTTACCCAGATTTCCTCAATTGATTTCAGCAGACTTGTGCCAGGTCATATATCTAATCATCTCTTCAATGGATCACACAATAGCATAGTCATTTAAGATCTAGAGATCCTGAACCATCATTGTATCCATGGGTGCATCATATATTCAGATCTATCAATTAAAACAGAGTTCATCCCATACAGATATACCTTAGAGAAAATTATTCAGTCACAACCCTTACTCATGCACACTTTGCATTATGATCTTCTTCTCCTTATATAGATTTAACCTTTACCAATACCATGAGTCAAAACCACACAACTGTTGATGGTATTCTTGGATGGAATCAAATAGTCAATAAAACGCTCAATATTGTGGGCTAATACCATGGTAATGCCCCTTGGTTTCATAATTTTAGAGCGCAAAAGGCACACACGACTTGGATCATTCTTATCCGCGTGTATATGCAACTTAGCGTCATAAAAACTGTGTATATACTTATTCTAAATGTATAGGTGGGTTTCCTTCATAAAATTAGTGTATACATTGCATCCATATGCAGTTTTCCTTCCTAAAACCTGCATATACATTGTGACATATTATATTTATCATTGTTCTGGCACTTACTGGAATTCCTTTCTCTGTCACATCTGAACTGATCTATAGATACATCCATTTTTACATTTTTAACACATAGGTTGCTTATCAAAAGGCAACTCATCAAGTAGGTTTCCATCAAGGACAACTTCATCAAGTAGGTTGTCATCAAGGACAACATATTGCATCATATTGCCAACAATCTCCCCCTTTGGACTTGATGGAAACCATGATGGTGTTTGATCGCCACAATAGATATATACATTAATCATAACCATTATTCAAACACCAAGATACTCTCCCCCTTTGACATCAAGGGCAAAGGGCGGATCAATACCAAAAGAAGGGTTCTCTTTCCTTGTAGAGATAAGAGTTCTGTAGATCTAATGCGCACTAAATTTACCATGCTCCCCCTAAGTTCATGCTGAATATTTTTCAATGAAGTACATGACTCTATAACTCAACCAAGTATGACCATTCCTACCACCAAGGACTCATACTTACATCAGTGATCCGACCAAGTGGAATTGCATATTTGACTCAACTACCCAACCAAGTGGGTTTACAAATTTGAACAAGTCCTTACATGACTGAATATAAAAATTTTACATCATATGTCTCAACATGACCTCTTCATCAAATTACAGATATTACTATTTATGACCAAAACCAAAGAATCTCAAACATGAGATCATAACACAACAACCAATCAGAATGCAAAAAATGCATCCTTTTCCACAAGATAAGTGCTCCCCCTTAGCTTGTGCATCATGAACATCTTCAATAACCAAATTATGAAAGCATCTTTATCAAGGAGATAAATATTAGAGAATGATACAGAAATATGAATACTGGAACAACAACAGAGATTACCCAACGATACCACAACTGTTCTGAAATGATGACCCAGAGAATTTCTCTTAGCAAAATCCATATACGGTTTTATGAAAAGAAACTTGCGTATATACACGATTCTCCTTTAAGAAACCTGCATATCGAATTTAATCTTCTGAAATCAAGCAGATCTGATCTAAGAAGCAGAGACAACTCCTAGCTTTTGTCTGAGATATTCGAATGCTTCCCTGGGAAGAGGTTTAGTAAATATATCAACAACTTGTCCTTTGGAGGGAACATACTCCAATTTAACCTTTTGTTCAAGCACTTGTTCATGTAGGAAGTGATACTTGATAGGTATGTGCTTGGTCTTCGAATGCATAACATGATTCTTTGAGATACTAATGGCATTTGTATTATCACACAAAATGGAGATGGGAGGTGAACATTTGATTTGAATGTCTTGTAAAGTCTGAATCATCCAAAGTAGTTGTGTGCAACATGAAGTGGCAGGCATATATTCTGCTTTTGCTATAGATAAGGCAATAAAACTTTGTTTCTTGCTGAACCAAGATACTAATCGGAGCCCCATATAGAATGCACCACCACTAGTGCTTTTTCTATCATCAACATTTCCAGCCCAATCTACATCTGTATAAGCATGAAGAGTGAGATTATCCTTCTTTGGATACCATAGACCAAAATATTTAGTCCCTTTTAGATACTTGAATATTCTTTTTACAGCCTAAAGGTGAGATTCTTTTAGATTGGCTTAGAATCGTCCAACAATCCCGACTGCATGCATAATATCTGGTCTTGTCCCGGTTAGATAAAGCAGACTTCCAATCATGGATCTGTATTCTGGTTGATTCACCGTGGGAGAATCATCATGAGAACTGAGGTTACACCCAATTTCCATTGTTGTACTTACAGGTTTGTAGTCTTCCATCCCATACTTCTTCATAATTTTCTTAAGATATTTTTCTTATGATAAAAATATGCCATCTATTGCTTGTTGCACTTGTATGCTAAGGAAAAATGTTAGTTCCCCAAGTAAAGAAATTTCAAATTATTGTTGCATAACAGAAGAAAATTTCTGACTCATGACTCTTCACTACTCCCAAAGATGATGTCATCAACATATACAACTACGATCAATAGTTTATCATTTTCAGTTTTTGTGTATAAGTTGCTATCAACAAATCCCTTTGTAAAACCTTGTTGATGAAGATATTTCTCAAGACGATAGTACCATGCCCTTGGAGCTTGTTTGAGACCATATAAAGACTTTTTAAGTTTAAATACAATTTTTCCATCATTTCCCAAAATGAATCCTTATGATTGTTCTATATAAACTTCTTCTTCTAGATCACCATTGAGGAAAGAAGATTTAACATCCATTTGATAAACTTTGAATTGTTGAAAGCTTGAAAAGGAAAGAAACATTCTTATGGCTTCAATTATAGCTACAGGAGCAAATGTTTCTTCAAATTATATACCTTCTTGTTGAGCATACCCTTTACAAACAAGTCTAGCTTTTTTTTCTAATAAAATATCCATTTCCATTTAACTTGTTTTTGAATATCCATTTTGTTCCAATGATATTTTTATCATGAGGTCTTGGAAAAAATTCCCAAGTATGATTCTTTTCAATCTGATCAAGTTCTTCATTCATGGCTTGAATCCAACATTCATCTTTACTAGCTTGATTTACATTCTTTGGTTCAATAGTGGATAATAATTCCATATAACTAGGAGATCCTACTAGAGTTCTTCTTGTTTGGACACCTGATCCCTCTTCTCCCAAAATTTGATATTCTGGATGATTCTTTTGTACGTACTTGGATGGAGCCTTTTCAGATAGATCTTCTTTTGATGCTTCATTGGGTTCACCGTCTATATTGTGACTATTTGATGCTAGAGGATATCCATCATCATCATCTTCATTTGTTGTTGTTATTTCCCTTTTGGGAGCTGAGAGAGCCTCATCAATTACAACATCAATACATTCAATAATCTTTCGAAGTCTTTTATTGTAACATTTATATGCTTTACTTCTAGAAGATTAACCAAGAAATATTCCTTCGTTTGCTCTTGGTTCAAACTTGCCAAGTTTTTCATCATTGTTCTTGATTAAACATTTGGTTCCGGAAACTCTAAAATTATTTACGGTGGGAAGATTTCCATACTAGAGTTCATATGTGAGCCTTGTTCAAAATATCCACCGCAGTATGTGCTGCTTCTCCCCAAAAGGTATCAGGAGTTCCAGATTCATCAAGCATAGCTCGAGCCATTTGTTGAACTATTCTATTCATCCTTTCTGCCACGCCATTTTGTTGTGGGGTTCTAGCTATAGAAAACTGTCTTTTTATGCCATGATGTTCAAAAAAATCAAAGAATTCATCTGATATATATTCTCCTCCCCGATCAGATCTGAGACATTTGATTTTTAGATCTAATTCATTTTCAACCAAAGCTTTTAACATCTTAAATTTTTCAAATGCTTCATCTTTATGTTTCAGTAAACTAATCCAACACATTCTATAGAAATCATCAATAAATAAAATTCTCCAAGAGGTGACTTTTTCCTTATAGGACCACATAGATTAGTATGTATAAGTTCAAGAGGCTTACTTGTTCATCCTTCTTTAGCATTGAATTACACTCTGGTTTTCTTACCAAATTGGCATGATTTGCATATGGTACTTTCAGGTAGAGTGGTGCTAGAAAGATCACGGACAACTTTGAGTCTGCTAGATTTGTTGATTTGAGAGAAGCTTAAATGCCCCAATATTCTGTGCCATAACCAATTTTTTAAATATTTACCAAAGTAACATTGTTCTTTGCAACCTTTCAATACATACAAATTGTTGGGTGTTCTAGTTCCTTTTATTATTGTTTTTCCTGTGTCAAGTCCACGTACCACACATTCTTTTGAGATAAAGACAACTTCAGTTCCTTGATCACACATTTGACTCACACTTAACAGGTTATGTTTTAATCCATCCACATACATAACATTGTTAGCTTTCACCTTTTCCCTTAGAAAAACATAACCTTTTCCTTTAATGACTACAGGAGTATCATATCTAGAGGTAACATTCTTTTCTCTTTCTAGAGCATTGCATGCAAGGAGTTTATTTCTGTCACCTGTCATGTGTTTTGAGCATCCACTATCAATGTACCATTGATTTTCTTCCCCTTCTGCAAATAAGTCTATGCCACAGTTCTCAACCTGTAAGTCCTTCTTTCTCCATACCTTGGAACTTGAAGCTATATGCTCTTTTGGCTGAAGTTTTCTCTTGCATTCAGATTATTCATGACCAAAGTTATTGCAATAGGCACATTCAATTTCATTTTTAAGAGGAGAAAAGTTGTTATAAATATTCTTCTTTATTCCAGTCTCATTTCTTTTCTTTCTTGCGTATCTAGTCATGATGGTTTTGTATGCAACAAATTGGACAGATTTATGACCAAAATTATGACATGAGAAACATTGCCCATTAAAGAATAAATTTATGCCATCATGAAATCTTATAATTTTGTTTACCTGCTGATTGGTATTTTTCTGATTGATATGTATGTTATTGTTCTTTGTATTAAAGTGGTCATGCTTTACCTGTAAACTTTCTTTTTTCTCTTGCTGAGTGACAGAGTGTTGAAGGCCGGCTTTAGCTGTGTTTAAATAGATTGGTGCTGACGACTGAGAGGATTCTCCAATATATCCAAGACCTGTATTTATAAGATGAGAATGTTGTACCTTGATAATTTCATCTAAGGTTTCAGATCCTTTAGCAAATCTAAGATTCAAGGTTTTCACTTTCTTAATTTCCTTTCTTAGACGTACTATTTCACATTCTAATTTCTCATTTTGTTTATTCTTTTCTACAAGCTAATTCTTTAGAGTATCTATGGAAATTTTTTTTTCTTCCAAACATATTTTGAGATAATTTATTTCTTCAAGAAAATCATTTTATTCTAGAGCATCCATAAAGGTATCCTTAGCCTCACTAGAATATTTTTCAAAATCCATGAGAAGTTTAACATCTTGATTAGAATATCCTTCTTCACTGTTTGAAAGCCCATCACTATCTTCGTGAGTATAATAATTTTTTCTATTGACAAACCGATTCTTATTTTCTTTTTCCATTTCCTTTCCTTTAATGTGATTTGGTTTATGGGGACACTTAGCATCATAATTACCAAATCTTCCACAAGAAAAACATTTAAAAGGAAGCTTACCTCTAAACCTTACAGTGCCAAGTTGTAGCTTCTTTACAAAATTTGCCTCATCTTCTTCTAAAACATACCCTGATTCTTTCTTGTCTTGTACTTCTTTTCTTTTTGTAGCATCTCTAAAGACAACTTCTTTGACTTCAAATGGGAATCCTTTTCTCATTTCACAAGCAGTCAGAATACCATGAAGTTGAATAAAAGTAAGAGTTTGTAGATCCTGCTTTTATTCAATAGCCAACACTTTTGACTCAAATTTGGAAGTTAGAGATCTTAAAACCTTTTCTACCAGAGTAGTATCAGTTATGGTTTCACCCAGATTTATCATACAATTTACAATATCATCTAAACATAAAAAGAAACTGGCAATGATTTCCTCATTATGCATCCTGAGATTTTCATATTGAATTCTAAGAGTTTGAAGTTTTACACTTTTTACCTTGGTATCACCTTCATAGCTTAAAATGATTTTGTCCCATATCTCCTTTGCTATATTCAAATGCGTGACTTTGATAAATTATGATTCAATCAGACTTCCCAATAATGCATTGACTGCCTTTGCATTAGTGTCATTGTTCTTTCTTGCAGTTTCATCTTTTGGAACCAAGGCTAGATATTGATAACCTCCTTCAGCTATAGCCCATACATCTACTCCAAGAGACTGAAGATAGTATCTTGTCCTTGTCTTCCAGAAGATTAAATTATTTCTATTGAAGAGAGGAGGCCTGATAGATGTTGTCCCATCTTGATTGCACATCTTAGCTGATCTTCCTTCTAGTGATTGAGCTTCTTTAGAAGGACCTTCTCTGATACTAATTGTTGGGAGAAATACTGAGAGGGAGGGGTGAATCAGCATTTATAATGTTCTTTATAACTTTAAAATTTTCTTTGCAGAATATCATATGCGACTTTAATGAACCCAACTCGCGTATACACGTGCATATGATATAAAAAAATTACGTATACTGATATGAATGAATTGTTAGAAAAATATCAAAAAGAGTATTTAACTCATCTTATCAGTTATGTATCTATTAGTTAAGCAGTAAGTATGAGTAGTAACAGCAAGATAACAGATCAAAAGAGCATCACACATGAACACCAAGATTTTAGGTGGAAACCCAATTTGGGAGAAAACCACCCTGTTGTCATCTTTGTCTTCAATATTTATTATATGGAAAACTGATCACAATATTGTACTGATGCAAACTTATATCAGTACGCAAGAAACTACCTGCAGAAGGCTGATAACTTCTCTCATTCTCCAGCTGCTACTGGAAGGGAGCTACAACCCCATTTCTTCTCGCTTACCAGCCACTCCTGGAAGGGAGCTTCAACCCCCTGAAAAGAACACCAGCTTCTACTGGCAGGAAGCTTTTACTTCCATACTGAAGGCTTCAACCCTCAGAACCACTGCAGACCACATTTCATCAATTTTCATACTGGATCCCACAGCTTCAACTCAACTCATCATAAATGTCATAAATAATAAAATTAACCCAAACTTCAATCAGAACAGTGAAAACACTATAACCAGAACATAGAAATAACCCAGACTTCAGAATAAGTATGTAGAATCAAACTCAACCCTTAACATTCATCAACTTAAAATCCATACGCTACTTCGATTCAATGAACCTGCATGTATACGCGCTTTCCTTCACACCAAACTGGGTATAGCTCTGTGAATACTATTTTTCAGAATGTAATCAGTCTCAGATCCAAATCTGAGGCTTCCAGTCAGATATCTTTAGAAATGCAGAACCCTTCATTAGTTAGTCACCATCAACCATGTTTATTATTTGATTGATCATATTTGTATATAATCAACTTAGAAACATATACAGTATTCAAACAACTCATATCTACAAGAAGACTTCATTGATAGACAACAGACAAATAGTAGGAATAACATAAAAACCTCTGCAATAAGCTTCAGAAAACCCTATCTGCCATACACGGATTTTCTGAAGAAAACCCGCGTATATACGCATTTTTACTGGGAAGAAATAGTATATAGATATGTAAATATGAGCTTTGTGGAATGAACCAAATCTTTAGAAATTACCCAAGTTTTTTTACCTGACTTCAACAAAATTGCGCCAGGTCATAGATCTAACCATTTCTTCAATGGATCATACAAGAGCATAGTCATTTCAAATGTAGAGATCCTGAACCATCATTATATACATGGGTGCATCATAGATTCAGATCTATCAATTAAAAAAAAATTCATCCCAGGTATATATACCTCAGAGAAAATTATTCAGTAACAACCCTAACTCATGCACTCATTGCACTATGATCTTCTTCTTCTTACATAGATTTAGCCTTTACCAATAACATGTGTCAAAACCACACAATTTCTGATGGTATTCCGAGATGGAAGAAAATAATCAATAAAACGCTTAAAATTGTGGGCTAATACCATGGTAATGCCCCTTGGTTTCATAATTTTAGAGCACAAAAGACATTCGTGACTTGGATCGTTCTCATCCGCGTGTATACACGACTTCTCGTCAAAAAAACTACGTATATACTTATTCTAAATGTATAAGAGGTTTTCCTTCATTAAATTAGTGTATACATTGCCTCCATATGTGGGTTTCCTTCATCGAACTATTTGTATACATTGTGACTTGTAATATATTTATCATTGTTATGGCACTTCTTTGAATTCCTTTCTGTCACATGTAGACGTACGACGGAGTACGTCATTTTTATATTTTTAACACATAGGTTTCTTATCAAAAGGCAACTCATCTAGTATGTTTCCATCAAGGATAACTTCATCAAGTAGGTTGCCATCAAGGACAACATATTGCATCATATTTCCAACAAAAGACATAAGGAAATTTCAAGAAGAAGGATTTATAGGGAAGAGAGACATTACAGAATCTAGAAAATTTAACTTTTCCTAAGGTCAAGTGGGAAAATTTATCAAGTAGCGCACAAAAAACACTGACCCTAAGCGATTTGCACGCCCTTTTCTTCGATAGTAGCAAAGATCTTCGCAGTTATCCCTCAAATAATCGTGTGATCCTGGGTATGGCAGAAGGTCACCATCTAGGACCACTTGCCACACTTAAGGAAGAAGATTCTCCACTCAAGGCCGATAAGTACAGTCACCTTGGTGCCACCTTGAGGCCTCAAATGTAGCACACAATGGAATAAACCTCCCACTCTTGTGCCACCATCCAAAATTGTACCAAGAGAGGGAGGGAAATTTGAATTTTGCCTATAAAAGATCACGATGGGAAGAACAATTTAGAACACATTGTTATGCTGACCAAATTGCTTGAGAGAAAACCAACATTGTGTTGTCCAAGCAGCAAGGAGTGGAAAGATTCAGTTGTTGGCCATCCAACATCTCAATCCAAGAGAAGAAGTTTATCACCGTTATTCTACCACCCGTCGAGGAGAGATAGAGGTTTGCGAGAAGCTTAAGGGAAGAGCCCTGCTTGTTTTGAATATTAGAGCTCCATGGCTCTAAGGATTAATTGCAAGTGTTTTAGCATCCTACCTCTTTTTACCACCAGCAACTAATAAAAGGGGAAGAGTTCTCCATTGGTATTATTAGTTTGTTTAACTCGATAAGAGTTTGTATTGTATTTGTTTTTTCTTGTTTATCCTCTATTGCTGCATGCTATTTTTTGTACATATTTTTCTACATGTTATGATGTTTCACTAACCATCTAACAACTCATTTTGATATGTCACATGCTTGTAGGAAAGCAACCTCCCCTACCAAGCACAGTGCATGTTGTCCACCCACGTGCCAAATCCACTACAACAGGATTTGCGACTCCACTTATTTATTCTTCTTAAACTAGTGGTTATTTTTTGTGTTGTGAAACCAGCTCCAAAAATAGAAGAAAGGAGATATAAACGCCTTAGAAATAAGCTTCTTCGAGGGGGAAACCTCCAATACATTACATGAATGAACAATTCTTGGATGATACAAATGAAAAAACCTCCTTTCTATATATAGGAGTCCATGGGGCCACAATATAATCTAGGCCGGCCTAAAAATAATAATTTAAGGGCACAATAATAAATATGGGAGTTACATGAGTACAACAATAACAATAAGGGGGTTGTACCAACCACAATAAGGGACTACACTAGTAATATAGTGACCTAACATGCCTCTCTCCTTCAAAAAAGTGTTTTCCTCAACACTTGAGAAGCTCTAGATGCTTCGGTATAAAATTCTCATCCTCTCATGTAGAATATTTAGTGGGCAAGTTCTTCCACTTGATGAGATACTCTGAAATTGATTGATTTCATAGTTGTCGAGTTCTTGTTTCCATGACTGCTTCAAGTTCTAATATGGTTTTTCCTTCCTCATCAAGTTCTGGAAATATTGTTTGAACTAGAAATTTGTCCCCTATAACCTTTTTTAAGCATGAAACATTGAAAACTGGATGCACTCATAAAGAAGTAGGAATATCCAATTTGTATGCCATAGTACCAATCTTTTGCAAAACCTTGTAAAGACCATAGTACTTTGGCAATAATTTATTATCCTTCTTAGCTTCCTTGAGGGAAATTTGTTTGTATGGTTGTAGCCATAAAAATACCCAGTCTCCCACATCAAAACTTCTCTCACTGTGATGTTGATCTACCTATTGTTTCATTCGATTTTGTGCCAAATTTAGTTTATCCTTTAAGAGTTGGAGAACTTCTTGTTGATGCTTGATGTGATCCTCCATTGCTTGAACCCTAGCATTTTCCCTTAAAGAAGATGTGATGGATGGTGGATGATATCCATAAAGTGCCATAAATGGGGTCATTTTTGCTACAGTATGGAAGGAAGTGTTATACCACCATTCAACGAGAGGTAACCACTTGACCCATTATGCTTGCTTATCAGATACAAAACAATGAAGATATCTTTCCAAACATTTATTCACTATCTTCGTTTGACCATCAGATTGAGGATGATAAGATGAGCTATGAGCTAGTTGAGTACCCGAACAAGAAAATAATTCCATCCAAAAATTTCCTTTAAAAATGGGATCTCTGTCACTTACAATAATCTTCGGGTTTCCATGTAGCTTTTGAATTGTTTCCATAAATGTAGTAGCAACTGTATTTGCTTTAAACGGATGAGATAATGCAAAAAAGTGTGCATACTTGGTAATTCTATCAACTACCACCATGATGACACTCTTTCTTTCGGACTTGGGTAAACCTATGGTAAAATCCATTGAAATCTCCTCCCAAGGTTGATTTGGAATGGATAAAGGTTGTAGAGGACATGGGGTCTTAATTGTCCCAACTTTATATTGTTGGAAAACCAAACATTCTGCTACAAAATTTTGAATATCATATTTAAGGCCATCCTAAAAAAATTCTTTCTTCACCCTGTGGTAATTTTTTAAAAATCCTGTGTGATATCCTAAAGGAGAAGTGTGCAATTCCAAAATAATATATTTTTTTAGTTGGGAACTCTTACAAAGACATAAGTTTTCTTTGTACCATAAGGAATCTTTTTTCCAACCAAATGTATCGGATGTACTAGGATCTTACTACAAATTTTGATTGAGTGTCCACACTTCTTCATCCTTCTTCCATTTATCCCTTGCTCCAGTTATCCAATCCGGTTGGATAATAGAAATGGCACAAAGCAATGCTTCCACCTCTTCATCCTTTCTTGAGAGTGCATCTGCAACAACATTTAGCTTCCCTTTTTTGTAGATGATTTCAAATTCATAACCCAACATCTTTGTGACCCATTTTTTCTGCTCTTCTGAAGATAGTCTTTGTTCCAAAAAGTGTTTAAGACTATCATGATCAATTTTTACCTTGAAGTGTCTTCCCATTAGGTAAGGTCTCTATTGCTTTATTGCATGTAGTATTTCCAACATTTCCTTCTCATAAATAACCTTTTGTAAATACTTTCCTTTGATTGAACGACTTTCAAAAGCAATGGGTCTTCCTTCTTGCAATAAAAAAACACCAATTCCATTTACTGAGGCATCACATTCCACAATAAAGGTTTTTGTGAAGTCTGGCGTAGCTAAGACTGGTGCTAGGCACATTGCCTCTTTAAGATGTTCAAAGGCCTTAGTTGCTTCAGGAGTCCATGAAAATGCATATTTCTTCAATAATGTTGTTAGAGCTGCTACTATTCTCCCATAAGTCTTAAAAAACATGTGATAATACCCTGTTAACTCGAAAAATCTGCACAAATACTTTATGGTTGTGGGGACTTTCCATTCCTTAATGGCTTTAATTTTGTAATGTCCCAAATGAGGGATTTTCTGCTCCATCGGGAACATCTTAAGATGTTCCATTTTTCCTTCTTCAGTGAGACACTACAAGTACATTTCAGAGATTGACTATTGGGGCATTTATAGGATATGTATCCTTCAAATAAGGGAGAGATCCTAAGGCTAGCTGGCCCTTCACAGACTCTGCCGATGGATATGCAATATTCCACCTCGGGAATTCCTACTACAGGGTCCTTGAGGACGATGTATAAGGAAGCTGCTGCATAAATAAGACAAACCACCACCGGAATGCCCTAGAATAACTCATATAAAACTACCTTGCAGAAAATGAGCTTAAAGAAATGCATCTAGAGGGGTTATTCAGATCTCCCCAATCTAGATCTCTGAAACAAGGCTCAAAGAGTGATCTACAGCAATACATGAACATGAACATTAACTCTACAAATCTGAAATACATCATAAGAGGAAAATGGTACAAACAACATTATATTATGATTTCGGCATGAATACACAAGAAATAATTGAGAGAATAAACCTCTCAATCCTCTAGAACCAACTCCAATGAATATACCATGAAATGTCGGAGTAGCTGCAACTACACAAAATGCCGGGAGACCATAACTGCACAGTCTCTATGAGAGATGAAAATTATTAATAAATATAAAATGATAATGTAGCTGAAAGATAGAAGAAAATAGCCCAAAAAAGGAAAATGGGCTCAATATGGGATTTCTAGCTAATCTCAGGGGGATAGCTAGAAATGCCGGATAAAATAGAATAGTGACAAACCAATTTGTCACTACAACTAAAACCAAATGAATATGAGGTTGTGGCTGATATGAAATTCTGATGCCCTCCTCTAATAATTCCCTCAAAGGAAAAGGGGTTGATACCCTTTTTCTCAAAAGGACTCCTCTTGAGGAGCACAAGAATCTCTCCCAACACTGCCCTCATGGAACAACGCAGTTTCTCCAAATGATTGCGCAATGGGAGATGGTGAATGAGTGGCCTGATGCCACAGATATGAAATGAATTCCAAGATCCCTCTATATAGCTCGTCAAATGAAGAATCCCTCCTACACTGAAAAGTAAGTAGTGAAAGACTCAATGAGTTCCTCTGCTGCTTCCCCAGCTACACAACACCATTCTGCCATAGAAATAATGTTGCAACTGAAGGAGTGAGCTTGGAAAAATGTCAGAATGAGGAAATTCAGCTCAAATCCTCTTCTCCCATGAGGAAGAGGTGGGGTATCCCCACCGGGAACACCCCCAGTGCTCAAGAGCACTGCAATCCTACTAAACAGCCTGAATGTGCAAGTCCTTGACCTCACTACAAAATTTCTGAATCAAAGAATAATAAAAATGAGCTGATCCTTCGTTCTTATAAATCAAATGAACTCTCTTTCACCATAGGCACCACAATTAGGGTTTCCATTCACTTTTGAATGTTTTCCCTCCAAAAGCTGTGTTATCTTCTCAAGCAAGCCATCCTTCTAAGGCAATGTTGTTGACTTGGTCAAAGATGGCCAACTCAAGGTGATCCTCATCATGTTCACACCATTAGGTTTTTATTTCAACTTCTTATTTATCCTCCTTTCACACAAGGAGTGTTATTTATTCATATAAAAGGGGCTAAGGTGTCTCCTTCCCCATTTTATTAAATAAAAATAAAATGTGTAACTATAATATTCCATTTTAGCTTGAGGCTAAAATTGGGAATATTACAGTCCTCCCCTCCCACATGTTTCTTTTCCTCAAGAAACTGCATAGAGAGAAAAAAAATTCTCCCCCTTCTTCTCTTGTGGCCTCCTCATCAACAATCTCCACCGCTTCTCAAGATATACTGCAATAAAATTGTCCTCCAATGCCTCCTCCCAAGTATGCAAACCGGAATAGTGTACACCCGGAAAGATAGAAGGTGTAGGTGGAAATCCTCCTACTGAAATATGGCCTCCTTAAGGTAGGAGTGATGAAATGCATGGGAGATATAATCCCACTGATGATCTCCTCAACCATGATATCATCCAAATGAAAACCTTGCTCGCCCGGTTCTGTGCAATGTAATGGGGCTGAATGGAGAGTTTTGTTGCTTCATCCCAATAAGCTCCTCTCTCCCTTTGTAGTACATATGGGGCTGCTACTGTCCTTGGGATGAAATGGTGTGGCCTCCAAGAGTGGCCCAAGCTACTCCATCAAAGCATTCATCCATGCAATGCCTCTCCAAATTCTCCAAGTAGTTTGCCCCACAAGAAGAGAAAAGTAATAGTATGGCAATCATGGTTTGCCCAATGGTGTCTCCTACAATATAGAACATGTGTAATGGGGAGAATATCACTCTTAATTGGCTGTCCCAAAATATAATTCACTCTCCAAATGTTTCTGCCCATGAATAAATAAGCATCAGAAATACAAGGTAGCATGATACAATGTAAACAAGCTGCCATAAGACAACTAGAGAGTGGGTCATTGCTCCTCTCATGGGACCAACGCAGTGAGCCTCTTTCCTTCATCAAGGATATACATAACAAGTGCTTTTCGCAGCCACTTTTTTGCTGCCACACACATCTCAAAAGATAGCAACATGAAAATATAGATTGGTGCCAATGGTTCACACCAAGGAGCATGTGGCTCCCTCCACAAACCACCACATGAATGGTCCATTCTTCTACCACAAAAGCCTACAAATACATCCTTGTACATTATGCAAGAAGAAACCAATCCTTATTTACTCATCATGATGCTCAAACAAGGAAGGAAAGTACAATATAGAATGTGAGATTATACCTTCTTCAATTTTTACTTGAGCTCTTGAGCTTGAAATGGCCCAACTAAAAATTTCCCTCTACCCTCAATGAGTAGGGAAGTGGCTGTGAGGTTCTCTCCACCATAATAAACTGGGCTATGCATCTCTCAATGCTCATAGGTTCCATGATGAATGTCCTCCAAGTGTACTCCTCTAGCCAATCAAAGTATGCATCCAAGTGCATAGCTAGGAAGCCCTTATGTGCTGCATGCAAAAATTTCTCCTTGAGACTAGAAGCTCTAGTCAAGAAGATCCTGCCATGATGATAGATGATCATATCATCCACTGAGTGTATCCCATCCCCATCAAGGACATCCAAAGTCATGCATGCACCAAGATCCTAGGGAATACTCAACCAAAGTTGAGCCCTCCATCCGGGATCAATCCTCCACATAGACAGCATTGGAATTCTGCAATAGGGTGCTCCATCACACTGCTGCTTGCTACCTTGATATCCCCTCATGCCAAAGTCATCCTCCAAGTTTCTGCCATGCCATCATGCAACTACTCATGCTCAAATAGAAATAAGGACCTCTGAAAATGAGCCTCCAATGAAAGACTATCACCTCCAAAGAGTCTCCTAATCCTGGGCAATGTAAGCATGAGTGGCCTCCATCTACTCCAAAGCATGAAAGAGTTCTTCCCCAAAGGAATTAACCTCTCTCTCACCAAATCCATGGATCAGCCATATTGCATTATGAAGATGCTATCCTCCATCCATACAACAACTCTATCTGTGTAGTGAAACTGATGAGAATGGGTGGTACTGAAAATGAGAGAGTGTATCCCTCATCCATGTGCTTATCCCAAAACTCTCTACACTGTAATGGAATCCTTTAATTTCTCCACCCCTCAGGAATCCAATGAGTGGAAAACCAAATAGCATGATGCGTCTCATCATCTCTAGATCATGTATCCTCCCAAGTGGAAAGGCCCCAAAAGTGAGACATCAAGATAGGAAGTGGACTGAATATATGAGAGGAATGGAAAGTCCCTCTCTCTCTACTGTGTAGTGCAGTCCCTCTCCTATGTGAGAAAATCTCTGAAGTAGATAAGGGTGAATGCCCATCATCCCTTCATGCTGATCCTCCTGATCTTCTTCCTCTTACAATGGTGCAACACTGTAAGTTCTTCTATACACCTCCTCTTCTCCCAATCATGTGAGTGTATCTCCTCCTCAAGGAGAGGCCTTGAGTCTTAGCCTTCCCTTGAAAGAAATGTCTCCACACCCTCAAAAATGGAAGAGTTCCCTTCATATGATGGGGGTATTTCCTCTAGCAAGCCATTCTCCTGATTTACTCCCCCTATAGAAAGATGGAATGATCTTTGTTTCATGGTTCCCTTCCATGGATGCAAAGTGTTTGAAGTTATGTCACACCTAGTTGCATATTGATTTTCATCAATCCCCTTCCAAAACTCTTTGTGAATCCAATGTATGATCTCTCATTTGCATGAGAACATGAAATAGAACTCTGAAATCAATTATCATGAATCATACCTTTGAGTTGCAGCGTGGCTCCTCCAAAGGCCTCATCTCCTTTCATCCATCCTTATTGTAGTAGCTGTGGGAAATGTATTGCGCTATGGATCTACATGTGAGGCTGAATGCTCACACCCTTCATGAAAATAGCTAGGGCTTGCTCCATCCACAAACCCTTTTCAGAAAATTTCTCCAAAATTTTCCCCTTTCAGCAGAACTTCAATGGTGTGCTCAATGGTCTGGAAAAGAAGAAGGGAAACCTCCTCTTCCTTCATTCCTTTTCCCTTGTTTCCTTTGTCAATATCTTCTCCTTGGAGAGAAGCTCATCTTGCTGATGGAAATCGATCTTGAGCATAGGCTGAGCCAAGATCATGCTCTGATACCACTGTAATGTCCCAAATGAGGGATTTTCTGCTCCATCGGGAACATCTTAAGATGTTCCATTTTTCCTTCTTTAGTGAGACACTGCAAGTCCATTTCAGAGATTGAATATTGGGGCATTTATAGGATATTTCTCCTTCAAAGAAGGGAGAGATCCTGAGGCTAGCTGGCCCTTCACAGACTCTGCCGATGGATATGCAATATTCCACCTTGGGAATTCTTGCTACAGGGTCCTTGAGGACGCTGTATAAGGAATCTGTTGCATAAATAAGACAAACCACCACTGGAATTCCCTATAATAACTCATATAAAACTCCCTTGCAGAAAATGAGCCTAATGAATTGCATCAAGAGGGGTTATTCAGATCTCCCCAATCTAGATCTTTGAAACAGTGCTCAAAGAGTGAGCTATAGGAATACATGAACATGAACATTAACTCTGCAAATCTGAAATACATCATAAGAGGGGAAATAGTACAACCAACATTATATTATGATTTCAGCATAAATATAAAAGAAATAATTGAGAGAATAAACCTCTCAAGCCTCTAGAACAAACTTCAATGAATATACCATGAAATGCCAGAGTAGTTGCAGCTACACAGAATGCCAGGAGACCATAACTACACAGTCTCTATGAGAGATGCAGCTGCTGAATACATATAAAATGATAATGTAGCTAAAAGATACAATAAAATAGCCCAAGAAATTAAAATGGGATCAATATGGGATTTCTAACCAATCTTAGGGAGATTGCTAGAAATGCCGGATAAAATACAACAGTAACAAACCAATTTGTCACTGCAACTGAAACCAAATGAATAAGAGGTTGTGGCTGATCTGAAATTCTGATTCCCTCCTCTGATAATGCCCTCAAAGGAAAAGGGGGTGATCCCCTTTCTCTCAAAAGGACTCCTCCTAATGAGCACAAGAATCTCTCCCACCACTGCCCTCATGGAATAACACCGTTTCTCCAAATGACTGCACAGTGCGAGATGGTGAATGAGTGGCTTTATGCCACAGATCTGAAATGAGGTTTGAGATCCCTCTCTACAGCCCCTCCAATGAAGAATACCTCCTCCACTGAAAAGCAAGTACTGAAAGACTCAATGAGTTCCTCTGCTGCTTCCCCAGCTACACAACACCATTCTGCTACAGAAATAACGTTGCAACTGAAGGAGTGAGCTTGGCCAAATTCCAGAATTTGGAAATGCAGCTCAAATAATCTCCTCCCATGAGGAAGAGGTGGGGGATCCCCACTGGGAACACCCCTAGTTCTCAAGAGTGCTGCAATCCTGCTAAACAACCCAGATGTGCAAGTCCTTGACCTCACTACGAAATTTCTGAATCAAAGAATAGTACAAATGAGCTGCTCCTTCCTTCTTATAAATCAAATGAACTCTCTTTCACCATAGGCCCCAAAATTAGGGTTTCCATTCACTTTTGAATTTTTTCCCTCCAAAAGCTGCGTTATCTTCTCAAGCAAGCCAACCTTCTAAGACAATGCTGTTGACTTGGTCAAAGATGGCCAACTCAAGGTGATCCTCATCATGTTCACACCATTAGGTGTTTATTTCAGCTGCTTATTTATCCTCCTTTCACACAAGGAGTGTTCTTTCTTCATATAAAAGGGGCTAAGGTGTCTCCTTCCCCATTTTATTAAATAAAAATAAAATGTGTAACTATAATATTCCATTTTAGCCTGAGGCTAAAATTGGGAATATTAAAATTTTTTTTAGGATCTACCTTAACACCCTCGTGAGATACAATATGACCCAAATATTCCACCTCTTGTACTCCAAATAAACATTTGGATGTCTTTTCATATAATTTTTTCTCCTCCAATAGTTTGAGCACCCTGTCAACATGTTCAACATGATCCTTCCAAGACCTGTTGTAGATTAGTATATCATCAAAAAATACTAGCACAAATTTTCTAAGGAAGGGTTTGAAAATGGAATTCATCAACCCTTGAAATGTAGAAGGTGCATTGGTAAGGCCAAAAGGCATGACCAAAAATTCATAATGACCCTCATGAGTTAAAAATGTTATTTCTGGAATATCTTCATTCTTCATTCTAATCTGATGATATCCTGAATGAAAATCCAACTTCGTAAAATAAATTGATCCATGTAATTCATCCAATAATTCATCAATCAAAAGAATGGGAAATTTATCTTTAATAGTGAGCTTATTGAGCTCCCTATAATCCGAACACATGTGCCATGATCCTTCTTTCTTGTGCACCAATACTACTAGAGAAATGAAAGAACTTTGACTAGGTTGAATTATACCAGCCTCTAACATTTCTGTAATCATACATTCAATTTCGCTCTTTTGGACATAAGGATATCTATAAGGCCTAATGTTTGGAGGAAAACTTCCTGGAATCAAATGAATAGCATGATCATGATCATGAATAGGTGGGATTAGTTTGGGAGTATCAAACACCTTGGAATGATTGTCCAAGAATTTTTGGAGATCTGGAGAAATAGATGATTTTGATGTTGGAACTTCTAGTGAGCATAATTATGAAAATAGGCACCATTGTTATTTATTTAGAAGCTTTGTCATGACATTAGAGCCTATTGTCTTTCCTAGCTTCCCTACGATACCCTATAATTTTATTTCCTTTCCTTCCGAAAAAAAAAATTCAAGAAAAGTTCTTGAAAATTAAAAGCTACCATCCCTAAAGATTATAACCATTGTACTCCTAGTACAACATCAGCACCCCCCATTGGAATGGAAAGCATTGGACTATTCAATACATATTCCCCCATGACTAGCTTGATATTATGGCATTTTTCAGAGAAATTTATAGTTCTCCCATTTGTAACCATCACTTGACATTCTAGTGTTGGGTATAGGAAATAGTTCAATTCCTTGGCTACCTTACAATGAATAAAATTATGGGTACTACTCGAATCAATCAACACTATTACATTTTTCTTCTTGATATGTCCTTCTATCTTGAGAGTTTGAGGAGTGGTAATTCCTGCCAATGCATTACATGATATGGTCGGAGTCATTTATTCTACTTCTAGGGTTTCTCCCTGGTGTATATCCTCGACTTTTGAAGTTTCTTGTTCATTTTCTTCCTCCTCTTCACAATCTATGTAAAATAATTTCTTCTCAGTGCACTTATGACCTTTAGTGTATTTTCTATCACAATTGTAGCAAAGCCCTTTTGCTCCTTTTTCTTCCAATTTTTGTGGTGTCAACCTTGTAGGTTGTGGAAGTCTAGGAGTAGCAACACCTCCATATTTATAGATGTGAGTGGTAGGCTTCCTTGTCACCGTAATTTTACATTCAATTTTTCTTGCCAACCTGAATGCCTTCTCCAATGAATCAAGTTCCCAAACACGAGCTTCATGTTGGATGTTATCCTTTAAAGTACCTATGAAGACATCAATCCTGTGTTCTTCTGGAATATCAATTACCCTTATATTCAATTTTTGGAAGTCCTCAATGTGCTCTACCACTGAACCCTTTTGTTTGAGATTTATCAATTGGATAAAGAAGGTGTTACTCTTTGTATCCTCATAATGTGCTATCATTTCCTCCATAAAAATTGACCAAGTGACAATTTTTTGACGGGAGAAAAGCCATTGTTACCATACAAATGTATTTTTTTCTAAATCTAAAGTTGCAATGCATACCTTTTGTGTGTTTTTCACATTATTGAGATCAAAATATATCTCGATCTATAGTATCCATGTTACGGGATCCTTGCCATCAAAATTCCTCATATCCTGGAATATGGTAGTTCTTCAATCCAACATTAGAGTTTATGAAATCACGATTAAAATTTAATTTTTTTTTCATCATGAGTTTCCTCTACTATCTTTTCACCATTAGGAATCATTTCTTGTATCAACTTTGTCAAACCTTCAATGTCTGCTTTTAGATCATTCTTCGCATTTTCCATGTTGTCTTTCATTTTTTCTTCCATGTCCTCCATCTTAGCTTCCAAACCATTCATCTTAGCTTCCATGCCTTTCTTCAAACCATCCATCTTAATTTCCATGCCTTTCTTCAAAACTTCCATTTCATTTTTTGTTGCTCTTTGTGATAGGTGCACTTTCTCTTGTAATTTTGACATCTCATGTTGCATTTCATCGTCTTCATGAGTCATAGTAGAGACTTCTGAAGGCTTAATGGGTTTTGAATTATTTTTAGGAGGCATTTTAGAACCCTATACTGATATATATTGTTCAATATGCCCTTGGAATAAATTCAAACTAATTTTTTCAAATAAGACTTATGTAATTCGAAAAAAAATACACACCTTTTTCTTGCTTTTGAGGAGCTCGATATTGAAACTGAATTATATCTCTAATTTCGAATCTTCAATATATGAAATTTGGCTCTGAGGTAGCCATATGAGTCCTCTTTTGAATGCCATAGGTCTGACCTAATTTTGATTCTTCAAGGCAAAGTTATGTCCAATCTCCCACAATGGCCTAATTATGGACTAGTTCAGTAGAGCGAAATTGTACGACTTGCTAGGTATCAATGTTTTGTCCTTTAGCTCTGAAATTTATATAAGGGAAACTACATTCTGTCCAAATTCGGCCACTTTTTACAGCATTCCAATTTGATGCTCAGAGAGAGAGTTATGAAGATTTTCCCACGATCACCTCTTTGAGATGAAAATCGGGAGCCTAAAAAAAACCCTAACTTTCACAGATCATATCTCCAAACATATTACGAACCAAGCTCTAAAATTTTGCGATGATGTTCTTCCAGATTTTGGCTTTGCGCTCTAAAAATTTGAGCTACTGAAATCTCATAGAAAAATATTTATAGCGAAAATTCTATGATGACCTGTTTAGGCTAAATTCTGGAGCCTACACAAAGCCCTAACTTCCACAGATCATTTCTCCAAAAATATTGCGAACCAAAATATGAAATTTTGCAATGCTTTTCCTCAAGATTTTAGCTTCGCTCTCTCAAAATTGCAACTTCTGAACCTTCATAGAAAACAATTTATAGAAAAAATTCCACGATGACCTGTTTGGAGCAACAAAAACCTAGAATCCAAAGCTCTAATACCAAATGTTGTGAAACCAGCTCCAAAAATAGGAGAAAAGAGATATCAACACCTTAGAAATAAGCCACTTCAAGGGGGAAACCTCTGTAAATTAAATGAATGAACAATTTTTGGATGATACAAATGACAAAACCTCCTTTCTATATATAGGAGTCCATGGGGCCACAATGTAATCCTAGCCGGCCTAACAATAATAATTTAAGGGCACAATAATAACAATATGGGGGTTACAGGGGTACAACAATAACAATAAGGGGGTTACACTAACAACCATAAGGGACTATACTAGTAATATAGGGACCTAACAGTTTGCAGGACCTCTCTCCTGCCTAGACTTGCTACAACACCATTTGTTCATTCCCTAAGAATCTCTCATTCACCCTTTCTGAAGAGATTTAGTTCATAGAAGGAGGAATTTTCGTGCACAGAACATCTACGCGCATTCATCCCAGACAGACACACAAATCACATGCCTGTGCAAAAATAAGCTGTGTGGAAACCAGTGAGCACTTTTTTCACTGATTTTTTTCATTTTTAGCAATTTTAAAGTGATTGGAACCCATAATACATTTTGCATCATTATATTCTGGTGTTTTTTGACTAATTAGGACATGTTTTTGGCCGAAATTTAGCTTATCTATTACATTGTTTTAATTTTAGTTTATTATCACAAGTATTACATAGTTTAATTAGGGGAAAGTAAGTGGATTTTAAATCCACACATGTTATCTGAATGAACTAGTTTCTTATAATAGACACCAAACACAGAGTATTAATTAGCGAAAAGTAAGTGGCTCATACATCCACACCTCTTTAGCTAGTTTTCATTTTTTGCATTAGTTTAATTTAAATTTTTGCATTGGGATTCAGGACTAGGATCAAAGTATCGAAAAGAAGGCAAGTAATATCTTCCACCCTTGCACCTCTTGGTGAGCTTGGGTATGCATATGAAATATTTCTTGAGATAGTTTTCCATCTCCCTATAGTGAAAAACTTAGTATAGCTAGGCAGAAGTGTAAGCTGCCCAGAATCCGCAGATTGTTTATTTTTTGAAAGGAACAATCACACATAGTGTAATTAGGAAAGGAGTGTAAAGGATCATCACATATCCACATCTTATAACATTGTGATTGTAAACTTCATTACAAACATAAAGCTTCAGTAAGCTAGGACCTTAGTCCTCTTCTTACGGTCACTTCACCAAGGCACACCTTAAACAAATTAAGACTCTCTAAAAATAACCACCGATTGAACTCAATAAATTCTCCCCATAGGGGCCACAAAAGAAATTAGAGTTTAGGTTAGGATCATTAGGGGTAGGAATCCAATAAGCCGCCATGGTAATTTTACATTCTTGAAACATATATGTTGACTATTTTGGACGCTTAAAATCCATCTATCTGCCCACAGAACAATATTCCTAAGTGCTATATACACTAGCACATATGACCCAATTTCCAACGGCCAAAATGTCGCTCTTGTGAGACATAGGAATCCCAAGAGCAACACTTTGAGTTGGGGCAAAATTCCATTTGTAATCGCGTTGCAATTCTAACACTTGAGTTAATTATCAGTAGAGAGACACTAATTCCAACGTTTATTGGAAGTGTCGCAATTCCGATGTTTCAAAATAGTAGTCGCTCTTCCGACGTGTCACACTTTTTCACTCTTCCAACGTTTAAACATTCGTCACCCTACTAACGGTTTGAACTTTGTCGCTCTTCCAAGGAATAAAAATACCACAACAAACGTTTATTATTGAATCTCTTCCAACGATTAACAACAACACAACCAACTTTTATATATTCATTGCAAGTTTGAAATTACCAAAGGTTCATCACAATACTGACGTTACAATATATTCATCGCAAGACTGACATGACCAAACATGCATCGTAAGATCGACGTTACAAAAGGCGCATCGCAAAACCAACATTAAAATATGTTTGTTGCAAGACCAACCTGAACAAACATTTGTCACAAGTATGATGTTGGTGAAACATTGGAATACCAATGGCAACAAACTTATATGTAAAAAAAAAAACATTGCAGTTCTGTTTGACGCGCACAATACGCGTGACATATTTTGTAAGCTATGATCAAATTTCATTGTATATTTTTATTTTCAACCTTGATTTGAAGTTTTACAAGCTAAGAGAAAATGGATATTCTTCCATGTATAGCTCAATGGTATGTTATGATTGATTCCTTGAAAACTTCACGTTTTCCCTGTGAGAATTCATATGTAGATTTGGATGGAATTCCAAGATTCCATGGACATTGTGATTCAATGAAAGAGCATATCTCTGCATTCATTCAATTCAGAAAAGGAGAATGGTTTTGTTCACAATGAGATTATGATGAGGTTTTTGTCCCTAAGCTTGAAGGGATGTGTAAGGGATTGGTTCATGGGACTTGGAAAAGGAATATTTCTCCTTTGCAGAATTTCTGAAGGCATTTTGTGCACAACGAGACATTTTCTCTTACTGGTAACCAACCATTCAAGAAATTAGAAAATTGTATGCTGTCTAGAACAACATAATAGAGGGCCTTGGTCCTCTTCTTGAAGATAATGAAAACGCACTTGAAGAAAATATTTGCAGTCTTGAGTTTGAAATTAATACAGAAACCATTGAAGACAATGTATGGTCAACCATTGGAGAAGAAATTTGCAGGCCCTTGGCCATGTTTGAAAGGAATACAACTTGTGAAGAAATTTTTCCAAGTAGAGGGGTAAATTTTAGCCCTATATGTAGATAGGGAGATGTCTGGGAAACTTGTGGAAATATCTAACAATGCAAAGACCCTCATTTCCACCCAGATTCAAGATGATAGCGGCCTAGTTATTGATTCATAGGCTATAAAATATGCTAAGGTTGTAGTTGAAAAATTGTACGAAAATAATGCTGAGAACAATTCTATGTATGAGATTCAAGTCAACAAACGTAGGGACGCAGGCGCTGATGCCCTTTGCATACATTCCAAATAGGGCAATAAATTTTTTTATTTTTTGGAGGAAATTCTAGACCTGCTAGCTTATCACCCCCTACTTTCATATCCCAATAGTGGTCTTGACAGTCAATGGTATGAGCTCAAGACAGTGAAATCATCATCATGTTCTAGGAACTGTGATAAATCTGAAAATGACAGTAAACACGGATCTAGACTTTTCCATTGAAATATATCTCATATTCAAGGACCACCCCTTAGAAAGTATACTGGAACTTTAGAATTGGAACGTAGCCTCCTTGGTACACAAAATCGATGTGATGGAATCCTGGGATTTCATGATCTACCTTTTGAAGCTGAGTAGAACAATGATGAAATTTTGTTGAAGGATTCCAATATAAATACAATGAGGTTTGTTTCCATGGGGTTCATTGATGGGTTCGGTTTGATAGGATTTATACTTCCAAGTAAATAATATAAAAATTAAAATGATATATAATGTCGCAAATAAAATTTAAAAAAAAGATCCAAATGCATCCATTCCACCATCGAAACACTTCTTCAGACAAATTTAGAAACCCCATATCTTTCTTACATTCAGAACTATACATGGGTCCCTTCTGTAAAAAAATCATTACAAGATGGTAGACATCCTAAATATTTTGCGCAGTATAATACAGTCTCCTGGTTCAAGAAATGAAGTCAATATATGGTGTAGAATAGAGAACACTTCCACTGAACCATCTCTGAAGAAACACTTCACAAGCGAGCATCCTAATAGTTGGGTACACAAAAAATGACCAAAGCAGTTGAGCATAATTTGTCACCATTGACTTCAATAGCACCACATTTAATATTCCAATCACTGCATCAAAATTAGGAAAACATCACTACTAAGAAGAAATTTCTCATTACAAGCCATTAAATGAATAGAATATAATCTAAAAATAAAACATATGAAAACAACCAATATTTCATCGAGGAACACACAATGAAGCTAGCATTTCTAAAAAAACACATCAAAATCACAATCAAAATTTCCACCTCAAAACACAATCCTAAACCACTAGACAACGACACATACAATCTCAACCTCGAAATTCCATTTTTATAAATACTAAGAAGATAATATAAATTGGTCCACTGGCCCACTAGGAATATTGGAAGCCTTATAAATGAAAAAAAATATATGGATTTACCTGGAGAGTAATGACAATGAGTATGAATTTGCTCCCATGGTTTCTGGTACAATCCACTTC
This sequence comes from Pinus albicaulis, assembly GCA_034641835.2. Taxonomy (NCBI): domain Eukaryota; kingdom Viridiplantae; phylum Streptophyta; class Pinopsida; order Pinales; family Pinaceae; genus Pinus; species Pinus albicaulis. Next base: position 1,574,842,491 of record CM076579.1, read on the forward strand.
AAGTTGACTGAGGGCCAAACAATACAAGATTATGTAATTAAATTTAGGCAAAGAGAAGAGGTACCTTGTCCTCCTATAGACAATGGCCTGATCCTATGACAGAGGTTCTCTCAAATATCAAATAGGACCAAATTATAGCCACCAAAGGGGAACATTACATGTTCGAACATGATTTTAACAACAGGGTTCTATAGGATGAACAAGGTGTTGATGATGCAATCCTCAAAGAAATGCAGGAGAAAATAAAAGAAAACTTTGTCCATGAGATATTTCAAATTGAAGAGGAGCGAAAACCTTTAAAGGAAGGGAACAATAGTGGACCGAACGACATAGATTTTGAAAGTGATAAGAAATTCTCTACTGGATTTTTTACATCAACGGAAGGGGCTTATTTTAGTGAAAACTCCTTTATCGAGTTAAATCCTTCACATCCAATGTTGAGGGCATGTGAATCCCTTGGTTGTAAAATTCCAACTCCAGCTTAGGTAGCATGCATACCTTTGACATTAACTAGAAGTACCATTACTGAATCTAGAAAGATAATTACAATTACTCTACCTATATTAGAGAGATTAATATACTCTCCTAGACACACTCGGCTATAAGAGTCCTTATTTTCACTCTGAAAAGGGAATTTTATGTTCAAGTATATATTCCATGTATACCTGTTGACACTGTATAGTGGTGCTTATGTTATAATATAGAAAATTTTCTATTATAATGAGACAAACTATTCTCAAACTTTAGAGTAACAACTTTAGAATCCATTTTTTATGTATGCACAAGAATTATACTCTCTGACATTTCCAAATTCCTCATTTTCCCATTGTGCCTTCATTTAGCACAGATCATCAATAGATTCATGATGCCTTCTTTTGGTTGGTAAGAGGATGAACTACTTATTCAATGTTTTTATGTTTAGCCATGTCCTCCAAGCACATCACAATAGAATCCTTTCCCTGATATCTTAACCACCTCCAACATTGTGCTCACATATGGCTTGTTTTCTCAACAAACAAAATGGATTCAGGATAATCCTTGAAATACAGGCAACATGGAATATTTTCAAGGCATTTTCTAAATATTCGATGATTTTGACCTATTTTGGTCGTATAATACCATATTGTGGTCTTGACTTGACCCAGTTTAATCGTATATGGGTCCAAATCGTCAAATATCTAAACAATGCTATATTTCCAATTCCAGCAGTCTCTGAGGCAATACATAGATCATAGTTTTAAAATCTTGTTTCATTTTTAAAAATCAATAAATGGCAATTGTTTTAAACAATATCAACACAATTTCTAGTCGCATCTTCAAAAGTGGAACATTCCTTTCCAATCTCCCAACTGGAATTGTGGTGAACATACTTTGCCAAAACAACAACCATCACCTTTGATTAGCATTGCGATGAGGTCAGATACTACAATGAAAGTATCAACAATTTTCTCATAAAAGGAAAGACAATGCCAAACTACTATAAATTCTCAAGAGATAATTTTTCATGTGACGAGACCATACAAGAAATATTCCTACAATGAAAACAAAACTTACCATTCTATATAATAAAATTGTATCTACCACCAACCTCAGTAACATGAAAATTGTATTCAACCACAAATGAAAAAGTTTCATTGTATAGGACACCAATGTGAAAAACAATCATTAGGTATACCACTTCATTGATAATTAATCTTTACAAAATACAACTAATACTAAAATGAGTAAGAATACCATTCAGTTATGCCAGCTTAAAAATTGGCCTCAGAAATGTCATGGTTAATGCCACAAAAATAATCTAACCAATAAAATTTTTCCTTGTGTAATAGGGCGACTCCAAGGCAGACAATGTAAATCTAATATCTAGAAAACTATCAAACATCTGATAGAATTTCCTTTACAGGAAACTTGTACATGAAAACATGCTCATTGCTGAAAATGTAAATGTACCAAATCTTACAAAGAATTTTGGAAATCAAATTTACTAGTTGTTTGTCATATTTTGTTTTAATATAATTGAAACTTGAAATATGCTTAATGTGAAAAATGTTAACTATCAAACTGCCATTATAGGAGCTACATCTTAGTTTACATTGAAGGAAACACATTTCATAGAAAGATCACCTTCGGTAGTTTTGGACTTAAATTTTATTTAAATGAATTAAATGACAAATGGTGTATCAAATAAGGTATGAATTCCTCCCCAAAAAGGAGTAACATTGGCACTTTAGTTACAAGAATTGACCACTTGTCTTAAAAAATCAATGAAAAAATGTGGATGTCATGATTGCATGTGGATCTTAACTAAAAGTGTTGTTACATGAAATTTTCTCCAGATGTGACATAAAACACCATTTATTGTATATCTTAATACCTATCCTCATACGATATGGCATATATTTTCACAGAGGTAAGAATGGATGCCAGTAAATCTTTCAAGCCTTGAAATATCATTAGATTGCCTGATGATTTACCCAAATGACAGTACAATTTGAAATTTTGGACACATCGTTTCAGCTAAGCTACATCAGTGACCTTTTTAAATAGTGATAATTTTTATATACATTCTCAGCCCATGTATGAATGCTACAGAAAATTAAAATTGCACCCATTCCGAAAGAATCAACATTGAACCTGATTACCAAATTTTGTCACTTCTCCTGATAGATAAGGCAGGTACTTCATTGATAAAAGGCTCTCACAGCCTTTATAGATTGGAATCAGTAAATGAGCAGGCTATGAGATATGACACTCATTATCACTCTGAAAAGGGAATTTTATGTTCAGGTACATAGTATCTGTCCATGAGATATTTGAAATTGAAGAGGAGCGAACAATAATAAGGATACTGACAGTCAGGCTTATATCATTATTCCAGGATATCTTTATCAAGAATAGGCAGAGAAAATTTTCTTGGATAAGAATGTTCTTGCTGAGTAAAAGGGATATAAGGTGTTGATCCTCTTCTTCGGTTTTGAGAAGAATCTGTCTGATACAGTATCTTACCTTGAATCCCTATAGTAGGATCATTGAAAGCAACTATCCTGAAGGTGTATAAAACTACAGACCTTTGAATATTGTTTTATGATCAAGTCTCTTCTATGACAGAAAGTGCTTCATCTATAGATAACTGCATCATATTGAGAAACAAGTCAATCAATGTGTCACTAATCCTAGGCTACATCAAGTATTCTCAGTTATTCATTGACATATTCTAACATAATAATATTTGAGGCAAACTACTAGAGGCATCTTAAGGAAGTTCAAACTTACTATATATTCCCAGCTGATTCACTACAACAACAAATTCTTGCTTAGTCTGGTGAAATCGTGCCCTCTTGAGACCATTAATGTAGGTGGAAGTATGGGTGAAGCTAAATGTTAGTGAATTCAATGCCTAGGTAAAAGGTAAGGAAAAGGAACGTGGAAATTATGGTGTTGGCTGAAAGTATAAAAAATTGAGCCAACTAAATCTCCAACTAGGAAGAAAAAGAGTGATTAATCACACAATTGAAAAGCCAAGTGCGACTCTTCGCAAATTGGAAAGATAAATTGCAACTACCTCATCCCATCACATTGACGAGATATAGAGTAGCATGCATACACATCACTAGTCCTATATTTCCTACTATTGATAGGATTTTTTCTTGTTAAACAAAATTATTCCTTAATCGCAATTTCACTTTGCATCTGCAAACTACGATTTAATTCCCCTCAATCACATCACATTTTTGGTTAGTTTTTATTCCTCTGTTCATAATGATTAGAAATGTTTCATAGGCAATGTTTTGCTGAGATAGAGGAATATGATGGAAAACATCATAAATCCCCTTTATTGAATCTTGTTCTCCATCACTTATTAGAAGAATGAATGCATTGGCATCAATTAATGACAAAAGAAACTAGGAATGCATTCTTACTCATGTACCAGGATTTGTAAGACATTCCTCGTCACTCTCTTTTTTCAAAGTTTCTTGAAAAAGTATCCATAAGAGAGGTCATTGATTGTAGCGCCAAAGACTATGTTGCGCTCAAGGATGAATAAATTTAAGGATTGGGAATTAAAGGATGTTCCTCTATATGATATCCATTAATTAAGCAACAAAATATAACCATTAAGATGCAACCAACTTGAAATATTCAAGAAGTGGAGAGATAAGAAGAGCACACTTATTGTCATTCATGCAATGTTTGAGAAACTTGAGAATAACAACATCAAAGCCAACAAATCCTTTTAGAGTGTCTATAATTGTTGATTTTAGATGTGATCCTCTCTCAGAAAAAGTCACACAAATATACTCGATTCTCTCATACAAGTACATACAAAACATGTGATTTTATTCTCAGGTACATTTCCAAAATAATATTTCAAAGGTCTTCAACCTTTTCAAGCTACTAATACCAGGTATTCTAGATGAAAAATATTTCCAAGTCATCTTCAAAGGCATTATATTAAGTGAAAAATATTTAAAACAACAAATAAGAGACATTACATACGCCCAGATGACAAGATATTCTATAGTAAACTAGAGAATTTCCTGCAAAATGGCAGTAAAGGAATGAAAACCCCCGCTGTAAGTGATCTTCAAAAAAAAATTTATTTTTTGTCCACTACTACAAGGGAGGTATTGGTTAAAAACCGCCCAACCTTACATAGTTTGTGGTCATCCCAAGACTCAGTGAGTCTCAAAAGGAAGTGTTGGATATTAGAAAATTATCCTCAGAGTCTATATTTGGTAGAGACATTAAGTATTTTTAAATATGCATGCATCCTTCATTAAAAAAAATAAGTATTTAAAAATGGGGTAATTATTCAGGTTGGTTAGATTATGATAGTAGCATCACAAGCGATACAACTGCAAAGGTGGACTGAAGAATCCTTGACATGTTGTCCCTTTGTGTGTTGAATAAGAAGAAGTTACCTATTTTTAGTCAGATCCTATCTCCATTGGCCTTATTTGAAATTATGATTATTAACAATACGAGCTCGATTAAAGGTGTTGAAGTACTAAGGATTGATGGTAACACTTCTATAGAAGCTAGGGAAATAATTCTTCAACAATTAAAAAATTCCGATGATGAAAGGGTTTTGTTTGCTTCAATTAGGGCATGTGGAGAAGGCATTAATGTAACAAATTCCAATAAATTTTTCATCCCTGATATTCCATGTAATCCTTCTCATGAGATGTATGACCAAAATGGGAAGACTGATGTCCAATGGCATACAAAACAAATTGACATGATCATATGAGATTGATGTTGTTATTCTAGATTCAATGGAAATCAATTCTACAGGTCTTAGCGCTACACCTAATAGTTGTGACACAGTTTTAGGTGGGGGAAATGAGTGTATTCTTGTGGATAATGTTAATTAATTAGTTGAGGATATACCCTAAGCTATTGTGGAGAATACAACTACCACCCATCACATGCCATATATCATGGAATACAAGATTCCCTTGGATGAAATAAATATTACTTTAAGCTCTGATAATGTGCCTATTTTGAGCTCACATAGAGTGTCTGATCATGATCCTAGTGGTTCTAAGACTATTGACACTAGATTTTTTAGAACAAGATACGTGGAAGAAAGTTCAACAAATTTTTTTTCAAGTTTAGATATGTTATCACAACCAACAATCTGATGTTGATAAAATATTTTTTTTTTCAACTGTCTTTTGTGTTTGTTGGTATAAAGGATAATGATAATGAACAAACATATGAGAAAGAGGATATTGATAAAAAATTGTATTATTTTGGTCTATAATTAGCTTATATGATTTTTGTGGCAATTGAATGTCCTAAGATATCTGCTTTCATTAGGTAAACAATTTTGGATACATAATGTGCATAATAGTTAAAGACAACCCACTAATTGCAATACTAAGCAACTAATATATAGTAAGAATTAGATAAGTTTGGTTATCAACTATACCTCTTAACTATGGGGTATGTGTCCACTGCACTCATTCCTACTCAAATATATGAAGGCCACATATGTGAGGCTTAACATGGCTTCAATATCTAAAGGAATGCTCCAACCAAATGGTTTCTGGAGATATTGATAATCCTCATCTTGTTTATATATGAATCTATGGGTCCACTGTGTTCACTCCTAATAAAATTTATGAAGGCCAGGAGCTTACAATAGCTTATCTCTTGAGGTATCACTCTACAGAATTTGTTATTGTTGAAACCCATCTTGGACAATCACTTGAAACAACCAATATGCTAATGAACATTTTCAGTCAACTAATTGCCACTAAGAAGAAGGATTTGCAAGCTGGAGAATTTTCCTATGGATGCTGGTGGTGGACTAATCCCTATGGAGTCCTCAATTCTACCCCACTTATTACAACAAGTCTCATTGAACCCCTAAACATAAAAATATTTTCATTAACCATATCAATACTTGTATTAAATAAGATAACTGTGGTTTCTTGCTTCATGATATCAATTGTAGGACCATTCAACAAGCAAGCCTAAATAAATCAGTATATCAAATCATTGAAGTGAGGTTCCAAAAATCTATCTCAATAATTAGTTTTCATTTGTAATTTTTTCATCCCATAGGTTTTAAAGACTATAGACTAGTAATTTGGATTACAAAATAAAATTCAAAAATACTGAGAGGAACTTTTGCAATGCCCTCACCTCCTTTTAGTTCTCGTTCTAAATATTTGTCTCCAGTAAGACAAAAAGGATAATACAGTCAGACACTAAGAATCATCATCTCTTTGAATTAAGAAGGTAATACGATGTGGTATCTATTTTCATTTCCCTTTGGAAATTGGTACTACCATCATATTCTATGGTTTTATGATAAACTTACAGTTTCTAATCACATATTGGAATGGATCTTAGATGTATGTGTTACCATGGGGAATATGGTGGAATATTTTGTGATGATATGATATTGTGTATTAATCCATGACATGAGCTCCAGTAATAATGTTTAATGAATTTTGTGAACCTTTTTTCAAAATTCTAGAAATATCCCATGTTAATTCATTCAAAGATATCACATTAATCCCCACATGAATATATAATCACAGAAAGAGAACGAAAGATAGAGACTGTTGGAGTGTGTTTGGTGCACATATGTAAAAAATCATACCAACTTAAGGGGTGTGGTCTACCCACTTAAGTTATTGGTAACAGGCAGAAAAAGAAGTGGATTCAAGCAAGTTAGTGAAACAAGCTAGAATCATAAGCATGCTATATAGAGAAATAGCATGCATATATAAACTAAAACTAAAATAAAAACTAAAACAAATAAACACAAGCTCTGAAAAGAGTCAAATGACAACAATAATAAGAATGGTGGCTCTAGGCCCCTCTTATTGAGCGTTGGTAGTAATAAGAGTGAAACTTTATCCTCTTGCCAAAGAGCCCATATAACATGGGTTCTAAATCCCAATGCAATGATGTTTTTATCCCAATCTTTCCTCGATGCAGTCTCCCTCTCTCTCTACTGTATTGGATGTCCAAAAATTGAGTCCACTCTATCTTCAGCTCTTAATCACAAACTGTTTGTATTTCTTGGGAAATTCTGGCCAGCATAAAAATGTGTTCACAAATTCTTCATCTCATGGTGGCCTTATATAGGAGATTTCAAATCCTCCTTCCCTCTCTTGGTACAGTATTCCTCATGGTCTAGGTCTAAATTTGGAAACTCAAAATCTCCCTTAGATTGGAGGAAATATTCAATATGTTGGTCATATTCAAAGAATTTCCAATGTCTCATGTTATCAGGGACTGCAGGTCGGTGTTTAACCCACACAGTATATTTTTTATTAGGATGAGGTATTTGACACGTGCTGGCTGAAAATGCCAACCCTTTGGTAAGGATATTCTGGTTCCTTGGGATAGAGGCCAGGTCGTATTCTTCGAACATTTTGAGGAAGTCAAGGGCATCATTCCTGTAGGCTCTCAATCAGGGATGTTTAGCTAAATATTACAATATCCCAAATTAGGGAAATTATACAACAATGAGAATATATCAATATATTCTAAAGTTGGAGCTCCAACAATAAGAAAACACAAAAATGGAGTAGTAGTAACACTCAACTCATAGAAACATGAGAGAAATCCATAGCCATATTATTAAGAAATAGCAGCAACAAACGAATACAAGATCTTGAGGAAAATGATACTGAAGATAGGAAATGCTCAGCCTCAAGAGACAAGTACATATATCATGATAAAACCACTGCTACACATGTATGCCCAAGCTATGAAGATGCAGTTTTATAGAGAAACTGTATGCTACATATGTCAAATACATGGATGTACAATTATATGGCCCAAATCAACATTGGGAGGAAGGATTGGCTGTAATATACAAAAACTGCAAAATGCCAGAGTTACTGGGTAGCAGCAGCAACTCATAAATAGAACTAGATGGAGATGGCTATAGATGATGCCCAAACTAAATATGCCTCCTCCAATGGATCTTTCAAGTGAAAGGCTAATCCCCTCACCAAATATCCCACCCTCCAACAATCTGCAAGAGCCCCACTGTAAATGCTCCACTAAAAATAACGCAGTCATTTGATGGAACTACACTATAGGGGCAAGGGAAAGAGTTGGCCTAATGAAAAATTCTGCAATAAGCTTTGAATTCCTCCAAACTGATCTCTCATAGGAAAGAGAGACTCTTTCTTTGAAAATATAGCTGATGGAGGTGGTTTAGTGAACCCTCACTACAACACCCAACAACATAACATTATTCTACTATAGAAATAACGTTGTCTTGGAGGAGGATGCTTGGCCTCAAGCCTAGATGTGAGGAAAATTAGTGCAATCCCTCAAGAGGCCTCTCAAGAAGGAGAAGGAATCCTAAACAGGAATTACCCCGGCAACTCTTGCTAAACAACAAAGAATGCACAATGTCTGAATAGACAATGAGATGAATAATACAAAGCATGAGAAACAATGGTTGCCTTGCCCTCCTTTTAAACAAGTGAAAGCCCCTCTCCATCGGTCCACTCCTTTTAGGGTTTCCTTCACCAAATAACCCTCTTCCCATTCATACTACATTTTTTCTCTAAGTGTTCTCCACCTCTTATGCCAGCACTGTTAACTTGGTCAAACCTAACCTTGTCCACTTGCAAATAACCTTGTTCACACATGAGGGTGTGAAAAACAACTCCAATGATGATCCCTTTTCATATTATGAGGGATTTTATTGACATTATCACTATGCATGGACCTCCTTACCCATTTATTCTTCTCCTAGGTGAAATCAGTAAAAAATAATATTTCAAATTATTGTAGGAAAATTTTGGAATATTACAAATATTCTCCCTTAATTTTCCTGATGACTAGTTCAGAATCCCCATGGATAGAAAATATTTTGGCCCCTAATTCCTTTAGTAATTGTAGACCTATAGGGAGTGCCTCATATTATTTTATATTGTTAGTGCACTAAAATTTTAGTCTGTAAGAATGACCCTCTGCATGATTATTGTCTGTGTTGCATACCCAAACACCTTCTCCTAAGCCAAATTTGCCATAGAAGACATCAAAGCTCATGTTCCAAAGAGGTTCAGGTTCAGACTTGTGTTGGTTCATCTCTATTTGGTCTGACTGTCCCTTTTCCTCGTCTTCTTATTTTCCACCTATTTGGTCATTAGATGCTACTTGTTCACTAATGTTGTCATCATTGTAAAGAATGAATGAATCAAGGTACGAGTGGACAGAGTACAAGGGGCAGTTATCAGGCCTTTCTTGACTACTCACCATTTATTTCATGTGATTTTCCCTCTACAACCTTCTTTGTTGACCAAAAACTGGTATGGTAGCGAGGGTCATATCCATTTGGAGGGTGCTTTGAAGCTTGTCTCCCCATGACCTGGATAACAGCATGCCATATTTAGGGGGAATGTTGGCCACTACTATGTCCATCACTATACTTTTAGCTGGTATTTGTGCTAAAGTAACACATAGATCTTTGATAAGGCCTAGAAATTTCACTCTGCTAGAATCGAAAGAATACAAGTCTTTGCATGGCCTAGTTATCTCAAGGCTAAGCCTCTCCATAACTATATTTGGGATGAGATTATGATATGCACCTAAATCTAACATGGCATTATGAAGGATTTTATCATGAACATTCAAGCTAACATAAAATGGGGGAACACCTCTGTTGAGGAGGTAAATCCCCTCTACAGATGGAGGCGATCCCTACTAGCCCAGATTGGGTCTAGCAACAATCAAACACGCTACAGTGCAGGTTCCTAATTGTAAATAAACCGACTTTCGAGGAGTGCTTACCTAGAATCCAACGTTGTCGTTTGTAGAAGAGGTGGTGCTCCCGTTCCTTTGCCCTGGAAGATCACAATCCTCACGATCTCCATGACCGGACACCTGCACATGCAAGAAACAACACAAACACAAGAATAAAATCCAGTACATACAACTATATGTCAGTCGAAGAGGAAATAACTCATGAACGTAATAAAAAACAAGAGTGGAACCATAACCGATAGTCGCTTATCATTAAAGAGTCAAAAGAAGAATACAACCATAGCTTCGACGCAACACTCTCCTTTAGCGGGTCGTCAGCACAACATGTCTCGATAGAGCCTGTCAGTGATGGGACAAGCCTCTCTTTCCATAAACTTGGAAATAGTCTCCTTGCTTAGATTTGGCCTTAAGGGAATCAAGAAGGCTCTTGCAGCATAAGGATGTAAAAGCTCTTGGGAATTTAGAGATTCTGGAACTAGCTTGCAATGGAAATGGGCAAGCTTTTATAGGAGGAGGAAGGGGAGTTGGGATCCCTATAATTGTGGGATTGGCCCTATCATCAAGGAAGCTTCCATGAGAGGTGGCAAACCACTTCCTCTCTATGGAAATCTGTAGCCAAACCTCCCAACTCAAGATAGATATCAGTCCAGGAATTTGTTAGGACGAAACTTCCGCCTTTTATTATTAAAAAGCACCTCTTAATATGGTTGGTGCGGGTGCGGCTCTATGACAGAGCGCCAATTGGCACGCCCTCTTCGGAGGATTTGCCCCCTTGGTGCGAGGGCTGAACTATGAAACCACGCCAATGGAAAAAGAGCTATTTTTAGGGTTTTTTGCAAGGAGATGTCTTCAGGGAAATGAAAGCTCATCTTCAGAGGGATGCAATGAAAGTATTTTCAAGTCTTGTCTCTGCTCACAGGTCACGGAATGGGCCCTCCAATGTGTGGGATGGGGAATGGTAGGGACAGTGACAAATTACTATGTAACATATGCCCCCTAAAGCATGAGGCCCGAGAGAAAGAGAGGGGTGAAATGCTTTACGAGAACATGCCGACTGCAGACACCGCCATCGGAAAACCTGCGGAGCGAAGTACAACTGATGTCTCAGATACATGATATATATGCATGGTATGGGTGTAGCCATCCATAACAGAGTGTACAATAATCTAGATCCAAGGCATGGACGCAGCCATCCAGTGAATATCGATAAATAAACTCAGGCATGGTCGCAGCCATCCAATCAGTGATTCATGTAAATAATCATAATAATCCACAATATCGCAGCTTGGATTGCAACAGACACAATCCAGGGTCTTACGCTCCATCTTGACCATAAAAAAGTACAAGTTCAAGCATGCGAATATGTGAGCTGAAGTCGAACATGCAAGAACATTGTCTGATTACCAGCCAATGATGAAAGCTGTTAACAGACGCGAGAGGAACCACCAATAATGACAATGGCCCTCAAGGTACTATAGGTACAATCTACGACATGTGAATCAATGAGATGGCGTCGAACACCCATAGAATCACTCGATCGGAGGCCAATAATGAAAAACTCACGTCGAATGCGACGAACCTGCCATTGAGGCATGCAGGCTCCAAGGTACCATAAAAGAGTCTCTAGACCATCTTCCTGGATAATGACCTGAAGTTGACAGGAAGTGACCTTGATCGAAGGTGGGCCATAATGTTTCCCACATCATCGACACGAGACAGAGGAACATGATGTTTCTTGTGAATCAGGATCAAATGAGAATCAGAGGAAGGGTGATACTTGCAGAGGTCAACTTCTCCTGAACATGTAAACGTCACGACAATGGACTTGGCAGTATTTGACATCAACGGATCAGAGGTCATGGTGACGAGGCAATGAGCAGATGAGAGGCCAAGAGGGATTATCCAAACCCACGGAGGCAAAGTGAAAAATGAGATGAGATGTCCCCAACCCGACATGAATGCAGGCAAGTGCCATGTTCAAGAGCGACATACTGCCGACACGATAAACAATGCTGGTTCCATTTTCCCCTACCATTTCTGGCGAGTACCCCAATTATTTTTTATAACAAGCTTGAAGGGGATAGCAGATGCTTGTAATGTAAGTCCGCCCTTCAGGCGAATCCATCCTAGTACATTTAACGAGCCCTAGGAAGGAGGAACTTGGAGAACGTCATTTCGACTGAACCCAATGTCATCAGGGTTTAACGAGTCTGGCAAAGGAATAACTCGACGTCTTTTCATATTTAGAGAGTTTGAAAAGACAACAAAAAAGTAAACTCTAGCAGTCCCTTTTCGTAGATAGTTCCTCGGACCCGAAAAGGTAGAAAACAATATCCAAGAAAACCTCCTAGTCGCGATAGGCTAGGGTATTCCTTTTTCGTAAATAATCCATCCCCGCCCGAAAAAGGGGTAAACATATACTGGGTAGATGTCGATTCGTGTCCATTTTAATGAGATCGAAACGACAAGGGCCTCGGCAATCTTTTCATATTTAGAGAGTCAGAAAAGAGCTGAAATATGACTCCAAAGTGACTTTTTCGTGTATTTACCGAGTCCGAAAAAGTATAAAATACAACTCGTTTCGCCGTCTAAGTTGCATGAAAGACCTGTTGCTGCACAAAAAGGCAAGTGTAAAACCCATTTTCGACACAAATATATAAAAATATTCAGAAAAATAACTTTCAAAACCTACTTTGAGTTCAAAAAGTTATAAATATGTCAAATGGTAAAAATAGAATTACTTTTTACTATTTACCTCACCGAAGAGCAGCAGTGGTCCATTTTGGTGTGCAAACTTCTGACAGTGATTACGACCAATCCGGGTTACCATCCAGAGTTCTGTCAGTTCTAGGTAAGAGGCGCTTCTTTGTACTCCATTTCAATCCATTTTTTAATAGTTTTCCATCATGAATTAGATTTCTGTGGCAACTTTTTAAATTTTTAGGGCTCCGCTCATTGGCGCGGGTATCGGGCACAGACCCGTGCCAATGGGATTTTGTATGCAAAGGGCTCACGCCAGCTGGCGCGACTATTCTGGAACAGCCGCGCCAGCGGCAGAACCTCAATTTTCACCTAAAAATTCGAGATTTTAATCAATTTGGATGAATTTTGAAGCTCATCAGAGATGTAATTAAGGGTTTTTGACCATGTTGATGCAGGAAACTGGGAAAAATGGTGATTGAGTGGAAAGAGAGGGAGCACGGCGAAGAGGATGAACAAGCCATGGAAAATGAAACTTGCATGAATGCCCTCAGGAACTGTGGGCTAAAAAAGTTCTTCCTAACACCATGTTTACGAGCTCAGCCCGAGCTTCTACAGTACTTGATCAATATGTGGGACGCAGATGAACAAGTATTCAAGCTGCGAGATCAAGTGTTAGAACTGGAGGTTGCTGACGTGTACTTCATAACCAGATTATCGCACAGAGGTCCAGTGCCCATACTGATAGGGAGCAGACCGTCTGGTGATAAAATGGAGCAAGTGATGGCACGAGTGTGCCGAGGGGCACAACTGGGATCCGGAAGTGGAAAGGTGGACATCCATACCATTCCTGATCTGGCACTGAGAGTGGTGCTGCATACCATCACACGGGCTGCGGGGTGGCAGGCACCGCACGAGGCCACAAAGGACAAACTTTTGCTAGCCTCAGAGTGTATGACTCCTCTATTGTTTGACTGGGCCACAACAGTGACGATAAACATAAAGAGGCAACTGAACAAATGAAAACAGGAAAAACTGAAATAGTTTGGCTACAGTTCGATCCTAGTATTGTTCATTTTGGAACGATTACCAATCTTCCAAGGCCAAGGGGCCATAGTAGCTGAGCCGATTCCACGAGAGCCAAGAATGGCTCACTGGGCAGCACTGATGCCCAGAGCTGGAGGGGGCCAACAGATGTCCTGGAGGTCGGAGTTTTTTGGGTGTTTGAGGCATTAGTTGATCGTAGTGGAAGATTGGCCATATGCAGGTACCGATTTCACTGGTGATCCAGATCTCCCACTGCCAGAGGGAGATGATTGGGACGAGGAGATGGGTATGACCTCTTTTTTTTTATTTTATGTTTTATGATTTTTGTTAATACATGTTCTTCCTGACACATTTTATATGTATGCAGACGTGGGCCCAGAGAGTCCAGCCGAAATGTCTCCTATCGCGCGGAGGACTCTTCCCGCACCTGATCCTCAGGCAGAGGGTGCAGAAGGGGGGGAGTTGATCCAGAACCTTGAGGGTATAGCCCGAGGGATTCCAGACTACACCCGGCTGGCGGATGTACCGATGGCATACCAAAGACACACGGTGGGAGTGCCCAGTCACCTCCACCGAATCCTGAGATGCTTAGTGTGTGCAGTCACTTGTTATCATGAGGACCATGCGGATTAGACTCTTAGGGATTTAATAATGCATATTTTTGGAGAGACATGTCGTCTCCGGATGTACTAAGATGAACATGTATATTTTTGATTTAATGTGATGCACACTATGCAAACATTCGATATCTATATATATATACATATCTATTTCTAGATGGATTTTCCTTTTACATGTGATGATGATTTACATTGCGCAAATGTCTATCTAAAACCAAATTAGCTACTGCATCAGTTAACGCATTCATATGCCTGGGTATATGTTGATATGTAATATAGTCAAAATTTCTCTCCAGTAAACGAATACACAGATACAGACGTAAAATGGATGCGTTTCTTACCGAATATTGTCCGTTCAGTTGTAATACTACAAGTTGCGAATCTAGATACACAAGTAATTCACGGATACCGAGGTTTACAGCCTCGGTTGATAATTCTAACACAACACTATATTTCGCGATGTTATTTGTAGCTCGTCCCAGACACACACCTTGCATGTTGACCAACTCACCAGTAGGATCGTAGATTACCCAGGCCGCCGAAGACAGATTCCTGGTACTACGGGAGGCACCATCCGCGAAACCAACAAATGGATGGATGGACATTTGCACAATCAGGAAGACCCGATCAGCAAAAAGACGTTTACATTGAAAACCACACCACAAATGCACACAAATGAACAACACACACCTATGTACACGCACTACACCAAAAATCATTTCAGGCGTAGTATTTTTTGAGGTACAGCCCATTTCTGGGTTGCACCAGTGGAACTCCTTCATAATCTATAAGCTGATAAGCTCCGTTCTTCAAAATGCATTTTACTATGTAGGGCCCATGCCACATAGGTTGGAACTTACCAGCCCCAAGCTTGTCATGCGCTTGATCGTATAGGAGGACGAGGTCTCCTTCAATAAAGGAACATGGAGAAACTGTTTGATCAAAGTGAGCTTTGACCCGCTTCTTTTGTGCTTCAATGACTAAAGCAGCTAAACGGCGGGTTTCATCTAACCGTTCCAGATACAAAATATGCTCTTCCTCGGCAAAAGTACCAGATAGTAGTTCTACAGATAATTTCAAAGAAGGAATCTCGCATTCAACCGGAAGAGTTGCTTCCAGACCATACACCAATTGAAATGGTGTGAACCTAGTTGCACTCTTTGCAGACGTCTGGTATGCCCATAGAGCTGAGAACAGTTGGAGGTGCCAATTGGATTTGTGAATACCAACTGTTCATTGAAGCATAGTGACCAAAAATTTGTTCACTGCTTCAACCTGGCCATTTTCCTGAGGGTAATATGGCATTGAGATATCGTGATGTAAGCCCAACCTTGAAGTCAGATCAGCCATCATATAATCTCATAAATGAGTACCATGGTCAGTAACGATGGCTTTCGGGAACCCAAAAAGTGCAACGATATGGTTGAAGATGAACTGAGTAGCCGTCTTGCCGTCGGCAGCAAGTGTAGGCATCGCTTCAGCCCACTTGGTGAAGTAGTCGACAACGACAATTATATACGCATGCCCCCCGGCCGAGTGAGGGTTACACGTCATAAAATCCACGGCCCATTTCACAAAAGGGCTGACGGTAATAACAGGATGCAAAGGGAGAGGCGGCGCGCACATGTTGTGCTAAAACACCTGGCATGCATGACATTTACGGACTGCAATGATACAGTCTTTGAATATGGACGGCCAGAAGTAACCTGCTCACAGAATTTTCTGGGCAGTAGCATATCCGGACATATGTCCACCACAGGTGCCACTGTGGCAGTCATTTAGGACCCTTTCACCCTCTTCCAAGGTTAGGGATCGACGGAGCACCGAATCTACTCCAACGCGGTATAAGGTATCTCCTACGATGTGGTAGGGTTGAGCCTGATGCCGAATTCGACGTCGGGCATCCTTAGTCAACTCAGACCGAAATGTGGAGGTCTGAAGATACACAATTATATCGCCATACCAAGGGTCGCAAGTACTGATGAGGAAAAGAGTTTCGTCTGGGATATGATCCTCGGAGTGTGAAGGAGTGGAGTCTGTCGGGAGTGAGCATATAAGATCCGTGAAAACAAGTGATTTGGTTGACTTAGCAGTAGAAAATTCTAAGTCAAACTCCTGCAGGATAACGATCCATTTAGAGTATTTGCCCCCCATTAATTTTCGAGAGAAAATATATGTCATGGGGTTGCAATCCAAAACCACTGTTATCGTACGCAACAAGATGTAGTGGTGAAATCGTTGCACAGCGTGTACCGCGGCTAACGCCAACTTCTCAACATGAGCATAACACGTTTCAGTATCGAGAAGGTTTCGCGATAGATAATAAACGACATGTTCATTACCATCATCATCATCCTACACCAGAACCATAGCAATGGTGCTAAACGCGGCGGTGAGATACAAAGTGAAATCGCGGTGATAATCAGGAGGACGAAGCAAAGGAGCATTAACCAATAACATCTTTAGCTTCTCAAAGGACTACTGAGCAATTTCGTCCTAATGGAAGGGAACGTTCTGCTTTAATAAGCGCGTGAATCCTTTAGCCACCTCCGCGTAGTTCGAGATAAAGCGTCGAAGGAAGTTTTCTTTTCCTTGCAGACTCTGCAACTGATATAATGAGGAGGGAGACTGGAGATTGATGACAGCCTCGAATTTTAAAGGGTCGAGGCGAATTCCGTCTTTGTAGACTATAAATCCCAAAAGACGGCCAGAATCCACGCCAAAGACGCATTTATGAGGATTGAGCCTAATATTGTAGCGCCTACAGCGAAGGAAAATCTGGCGGAGGTGTTCAGGGTGATCCTCTCGCCTAGCTGAATGAGTTGGCAAGTCGTCCAGATAAGGCTGAACGATCTGGCGAATGTCATGGAAAGCGTAAGACATCGCACGCTGAAAAGTGGCTCCAACATTATTCAAGCCAAACGGGAGTTTTTTATACGCGAAAGTACCCCACGGATAGATGAATGTAGTCTTGCGTTGATCCTCAGGTGCAATATTGATCTGATTATACCCCGAGAAACCGTCCATTAAGGAATAAATCTCACTTCCGGCACATTCGTTGATAATCTGGTCTATGAACGGAGTGGGATAGCTATCCTTTGGACATGCACGATTGATGTCGTGGTAATCAACACAGACCCTAATAGTACCCTACTTTTTATCGACAGGGACAACGTTGGACACCCATTCTGTGAGGGGGATGGGATAAATAAAGCCCGCGTTCAGAAGTTTTTCAACTTCTGCCTTAATTGCAGCGGCTTTGCGAGGATGCATGGGGCATAAGCATTGGTGCACGGGCTTCGCACCAGGATAGGTTGGAATCTCATGCACTACGATACTGGGATCAATCCCTGGCATTTCCTCGTAGGACCAGGCGAACACGTCTCTGAATTCTTTAAAAAGATCAGTATAGACTTGAAACTCATCGAGAGAACAAGTCACTCCCACGTGTATATTCTCAACGATCCCCAGTTTAACGGAGATGTTGATCGGGATGGTTTGAGTGATATTACTCAGGTTTCCCTCCTAAAAAACCTCATGCGTCAAAATGGGTGTTTGGAGAGGAGGAGTAGGAACCTGAGATGCATAATGCTCCAGACAGTCTGACATTGCCCCCAAGCTAGTCATAAAAGAGGAGCGATGATGTCCATCGCCCCAAGGCAGCTCCTCGAGAGACATAGCTTCAATGATGGATTCATCGGAAGGAAAAGTCTCTTTGAGAGGATCAGGTGAATCGGCCTGACCAAGCCAAGGGGATTGAGAGTAAACATCTAGAGCCATGCTCAAAGGAGCATGTTGAGGAGGTGGAGGATTAGAAGCAGCAACAATTTCACAGTAGCTAATCTCTACTGGAGTCAAGGGCATTGATTCTCCAAACCCAAATACCTGCTCAGGCGTAGGAATGAGCCAGGGGTCATCACACCTGGAAATCATGTTAACTTGAGCGGTAAATGGTGGTGGTGTAGGAAAGATACCCATGAGGAAGGGGTCTTTGAAGAGATCAGGTCCTACACTGTCAGGGGGATTCGAAATCTG
This sequence comes from Pinus albicaulis, assembly GCA_034641835.2. NCBI lineage: Eukaryota > Viridiplantae > Streptophyta > Pinopsida > Pinales > Pinaceae > Pinus > Pinus albicaulis. The sequence goes on from CM076579.1 coordinate 1,574,861,144, forward strand.
ATCCACGTATGGTACGTTGTTCTCGGAGGTGGAGGTGAAGAAGGACAACTGATCCACCGTGATGATTTTTCCCTCGTGAGGGAACTTAAGAAATCGAAAAATAGTGGATGGCACGCATAGCATGGCATGAGCCTAGCTGCAGCCGAGAAGTATATTTTAATTGAGCCTGGCGTCAACTACTTCTACTTCTACGTTGATAGTCTTCCCCTGTAAAGTGATCACCAAACTCTCGAGAACACCCAGGGGTTTGGATTCCTGACCATCAAATGCCTCAAGGGAATTGGGGGAGGATACGAGGGCCAGAGAGCCGATGGCCTTCCAGCAAGTGGATGACATGATGTAGGTAGAGGCACCTTCATCCATAATGTCCCTATGGATGTTAAGACTATTAATCCTGACTTGAATAATAAGAGCGATCTGATGTGGAAGTCGGGGGGTGAAATTCTCTAAATCGAAGGTGAGAAGGTTCGAATCGGCGGGGTCAATGGCACCGATTGCAGACAATAAAGCCTTCCGTTGCAAAGGAAAACTTTGAAGAACTTCTAGTGCAGACATAGCAGAAGGCGCCTGTGCCAAATCCTCAACAATATTGTAGTGTTGAGCGGCACAGGCATTCGGATTATAAGAAGATCTTCGTAAAACACCTTTAGAAGGTGGCTTCACAACAAGTTCAGGAGTAGGCTTCTCGATTTCCAACGAACCAGAGACAGGTGGGGGAGGTGGTCCATCTGCAATTTCCTTCCCCGGTGCCTGCCGTGATTCATTGTAATCCTTCGAACGTGTGGTGACAGAGATAGGTGCAACACCTTTCATCATAAAAACTTGGGACCCAAATGGTGCAGATGGTGAAGGTTGTTCAACCATCTGGGTTTTCTGAGACGAGAATGGCTCTTTTAGAACTGTCGGAGTCCCTTTGGAGCCTTTGAGAAGTTGACTAAATTCAGATTGTCATGGACAATCCTTATTATAATGGTCCCCTTCACAAATGAGGCAGGGGTACTTCGGTTTACATTGCGAACCATCCTCCGTACGAGATTTGGATTCTGGCTTTGGGGCGTCGGATTTAGATTTACCTTTGCCCTTATTTTTCCCATTGGAGGTTTTCTCCATAGGATTGGCCTGAACGGCATTAACCTCTGCGGTTTTTCCAGAATCGGTAGGGGTGGGGGGAGCAGAATTACTGGATGAGTTAGACTTCTACTTCCCATTCGAAGATTTCTTCGAATTCTGAGAGACGGAACCAATGACACCATCCGCTGCAGGGGTAGGTGGAGCCTTAGAGGTTCCGGATCGTGGAGCATCAGGCAAGATATAATAAAGCGTGCCAGACTGAGAATATACAAGATCCAGATATTGGGCAGGCACAATGACTTGTTCTTCCGTCACACATGCTCCCATCATAATATCTTGGGCAATTTTGTTCACGAAGGAGGTGGTGAACCAGTGAGTCAGTATCTGATCAGGTATATGAAACTTGATCAGCCTACGATGGCGTCGCCACTCATGGATATGATCAGAGATGTGAGTGGCTTTGTCCTGCTTTAAATAATTCAGGAGGTGCGTCTCGGCTTCATAACAAACCGGTAACTGAAAATGTGTCAGAAAAGCCATGGCTAAGGAATTAAAGTCCTGAAAGATTCCACGGGACAACTCGATGTACCATTTAGCAGCAGCACCAGTCAAAGTGCACTGGAAGAGGCGTAGACGAATTGAATCATCGACCCAAGAGTTAGACGAACACCAAAGATGGTACGTCATCACATGCACTCGGGGGTCCTCCCTAGCTTTACCCTCAAACTTGGGGCAATCACCTGGTATCTTGGTGGGAACCGGAGGCCAATAAGGATTATGCAGAATCAGATCATTGGTCAATTTTGAAACATCCGGCAATTCCAAGGTGGCCAGGAATGGCAATGGCGGATTGACCGGCATGCCATGCCCAGGATGAGGACCGATACCTGTACTCCACGCTGCTTGGGAATATCCTTGCCCCCATGGGTTCTGTCTCGTAGGATTCTGACTGTAAGGGGTGTAGGCCATATAACCAGACTGATTTGGCTGCTGGTAACCAGTGTGCGGGGCTTGATAACCAGAATATGGACCCTGATTATGTGTCGGCCCAGAATAAGCAGCATTTGGACTTGGCTGCTGAGCATAGGTATAACTGGGTGGATGAGGATAATACTGAGAGCCTCTAGGGTGGTTATAATTCGGTTGAGATTGACCATGAGGATAATAACCGCCCTAAGGATGAGTCGGCTGCTGATAAGTGGAACCCTGCGGAGCCTGATAACTAGGGCGCAACTGTTGATTTGGCTGCAGCATCGAATGAATCGGCTGCTGGGCAGGGTTAATAGAATGAGCGGACTGCCCTGACTGAACAGGTTGACCCGACTGAGCGGGCTGCCCTGAATGAACAGGTTGACTCGGGTAGACAGGTGGCATCGGTTGCGCAGGTTGACCTAGCTGTAAAGGAGCCCCAGGTTGTACCGCATGGGCTGGTTGGACTGGAGGCGGAACACTAGGTTGTACCAGATGGGCCGGTTGGCCTGGTGGAGGAATGGGGCTAGGTGGTTGCTGGTAACCGGTTTGACCTGGAGCAGAACCATAAGATGGTCCTGGATGATATGCAACATTGGAAACAATAGGATACTGCGGTTTCATAGGCTGAGAAGGCTGGATATGCCCCCCAGGACCATAGACCGGTCCCGGTTGGTACCCGGGCTGAGGCTGCACAGGTTGACCGGAAGGGTTGTAATACTGTCCTTGCGGACTGTACGATGGCCCTTGCTGGCCCGCAGGATAGCCTTGCATGGGCTGTCCCTGTGGGTCATAAGGATAGCCAGGTTGGCCCGAAGGCTGGCCTTGGAAAGGTTGCCCTTGCGGGTTATAAGCCTGGTTATAAGGTAAACCTTGAGCATGGAGATGAGCCTCAGGAGTAGGTAGACGCAAAATGTCCCCGTGCTCATCATACTGACCTGGAAAAGCATACATGGGTGTACCATCCTGTGCATAGTGTGAAAAATAAGAGTGGTTAGGATCTTGGGAGGATGGTCCAACCTTGGGGTTCGGCTGTTGTAGAAACAACCGATACTCCTCCGGAGAAATGTTCTCCGGTATAGTAGTTGCTAAATAAACGTCTTCAGGAGGTGGCATAGCCCTTGCAGAGGGTGCCGTGACATCGGGTATAGAGGTGGCCACACATATAGTGGGCCGAGTGGGTACAGAAGTGATGGGTGTCTAAGGAGACACCCCTGGCGAAGGAGCAGGTGGCCTCGGAGAAGGAGTTGATACTCCCATAGAGGCTACGGCGGAAATGATCTGACCCAAAGACCTGTACCCCGGTGGTAATGAGGGGCTGGCTGTTGACATATCAGCCAGTTCAGAGTTGTCTCCTGGAAATAATCTTGGCGGGAAGAGCTGATAGTCTTCACCGGACATGGGAATTTCCTCACCAGAATCACTCATGGTTGAGCTTACCGCTAGATCTTGCAATAGACGGCGATGACTAGGAGGAAATACAATAGCTATAAAAGGTAAACCCGACGTAAGAGAAAGGAAATCAGCTCCTAATCTCAATTCAGACACAGGGTCCGAAAAGGGCCAATCGAACTGAACAGGTCCCCCAAAGGGTTTCTCAGAAAGAACCGGTCCGCCGTCAGGAAACTCAGAAACAATGGGCTGTTGTGGTTCAGCAGAGGATTGGGACACCTCTGATGAATCGTCCATGTAAGGACTACCAATAGACGAAACCGAGGGTTCCACCACTCTGGCAGCAACGACAAGAGAAAAAGATCAAACACACACATGGGTTGAAAAAGAGTCAAGACACACGATCAAACGGTCAACAAGAAAAATCTAACAGGGCGTGTAATCGTGGGTGATTAATTTTTACCACATTGAAAAAAATAAGAAACTTCACCGTTTCATGTTTTAAAAGTTGAGAAACGGTCAAAAAGGTGACTCTATCTCTTTTAGATTTGAAACAAGCATGAAAGGACAAGTGCTTGGTGATCCTTTCAAATTTAGGGAGTCAGAAAAGATCAAAATGACTGCTCAGGAATACTAGGCAAAAGGGTGTACCAAATAACCGTGAACTGCAATATACACCTTGGTTTCAATAATGAAATAGAAATCAACCAAGGACTTTCCGTACGTGCAAGCAATCTCCCCGAATGCTGTGTTCGGTGTATCACAGGTATAGGGCGGTAGACTCGGCTTCGTATGGATAAAGGTTTGACACCTAGAGGGGTCTCCCTTTATATACGTGACGGTACGGGGAGCACAAGTCCGTACTAGCGCTGTCTAAAGCTAAAAGGCGAACGACAGCTACTAGGTTTAAAGACGCCGGAACACATCTCTAGCCTAGACCTCTAAATGTGTTTCGTTAGATTTCAATGCTGCCTTAGTGTAAATTGAGTGAATTTTAAAGTTGATCTTCAATTACATTTCAGTTTTCAGGCCCTAAGGAATGTGCTGTCTCAAAAATCTCCTATATGCAAAACTACATGCCACAGTACATCATTTCGTTTGATGAAAACTAGCTACAGAAGAGTTGAGAGCTTTTACACAAACAAAATAATCAGAAGACAATCAATGATATCTCTAATGCAACTAATGAAACTAAAAATTTTTCTTTCAATTTCACTAAACACTAGTAAAATCGAAAATATTTCAATTTGCACTAATCAACCAAAAGCAAAGAGATTTTTTTTTTTTTTAAATTTTGAACGTTTGCTAGCTAGATGCACTAAACAAAACGAAAACAAATGAGAAGCAATTTGAGGAATGATATTAAGAGAGCGAAAACAAGCAGATTTCACTCAATGGCACAAACAATCAAATCTCAAATCGACCAAAAGTCTCTCAAAACCAAGAAAAGTCCCAAAGACACCAATGAGTCGTGTGATCTAGGCCCAAAATGAAGCAAAGCGAAATTCGAATGAAAATGAAATCAATCACTCAAAAAATGCAACAATATGATAGACAACTATCAAACAATCGCAAGGAAGCAATCCCAAAGCCGACTGAACGAATGAAAACAAAAAAAAAAACTCCCAAGGGAGGCTCGACTCACAAAGGCACCTAGATGCCCTAGGGCTTGTATGCAAAATCGAAAGAAATAGGCAAACAACCAAAGGAAGGAGGTTCCAACCAGTCAAACTAGGCTCTAGTGCACTCAAACAGCCGAAAAAACAAGATCAAAATCACAAGTCAGTCTCAGAAAGCATGAAACATAGTAAACCCTAATAGCTCACAGGATTGGCACGACTGTGATATTGAAATTAGCGCCAGAAAGGTAATGGCACGGGTGATACACAGGCAACCTGCGCCAATGGGCGCGACTGTCACGCTAAAAAAAGCGCCAGCCAAGTTTACTATGGAAAAATGACAAAAAAGAAATCTCAGACACAAACAAGTGATAACAAGGCTAAAACAAAGCCAAACAAACAAAAAAAACCAGCCTAAAGAGCTGACCAAGCAAGCAAGACCAAGAAGTTGACCAGAAAGAGAAGACAAAACTCCAAGTTGTTCAGTCTGTAAACCAAACCAGAGATTGACTGAAGCAGCGTTGATCTACTCCGCTAATGTAGAGCAAAAGCCTTTCAAAGGCTATCTGGCTGTGCTTCAGACTCCGTCTATAGTTTACAAATCAAACAACAAGCTGATCCCCAGTGGAGTCGCCAAATTGTTGAGGAGGTAAATCCCCTCTGCAGACGGAGGTGATCCCTACTAGCCCAGATCGGGTCTAGCAACAATCAAACACGCTACAGTGCAGGTTCCTAATTGTAAATAAACCGACTTGCGAGGAGGGCTTACCTGGAATCCAACGCTGTCGTTTGTAGAAGAGGTGGTGCTCCCGTTCCTTTGCCCTGGCAGATCACAATCCTCACGATCTCTGTGACCGGACACCTGCACATGCAAGAAACAACACAAATGCAAGCATAAAATCCAGTACATACAACTATATGTCAGTCGAAGAGGACATAACTCATGAACGTAATAAAAAACAAGAGTGGAACCATAACCGATAGTTGCTTATCATTAAAGAGTCAAAAGAAGAATACAACCATAGCTTCGATGCAACACTCTCCTTTAGCGGGTCGTCAGCACAACATGTCTCGATAGAGCCTGTCAGGGATGGGACAAGCCTCTCTTTCCGGATACTTGGCAATAGTCTCCTTGCTTGGATTTGGCCTTAAGGGAATCAAGAAGGCTCTTACAGCATAAGGATGTAAAAGCTCTTGGGAATTTAGAGATTCTGGAACTAGCTTGCAATGGAAATGGGCAAGCTTTTATAGGAGGAGGAAGGGGAGTTGGGATCCCTATAATTGTGGGATTGGCCCTATCATCAAGGAAGCTTCCATGAGAGGTGGCAAACCACTTCCTCTCTATGGAAATCTGTAGCCAAACCTCCCAACTCAAGATAGATATCAGTCCAGGAATTTGTTAGGACGAAACTTCCGCCTTTTATTTTTAAAAAACACCTCTTAATATGGTTGGCGTGGGTGCGAATCTATGACAGAGCGCTAATTGGCGTGCCCTCTTTGGAGGATTTTCCCCCTTGGCGCGAGGGCTGAACTATGAAACTGCGCCAATGGAAAAAGAGCTATTTTTAGGGTTTTTGCAAGGAGATGTCTTCAAGGAAATGAAAGCTCATCTTTAGAGGGATGCAATGAAAGTATTTTCAAGTCTTGTCTCTACTCACAGGTCACGGAACAGGCCCTCCAATGTGCGGGATGGGGAATGGTAGGGACGATGACAAATTACTGTGTAACAACCTCCTTCCTGGAATTTACCCTCTACTTCAGGCCCAAACAATAGTTCAAGTTTGGCATCACTCAGATTTAGAGTGTCAGTGTTGTCTCCCATGTTTATTGCTTTCAGGACTTGGGATCTATATACTTCTTGGCTTACCAATTCAGTGAGAGGTATGGAGATTTTAATTTTGGCAATTTCATTCTCAATGTTGAATGGCATCTGTGTTTTTAGTAAATTGAAATCAGTTTTCTCGGGTATTATTTTTGCAGTAACTTCAACTAGTTGATTTTTTTAGGGATGTCAGTCGGGACAACTTGCTAGGGCTAATAGGTGGTTTTCTAGTAGGGATCTTTGGATCACTTTCCTCAGGGTTTTTAGAGACTTCCTTTAAAATTTTTGTAGTTTTCCTGGGATTAGTTTCGAGGCTTTTTTTTAGCAAAGTTTCCTGGATTCTCTTTCTTGGGGGTATCAAAGTTTTTCTTGCTCCTAAGGTCATATTGTATATGCACCTCCATGATAGAATTCTTGAATCCTTGTTTATAATCCTCTGACTCTTCCAATTCTAGTTCATTTTGAGATGGGGAAAATAGAACTTGCTCTTATTTGGTGAGGAAAACAATATCCTCATCATCTACCCCCACTAAATTTACTTGACTCTCTTCAGGCTCTTCCACCATCCCCTCTATTCGGTGCAGGAATTAATCTTAAGAAAACTCCTCAACACTTAATTTTTCAACCTGGGGGATCCATAAACTTAGAGATGAAGCACAGGCAATGCCAGAGATGGTATGAATATCCCTAATATAAATCCCTACTTTATTTAAAGGAAAGATTGTAGAATCAAATTAAAAAGAGAAAAGAAGGTAACTTGAATCATAAAAAATAATCTAAGACTAGAACAAGAAAGAATGCATTTGCAAGAGGGAATTAAAGATAAAAGGCAATCACTCCAGCTGATCATTTTTTAATTACTGAGTGTATTTTTTTCTTTAGCAGATGTTACACCATTTTTTGGTCATCTAACCTTTTATTATTAGATGGACCCAAGTACACCATGTAAGACCAGTTTTACCCCAAGTAAAACTGCTTTCACTATGTTAATTAAGGAAACCCCAAAAGGAATAATTAATTAAACCATAATTTAATTATTATTCCCAGTCATGTTTAACCCAAAAACAAAGAAATTAATGAGATAAACACATAGTTATCTTATTATTTTCTAGGAATAATTATTTAAATAATATTCCTTGTTAAATATGACCAAATCAACCACCATTAATCAAATAAATCATTATTTATTTGATTATATCCCAACCACTTCCTTAAAAAGATAAATAAATCATTTATTTATTTATTTTTCACTAATCAAGGGATTTGACCTAAGTCAAACACCCTTTCCCTCCAACAAATAATAATAAAATATTCCATAGAGGTGGATCTAGATGTGATTAACATTATTTTAATCATGCACCAAGATCTAGAAGGACCCAATATTTTGTTATAAATAGGAGGGTTTTCCCCATCATTCTTCACCTTTTGTTGCCTATTAGATCACTCTGGATCTATACACTTGGTCTCATTTTTCTACCATTTTGCTCCCATTGAGCTCTACCTTCTACATTGGGTTTTCTACATCTACAAGAGAGAGAAAGCTTAGATCTGAAGTGCTGAGGACTACAAGGAACCCATCCCATTGAGGAGATCTGGATACACCTTCTTGTTTCCTCCCAGGTGCCCTGTAATATAAAAATTCATTCAAAAATCGTGTTCTTGTCTTGTCTGTTGGATGCATGGAGCAAACTCTTTACTTTACTGCTTAATGTCTTTCCATTTATAGATCTGTTTGTTACAGCATTTTAACTACTAATCGCAGATCTGAAGATGTTTGGCAGCCTCTATTGTTGTTAGGGCTATTAGTTATGCGTAGCTAAAGTGGTTCTTTTTCGCACACTTCGACGAAGAATTCATACTAAAAAAAAGCGACTCCACACGGGTTTTAAATTACGACCGCTGTCGTTTTTCATATTCCTGCATATCCAGCTACTTCAAGCCCTAGGGCTTCTTTTCAGCTGCTTAATTTTCCTCTTTTTATGTCATTTTTCTCACATAAAACCCTAAAAACCTAAAATTTCTAACTTCCGTGTGTTTCTGGCCCTATTGCGCAGGTAAGCGACACCAGCCGCAACTGAGACGGCAACTTTTCTGAAAATCTGCCGCCGAGACAACCGGAACAGGGGGGTCGCACTTTTTGGCCCAAAACCTGCGACCTGGACCTCCAGGTCGCACTTTTCAGCCTGTTTTCTGCGACCTCAACTCAGATCAGGTCAGAAACTGCGACCTGACTTTTTTCCAGCATTTTTTCTGCAATTTTTCTGGGTTCTGCTGCAGCCTCTGCCAGGGTCTTCCAGCCTCTGTCTCAGCCCGCCTTGACCAAGATCTGATCTGTTTTTACTCACCTAAGTGGGAACCCAACCCCTTAGGGCTTTAGTACCCTCCACTTTTTGTGGAAGAGTTTCAGCTGTTTCAGCCGTCGGTTTCAGAGCTTCAGCCCCCTCTTTTCCAGATCTGTTACCTCCCTTTCAGATCCATTGAAATCAGCCTCTTTCCCTTTCAAATCACCTCTTGTCGTTTTGTTTGGACCTCCTCCCAAGGCCTCTGCCTTGCCCCCCCCGGTTTTTTGCTGATTTCCCTTTTTCCAGCCACCTTGCCTCTGTCTCTTGGCTGTGATCTGCACCCCTTGTCTGCAGCTTTATCCTCCAGATCTCTGTCCCCTTTGACCCTAGATCTGTTGAGCTTCCTTTGGGCCTCTATATTAGCCCAAATGTGAAAAAAGTGTTGTTTACATTCACCTAATACTCCTGAAACCTGCTTCAATGTGTTGAGAATGTCCAAATAATCTAGAATAAACTCTTCTTTCTCCTAATTCGGTCGAATTTTTAAAAAGTTATGTCCAAAACAATTTGGCTTAGGAAATCTCCACTAAATATGGAGATGACTCCAGTTAACGCTGCCAAATTTGGGGGCAACTCCGAATTTGGTGGCTCCGCTGAATATGTCGCAAAATGAATTGCAGTTTAACTAAATTTTAAACTAGATTAATTGTGGATAAGTGTGAATTAGGCGCATTAAGCGTAGTTTACATAAATCCGGATTAGCATATGTGATTATCTCATTAACAAGAGTTATGGGTTTTATTAAACCCATATTAAATGTTAATCCCTCGACATCGTCATTGCACTCCGTTGTGGTTATGGTGGAATGGTCATGTGGGGAGGGGGTTGGCCCCATCCATACCCTCGCATGTGCAAACCATTGACTTGAAATATATATCGCAGTCATTGAAGGTTAAGTCATTTGCTAGTGGTATGATGGTAAGTATGGTGCGTTGTTTGGGGAACATCGTGGTGTCGAGCCCCGACTTCCCCCCAGCCGTTGGTAATAATTTTTGCTCCACCATATATTAAATAAACCTTCGAACTTGATTAAAATTCAAACTTTGATATAACTAAAATAATTTGGACTTTGGACCATGCCATTTCCACCATTCTTAAATTCAAATTCGACCTTAGGCGACACACAAAAATATTTTTACCTTCCAAACTTGACCGACGAATCGTGCAATGAAACTTGTCACAGTTTCATTGAGTGAAAATGATAGAATATTTCCAGAATATTCCTATTCTAGTGATTGGGTTACAATGTCACCATTCTGTCATGTTCTACAAATTTTTTAGTTTTTTAGGAAAATGAACACAAGGCTCTATCTTCTTCATCCAGACTCTGCTTTTGACAAAACAAAATGTGTCAGATTCCTGACGACGAGCCCTTTGTCACCATTTAGTTTCCAATCAATTCTGAGCACTTTAATGTTTGAGATTTTACACTGAGCACCTGATCATTCCTCCCCACTAGAAGCCTTTTGGACCCCAAAATATCTTTGATTACTGATCATGTGGATGAGGGTACAGTTCCCCTCACTCTTCCAGTCTCAATCCACTGAAATTTTCCCATTTTCATCAACTAAATATTTTAAAAAAACTAAGCTTTTTCCTTGACTTTTGAGACCATATCTTGTTTTTTTTTACACCATCATGCTGAAATTTCCCTGAATTTACAGAACAGAAAGTTGTTCTTGCAAAAAAAAAATTGTTCCCACCTCGGTCATCAATCAGAGGAAACTTAAAAATTGTCTCACCTCGCATACTATCGTCATGGTGATTCTTAACTGCTCTTTCTTTGTACTTGCGTCGACACTTGACCAAGTATTTTCTCCATTGCCATATACCCTTTGGAAACAAAAACAAGCACTTATGGAACCTATTCCTTCTTTTTCAAACTGCTTTGTCGCTTTCTCTTTGACCTTTGCACTCTCCTGCACTAGCATCTTGTTTCCAACACTGCTCAACACTGATGTTGACTGCTGCAAGTTTTTCACATCTTGTTCACCTCCTTTCAAAGGAAACCTATTAGAGTCATAAAACATCTCATTACAAGAATAAGAAACTTTAATGAAATAAACTTGTCCATTCGATGCATCTTTTTGAAAGGCTTCATTCAAAACATCTCTATGTTTGATCATTAACAAAGTCAAATTTTGACTTGCATTCACTAGCCTCTCCATTTCTCCTGCATGTATAAGAGACAAACTTGTCTTCTTCTTATTCACTCTAACTATGTACTCAATTCCGTATTTAAACAAGTAATACTTATTCTCATGGCGATGAAATACTACTTTCCTATCATAAAGATATGGACTTCCCAAAACAATACCCGGTATCTCAAGCGGCACCACATGAAGTTAAACTTCATTAATAAAGTATGAATTGATGGAAAATATTAGTATTCACTTCCTTGTTACCTGCAAGTTTGCATTCTTGCATATCCACCCTAAAGGATAAGGTCTTGGATGTTCAATAGTTTGAAGGTTTAGCACCTTAACTAAGTCTTCGGAAATTTGAATTTTGATATAATTCAAATAATTCAGAATTTGGACCATGCAATTTCGACCATTGTTAAATTCAACTTCGACCTTACGAGACAAAAAAAAATTCACCTTCCAAACGTGACCGGCTAATCCTGAAGTGAAACTTGTCACAATGTCATTGGGCGAAAATGAAAAAATATTCCCAAAATATTCTTGTTCTCCTAACTAGACTACCATGTCACCATTCTATCTTGTTTTGCAATTTTTCTAGTTGTTTAGGAAAATGAACAACAGGCTCTATCTTCTTCATCTAGACTCCATTTTCTACGAAACTAATTACATTGGATTCCTGGAAATGAGCTCCTCATTTTCGTTCATTTTCCAATCAATTCTGAGCACTTTCATTTTTGAGATTTTACACTCAGCACTTGATCAATTGGTCACTTATTTCATGAATATATCTGCAACATTCTAGAAGGTGTAAAATCCCTCTAGGATTACCGTTCCACCCTCTACCAACCCTCTACCATGTATCTAATGAAATAGTACCATGTATTTATATGCTTGTCTATGCATGGGATGCTGAATTTTTAGTGATATAAAAGACACTATTACTATCACATTTAATTATAATATTTTTTATTTAATTCTATTTTTAAACATAGTTACAAAAGCTAAATATCCTCCTTAAAGGCATTAGTATCTCCTATATAATCTGCCTATATAGTGGACAAAGTGACCATATATTTTTGCACGTTCACTTCCCCACCAAATAATCGAAACATGTATTCACTTGTAAATATCCTTGTATGTACATATTCTACCCAATCAAAATCCATATAACCATGTATATTTGCTAAGTGTGGGTCTCGGCCTAAGCATATTTGTGATAATAGATGAAATATTCAAAAGTAGTTGGAAAATACCGAAATAATCTCATGAATCAATTCAAGGCTAACACTGCTTGGTTAATGACCAATCTAATATAAATCATAGAAAGCATCAAATAAAAATTTTCCTATCACAAGAAACATAAGTTGTGTCCATAGTTACTTAGTATTAGTGCTAGTGTTATAATTGGATAACCATGGGATATGAAAACAAATATCATATTAAAAATGAAATAAAATTCCAAATTATATATATATATATATATACTCACTAAAATTATTAATTATTTGAAGGTTTTTATAGTTTGCATGAGGTTTTGTTGACTTTTTAACTCAATGGTGAGGATTTAATGTACTTGAAATATGCTTCGTCTAAAACATTATCCATGACTAGAATTTATACAACGCATGAAAAAATTGGAGTGGAGTTAGTCACATAATTGATTTTCCTAAAAACCTGCTCTTGGGTTTCCGCATCTGTTCCAGCTTCCCATTGCACCATTCCAGCTTCCATGTCCACAATAGCTTGGAATTTTATGTGGTCCACACATTGTGAAGAAAGTGGAGATGGTGAGCATCAAGTTACTTCTTTATTTTGTGTTGTACAATGTCTTAATCTTTATCCTTATCGCTCACAAAAACCAACTTTCAACTCTATTGCAAACTCCAAATTTCTCCTTGTGCCTCGTTTAAAACAAAGTAAGATCGCATCCCAATTCCAAAGTTCTTATATCTAACTTGTTTGGTATGACTAAATTTTTTTGTAAACCTACATTTTATGAATTAACTCCTCCCTATTGCCTCCTGTACTGATTTTTATTTCATGAAATTGATTTGTATATCCATCATTTACCTATTCATTATTTTATGGGTCATATGCACACACTAATTTACAACGATGGATATAGTTAGACCCTCGATAGAATAGGTATGATTTTTTTTCCTAAGCACACCCTTACATTAAAGGTGACAATAGGGCTATGAATTTACTTTTGTTGCATACATAAACCACATAAATTATGATGGCTCATGAGGGGTTCACTGGGGGAGAAATACCATACCACAAGCATTCATATTGGGGGGTATATATTGAGCAAAAAAATACATAATATATTGAGCATATAAATGGGGGTAAAGGGTTTTATATTGGAAAGTATAAATAATGGAGCTCAAAGTTAATGAAAAAAAATATAAAGGGTTATAAAAATGTTAATGAAGAAATGGATACCTATAATATCTCGTAAAAGTAGCGTTTTTTTTAATTAGGAAGGTGTATTGGGTTCGCATTGATAGGGGGTTAAATAATGTGATTTTTAGAGGTATTTTCCAATATGTAATCAAATTAATGGTATTGTTTAGTATGTGTTCGAGAAATTATATGTGCCATAATTCTAACATTAATTTATCAATCGAGGGTCGTAATACTTAGAGGAACAAGCATAGGTAACGCAAGAGCAGAGCATATAGCCTAAATTAACATTAAAAACCTATTTCTGAATAATAAACAATTTTAATCTCAATCTAATTCAATAAAAAATAATTTCAATACAAGTAAAACTTAACTACAATGAAACCACACTGATGCATTAACTACAAAATACTCATAAGCTATCTACAGAATTCAACCTATGTTCAATGCAAGAAATCACTCTAATGATAATCAAACAGACCATTCTATTCAAAGAACATGAACACTAAATCAAAAATCATGAACACTAAATCTATGCTAAGCTCACAAATATGAAATCTATTTTAAACTAATGGATACAAAATCTAAACTAAGCTTCAGAGTTTTTGATCTACTTCGACTCAATCAACAAAAGAAATTCAAATGAAAAGGCTTGTAAACTAATGCTATCTAAAGCAATCAAATTATAAAACTTAGAGAAATCAAAACAAATGACATGTAAGGAAACTGAAACTCTATTGTCAAAGAATTCATCAAATCCTCTATCCTAATCAAGCTAGTGACAAAACTCAGATAAATTAAAACCTCCATTCATAAGTAAAAATATTGTTCACAATCAAAACTCAAAGGAATCTAACTATTTTTTACGATAAAAATCAGAGGAGATCTAACCTATTGTTCATGATAAAATTCAGAAAGAAAAAAAAAACTCAAAGCTATCGTTCATAACGAAACTCACGAAATCAAAACTATTGCTCACATGAAAATTCAAAGAGATTCTACAATAATACACAAAATTCTTAATGTTAACAAAACCCTGTTTTCATTATATTTCATAATCAGTTGAGGAGCATAGAAATGGAGCATTCATGTATTGCCACCAAATTCATGAGGAATACAAAGTATGTGTTTAATCTACTTTCAATGCTTCGCCCGTGAATTTGAATCAAGAAGAGTTCATAAACGCTTATTTATGGTAAGATACTCAAAAGAAACAGTGATATATTAAATCATTGCTATACATGATCTTGATTAAGTTATATCAATTGGGGAAGTTTATATTTTTCGAATTGGTCTATGAAATTACAACAGGAACTTTAAGTACAAAAAAAATCCTAAGGAATCACACAAAATGTTGTTGTAAATTAACAAATAAAACTAATCCTAAGATCTAAACTAATTAAAATACTTGTTTCCAAATGTGGTGGATCCTTGCCACTGCTCGAGCAAGCACAAATTAACTCAAATGACATAAAACTCAAGAACCAAAGTCACTTACAACATTTAAGTACAACATTGGAGTTGTATTAGAATTCAAAACATAAACTCATATGGATACCTTCTCTCAGTACTTTTGATCTATCCTCCTCCTTCCCACAAAAAAAAAGCCTCCCAATACAAGTCATGGATAAGTCATTTATAAGATTTACTAAGCGAATTAGTCATCTTTCTCAATTCTAGAAAATTGCATATTTTTATCAAATTGGCCTCAAAGATAACGGCATATCCTCCTAACCATTGGAAATTTTGGAAAACGGTTTGTAGGGAGCCTAATTTGTCATATTTGAAACACAAACCTCTCATATATTTGTCTCATTCAAATATATATCCTCAGAAAGCGTTCCCGAAGTTGGTTGTCTGGCTCTTTTTGTAAGATTCTAGAACTCTGGAAAAATAGTTTGTTTTTATAAAACTGCCTCAAAGACCCGCGTATAAATTTTAGAAAAAATCGAATATGGAGAAACATATTTGGATACAGATATTTTTTATATTGGTAACAAACCCATTTTCTCATATTTTCTAGGGTCACCTCCATTTGCACGCACATTGAGGTTAAACTTGGCAGTTTGGAAACTATGCGAGTTTTAAGCAGATTTGTTGATTTGCTTCTAGAGAGCCACATGTGTGACTTGGGTGTAATCCAACTCATGGAAATGTGTTAGAATATTATCTTTGACAATAAAATCCCCCAGGTTTCCTTGAAAGCGTGTTGAAATGTCAAAGCCCCAAATTGGATATTTCCGTACTCTACTTGCACCAAAAAGCTTAATTGACGTGTGAGGAATTTTGGCAATGGAACCCTGCGGAAAATGAACTGAGAAAAATCGTCATTATTAAATCATAAAAAAAATCATCTCTAATCATGGAAGAGCTAATAAAACTAATGATAATCAACCACAAAGTGTAGCATACGAATTGACAACAAGTGATGGAATTATGGTGTGAAACAAGTGTAAAAGTATTGAAATGTAGGTTATGAATAGTGACTTTTTTTTAATGGAAAATGGGCATATTCAAGGGTCAATAGTATGCCATGAACACACATGATATGTCAGAGTTTTATTGAGTGAAGCCCTTCATGTGATGACTAAGCATAATGGGCAGTGAGATCCTTCAAAATAGAAAAGTGATCACGATAAGGATAAGATATTGGAATTAAAGAAACATTTTAGAATTTTAAAAATATTTCAAGAATTTTTTTTGAGAAAATAAGATGATTAGGTATAATGGAATTGATTTACTTAAATAGGTAATTGAAAATTTATTAAATTTAGTATATAAGATATGAGGATTTTAAATTTTATCAAGAAAATTTATAAAATCAAATATATAATAAAAATGGACATGTTAAAAGGAAGAAAAAAGATAATGTAGAATAATATATTATTTTGTTTAGTTTTACATTTCACTTTAGTACAAAATAATAAGGTTAGTGTTAAAACAAAATGACATAAGGAACATTGTAGCTCATAACTTCAAAAAGTAGTTTAATCATCACAGTTGAAGATTTTTTTATATTCTTATGTAGTATTTCAAGGCTTGGGCATGACTCTATTTGGCATGGAAATTTCCATATATAATATAAATGTTTTAATGAGAATAATGTAAATGTTTTAAACTAATTTTTGAATAACTTAAAGTTAAATTTAAAGTTATATTAGATATAAGTGTAAAGATAATAAAGTATTATAATTACATATTTATGTATTAAGATGAGAGAATACACTTTCCAAATAAAACAATTAGTTAATTTAATGGAATATATAAGGGTAGAAGAGAGAACAACTTATTAAAATCTAAAATTTCATGGATGAACCATAGTGAATTATATTGAACCATAGTGGATGGCCATCAAAAACCACCATTGCAATGGTAACCATGGTCATCTATAGACAAATAATAGTCAAATAATTCTCAACTATAAACAAACCATAGTCAAAATATGACCAACCATAGTCAAGTTGTGTTCAAACTATGGCAAGCTATAGTCAATCATATTCAACGATGGTCATAGTCAATCAAGATCAATCATAGTCAAGACATAGTTAGTGATGTTTAAACATGATGGATTTGGAAAACCACATATCAATCCCTTAGGTTTATTAATCTAAGTGTTCATATTCCTAGGGTATAGAATTATTCATATGGTTGATAATATTAATCTTGGGGTCTAATATAAATACCTTGGGTTTATAATTATGGTCAGCCATGGTCCACTGTCACATTGTGACAAAGATTGCCTCAATAAGAAAATCAACCATGGTCAACCATGGTCCAATGTCACAGTATAACAACGATTGTATCAATATGAAAATGAATCATGGTAAACCATGATTGGCCCTATTTATTTTATGGTTTTCAATTTTAATCCCTTGGTCTACTATTCCCTTAGGTTTATTAATCTAACGGTTCATATTCGTAGGGTATTATATTATTCATAGGGTTTATAATAATAATCCTTAGGTTTATTTAATATAAACCCCTTTGGTTTATAATCATGGTCAGCCATGGTCCAATTTCTTATTGTGACAAGTATTTTCTCAATATGAAAATCAACAATGGTTCAATGTCGCATTGTGACAAATATTGTCTCCATATGAAAATAAACCATGGTGTTGCGTCACATTGTGACAAAGATTGTCTCAATATGAAAATCAACCATGGTCAAACATGTTTATTTTGAGGTTTATAATAATAATCCCTTGGGTTTAATATTATTCCCTTGGGTTTATAATACCTTGGGCTTTCAGTATTAATCCCTTGGGTTTATTAATCAAAGGGTTCATATTCCTAGGGTATAATATTATTCATAATTTTATAATATTAATCCTTGGGTTTAATATAAATACATTGAGTTTATAATTATGTTCAACCATTTTCCAATGTTGCATTGTGACAAATATTGTCTCCATATGAAAATGAACCATGTTCAACCATCGTGCAACATCACATTGTGGCAAATATTGTCTCAATATGAAAATCAACCATGGTAAACCATGGTCAAGAATGTTTATTTTATTTTTTATAATATTATTCCCTTAGGTTTAATATTATTACCCTGGTTTTATAATACCTAAGGCTTTTAGTATTAATCCATTGGGTCTATTATTCCATTGAGTTTATATTAACAATCCCTTCGGTTTATTAATCTAAGGGTTCATATTCCTAGGTATAATATTATTCATAAGATTTATAATATTAATCCTTGGGTTTAATATAAATCCCTTGGGTTTATAATCATGGTCAATCATGGTCAACCATGGTTAAACGCCGCATTGTGACAAAGATTGTCTCAATATGAAAATCATCCATGGTCCAATGTCACATTGTGATGAAAATGGTCTAAATATGAAAATAAACAATGGTCAACTATTGTCAACCATCATCAACCATGGAAAATCATGGTAAACCATGGTCCAGTGTCACATTGTGACAAATATTCTCTCAATATGAAAATCAACAATGGTCAACCATGGTCAAACATGGTCCAACATCACATTGTGACAAAGATTGTCTCAATATGAAAATCAACCATGGTAAACCATGGTCAACCATGTTTATTTTATGGTTTATAGTATTCATCTTAGGGTTTATATACCTATAGTTTATATTCATAATCCCCTGGGTTTAATATTATTCCATAGGGTTTAATAATATTAATCCCTTTTGTTTAATATTATTCCCTAGTGTTAAATAATATTAATCTTGGGTTTTAATATAAATCCCTTATGTTTATAATCATGGTCAACCATGGTCTAATGCACATTGTGACATAGATTGTCTGAATATCAAACTCAACCATGGTCCAACGTCATACTGTGAAAAATATTGCCTCGTATGAAAATCAACCATGGTAAACCGTGGTCAACCATATTTATTTTATGGTTCTTAGTATTAATCCCTTGAGTTTATGATATCAATCCATTCTATTTATTAATCTAAGGGTTCATATTCTTAGGGTATAATATGACTCATAGGGTTGATAATATTAATCCTTAGGTTTAATGTAAATCCCTTGGGTTTATAATCATGGTAAACAATGGTCCAACATCACATTGTGACAAAGATTTTCTCAATATGAAAATCGATCATCGTCCAATGTTGCATTGTGACAAATATTTTCTACATATGAAAATCAATCATGGTCAACCATGGTCAACCATCGTCCAACGTCGCATTGTGACAAATATTATCCGCATATGAAAATCAATCATGATAAACCATGGTCCAAAATCACATTTTCACAAATATTGTATCCAAATGAAAAGAATTCATGGTTAACCATGGAAAACCATGGTCGAAGGTCGCATTGTGACAAAGATTATCTCAATATGAAAACCAAAAACAGTCAACCATGTTTACTTTGGGGTTTATAATATTTCTCTTAGGGTTTATATACCTCGTGTTTATAATATTAATCCCTTGTGTTTAATATTTAATTCCCTTGGGTTTATAATTGCTTGGGTTTTTAGAATTAATCCCTCAGGTCTATTATCCCTTAGGTTTATAATATCAATTCCTTGGGTTTGTTAATCTAAGGGTTCATATTCCCAGGGTATAATATTACTCACAGTTTACTATAAATCCCTTGGTTTTATAATCATGGTCAATGATGGTTAACCATCATCCAATGTCACCTTATGACAAATATTGTCTGGATATGAAAATCAATCATTGTCAATCATGGTCCAACATCACATTGTGACAAAATTTGTCTCAAAATGAAAATCAACCATGGTCAATCATGGTCCAACGTCACATTGTGACAAAGATTGTCTAAATATTAAAATCAAGCATAGTCAACCATTCTCAACCATCGTCAACCATCGTCAATCATGGTCAACCATGTTCTAGCATCACTTTGTGACAAATATTGTCTCAATATGAAAATAAACCATAGTCAACCATGGTCCAACATCACATTGTGACAAATATTGTCTTAATATGAAAATCAACCATGGTAAACCATGTTTATTTTAGGGTTTATGGTATTTATCTTAAAGTTTATATACCTACGGTTTATAATATTAATCCCTTCGGCTTAATATTATTCCCTTGGGTTTTTAATGTAATGCTTGATAATATTAATCCCTTGGGTTACGTTATACTGTACAACAACCCTCCCCATTTCCAAATTTTTATATTAATTTTTAGAAGAAATGAGTCCCCTTTTCTTTTTCTTTTAGATTCAATAATTTTCCTAGCTTCGCTTATTGCAAAAATTAAAGAAATACCTTGGTCTATATGTAAATATTAAAAGGAAATAAAATAAACCATAGAAAAAAACAAAGCCTAAACATAAGTCCTTATCGTATTTCACAAAATATAAAGGAAAAGCTCAATATGTTATTACTCAAAAACCCCCAATGTGATGAAGTCTTATCGTAATCGCAAATTGGCAATCATATCACAAAGAGGTCCCATTGCAAAGTTCCGATGCGATGGTGCCTTATTGCAATTGCAAATTAGTAAAGTCATATCACAAGCAGTCCCTTTGCAAAGCTCTGATGCGATAAGTATATTCGCAATCGCGAATCAACAGAAAACTTAATACATCCTGATATGTTCCTTTCAAAATTTGCGATGTGATAACTCATCGTCGATTTCTCATTGCTATTGCTCTTCACTCATTACCATAACCATCATTCATCATTCATCGCTCATCGCTCTTCGTTGATCATCTATTTCTCATCGCTTATCTCTCTTCGCTAATCGTTGATCGCTCATCGCACATGTTCTTAAACAACACCCCTATTCCAAATCATCGGCAAATCGCAATCGGAAGCTTCAAACAGTAATATTTAAGCTTAAAATTTGAAATTTCTGATCTCGGATATGCGATCATAATTGATCGAAAATAGGAAATATTATATTATTAATGCACGATGTGACTTCCCATGATGGCATTAAATTGCAAAATTACGGAAGTCATTAAGGGAGATTAATGAATGAAAATCCTTTGTAGATTTCTTTTCAACGAGTTCCTTACGCTGCTCATTTTTCCTTGTTCTCCGCTTGTTTCTAAGATAATTTTTCATTATTTCCCGTTTGTCTATAGACCTGTGGAATAGCTATCCCACTTACTTGCAGACTTGTCAAAATGTTACCAGTTGAAGAAATGTCAAAGAAAATGAAGAAAGTAAAGGTTATCAGTGTCCCAAAGGAAAAGTCGGCTAAGGTAAAGTTAATAATCGATACTACATGCCTTGGTCTCAGAAAGATGTCTTGGGAAGAAGTTTATAATCTTCTCGAAGATGAAAATCCCACTGCAATAGAAGAAAAAGCAACAGTGCCAGACAAGGACTCATAAATAGAAGATAATCCCCTCAGAGAACTGGAAAACACTTATCTTCATAGAGTAGCAGCTCGAGCAAATGTATTTCCATACTATGATTTAGTACGATGGGTAATAGAGGGCATAAACATCACAGACAGAGCTTTTTCCACAGCTGAAGGGAATATGTTCAGATCTTTTAAATCAGAGGATATCAGGGAAATGTATCATCTACCAGAGCCTCGGAAGGTCTGCAATAAAGAATTTCTAGGGGATTTCACTTAAAAAAATGAAATAGAGTCAGACCCTATTAGAGACTAGAAATAAGCTCTAGAGAAACACAAGCATAAATCCTCAGGTATGTATTCTGTAGAATCTCTAGCACCTCCCTATTGCTACACTGCTGCCATGATATGCAAACTGTTTGGGTTTACCAATTCTGCAAGATTTTCTATTGAAATGGTACCCCTAATTGATTCTGCCATGAATTCTTCTATTATGGATTGGTCAGTCATCCTATCTAATAAGATAGCAAGTACAATTATTGATTATAGAAAAAATAGGTATAACTCTACCGTAACGACACCCCCATTTCATCTGTGTGCTTTCATTTTAGATGCCATATGCTTCAATTCCGAATTTCCCATTTTTGGATGGAAATGGACTCCTCAGGACCCCACTCCTATCCATATCTATCATAAATATTTATGGAAAGCCCATTACAGAAACCATCTATATAATATTTATCATGGATTTATGATGCCCATTTATCAAGCAATTTTTAACAAACCCTCTCCACGTCTATCAGATAAGGCCAACCTTTACTTAACCATAATTGGAAACTGGTTTGAAGAAGAGAATTTCACTTACATCCAAATATTCGAAAGTGTAACCAACCCTCATGTTTTTCCTCTGTACATTCGTGATAGATTACTAGATCAGGAAATTTCCTATCAGATT
This sequence comes from Pinus albicaulis, assembly GCA_034641835.2. Taxonomy (NCBI): domain Eukaryota; kingdom Viridiplantae; phylum Streptophyta; class Pinopsida; order Pinales; family Pinaceae; genus Pinus; species Pinus albicaulis. The sequence continues at coordinate 1,574,883,643 of CM076579.1, forward strand.
ATAGAAAACAGTTTATCCACGAATCTTAAGACCTCCAAGAAACAAAGGTGGCCTACATTTCCTCTCAAAAGTGGATCTTACACTCTCAATGATTTCAAGCATGCAGAGAAAGAGGCTTTGAAAATTAAACAACTCAAACTAGCATTCATCGCCCCAAGGCAATATGACCTGAAGAAAATAGTTGTTAATGTTACATCTACGGTACAAATTGCCAAGTTTGAACATAAAGATGATAGTTTTGATGACCTATTTGTCTTAGCTGAAGGTTTTTCACAGGTTAAGCAACAAGCAAGTTCAAAACTGGAAAAAGGCGATATAGAGAAATTCATGCTTTACAGGAACAAGAGGTTACTAAAAATCCCTCTTGACCAGCTACAAACAACTCCTCTGCTATCCCAAGAAGAACAAACAGAAGAAAAGGGAAAAAAGAGTGATACTCAAATTGAACAGGTAAACACAGGAAGGAAAGCTGTCAACTCCTCTGATATTGATATACATGTTAATTCAAAAGAAGGTGAACAGTTCAATCATCAGATTCAAGGATAGAATTATTTTCAAATGTTGAATACAACACATACATCTATCACCGCAGTTAAAGATACAATCAATAATACCAACAGTCTAGATGTTGAAATTATTCCTGAGAATCCATCTGAGGATATTGTGTTAAAAATTGAATATATTCCACCCTTGGACATTTTCTACAGTCCAAAACATAGAGTTGTGGTTAAGAGGCAAAGAAAGAAAAGAAAACTAGATCACATTCCATTATCATCTTCCCAGGCCGAATTGATGGATGTTATTTGGAAAAACTCCAAGAATGATCCTTTAGAGGACTTAAAAAAACTATCTCAGTATGCAGGAGCCTATACAACATAAACCATAGATAAAGCTTCCGAGGTAAATTTTTTAATAAAATAAAAAGACCAAATAATAGTACACCTGGAGCAGCAATTAGTTGAAGAAAGATAGCAGAATGAAGAACTTAAAGAAAAGTTAAATTCTGAAAGACAAAAGCTAAACTAGCAAGCTATACAAAAACAACAAAAGATAACCCAAGAGGTAAATAAATTATAGACATTGCTTCAAAAATAAAAAAGTGGCCAAAGAGGAACATAATGAAATTTTGCAAGAAAAGTTGCAAAGATTTAAAAATTATCCTGAGGTAGAACAATTCAAGAAGGAAGCCCCTGAATCAAATAAAATGTTATCATTACAGCTTGATATTTTATCTCAGAAGATAACAATGGTTCATCCTCTATGTGAAATAACCATATCACATGCAGAGAAAACAAAAAACTCAAGACTTGAATTTGAGGATGCCGATGATAAAATCTCAGGATTTCTCACATGGAAAGAAACAGATCAAGGAATTGCAGCTAATTTTCCTAAAATTCAAGAAGCAATGTAAATAAATTATGTTTGCAGAGTGGGAAACACAGTTAATTAAAATAGAGACAGCCATTTCCAGGGCAAGAATTTTAATGGACAATGTGAAGAGTTAATAAATGATAACCTACATACTGGTAACTTAATCTCCGATCACATTCCAGGACGACTTTCGAAGGTCAGAGAGTTAGAAAAACAATGGGAACATGAATTTAAAGGCAGGTACCAGCGAATTGATGCAATACAAGAGATAACATGGGATACATTCTGTTCATATCTAGTCAAACCACACAACTAGCAATTGATAATGAAATGCCTCTCCCATGCTATTGCTAATATGCTCCCAGAATTTTCTGACGCCACCTACACCGGGAAACTACATTCTCGTCTGAGTCATCCGCCAGAGGTCAAAGATATATTATCGATATGCCATATGCACACATCAAATACATGAGAAGTATCTTAGATCTATTCTGATGGGAACTGCCAATCTATTTTTGTAAAATCTCATCCCCAGCTTTCATGATTTAGTATTCACAATAGCATCTAAGCGATGTTTAGGATAGTTTGTTATAATATTTAGTATTATTTAAAGCCCTTTCATGTATTTAGAAAGGGGTCCTAAATTTGTAATAATTTTTTACTTGGAAGATACATTTTTGTACTTCTGAATACATTATTTTTATTAATGGTGGATCACATTCTGTGATTTTATGAGGAATCATTTTTAAGAGTCTGCACTTTTGCATCTTGGAGATAGTTCTAAGTGAAAGAAAAGGATCAGAGTATCAATTGCATCAGAGAATTTTAAATGTATTTGGTATTTTTATCATTTCTGTTTCAGTGTTCTAATGCTATGAAATATTCCTATTAAAATTTTCTATTGTTTATATATATATGTTTCTAAAACATTTCTCTGTTATATCATTTATGAAAATATAGAAATGTTATCTTTCATAATATGTATAGAAAATATAGAAATATAGATCTGTGAATACGATACATTATTATAATTCTGTTTAACTTCTTAAACAGAGTTACCATCATATGAAATTTCATCTTTCTTTTAAATAAATTAGTTATCTTTATGATTGTCTGTTTAATTGAAATTATTCTTAAAATCGTGTTCATCTTTAAATACTTGGGTTAGTTTAGAGTTATTTGTATTTATTAAGCAATAGATTAAATATCAAATTTCACCATCCATTATACACACACCTCACCATAAACTCATCTCATTTATTATTGGGAAACTGGTCCCATATTATCCAGTCAAAGCCACTACTATAAACGGAAAAGGAACTGTACTAAGGTCCGGACTGGGTGGTTTCCCCAATGTTTGAAGCTAGGATTTCAGGGGCTTCAATAGGTTATTAATCTAAGGATTTATATTCCTAGGGTGTAATATTATTCATAGGTTTTATAATATTAATTCTTTTGTTTAATATAAATCCCTTAGGTTTATAATCATGTTCCAACATCGCATTGTGACAAATATTTTCTGAATATGAAAATCAACCATGGTCAAATGTCACATTACAACAAATATTGTCTTAATTTGAAAATCAGTCATGCTCAACCATGACCAACCATTGTCTCACTATGAAGATCAACCATAGTACCATGGTCAACCATGGTCACATTGTGACAAATATTGTGTCATGGTCAAACATCACATTGTGACAACCATGGGAAACAATGGTCAACCATGGTCCAACGTCGCATTGTGAAAAACATAGTCTCAATACAAAAATCAACCATGGTCAATCATGGCCAACCATGGTCCAACATCTCTTTTTTAAAAATATTGTCTTCATATGAAAATCAATCATGGTCAACCATGGTCCAATGTTGCATTGCGACAAAGATTGTCTCAATATGAAAAATAATCATGGTAGAGCTTGGCCAACCATGTTTATTTTAGGGTTTATAATATTTATCGTAGGGTTTATATACATTGGTTTTATAATATTAATCCCTTGGGTTTAATATTATCCCTTCAGTTAAATATTATTCCCTTGGGTTTATGATCCCTTGGGTTTTTAGTATTAATGCCTTGGTTTTTTTATTCCCTTGGGTTTATGTTATCAATCCTTTGGGTTTTTTAATATAAGGTTTTTTAATATTCTCTAGGGTTTATTGATGCCTTGGGTTTATAATATTAATATTCACTTATGTTTATAATATTAATTCCAAGGGTTTATAATAATTAATCTCTTGGGTTCTCAATATTTATCCCTTGGGGTTCTGATATTAATCCTTTGGTTTTATCAATCTTATCATTTATATTCCTATGGTTTAATATTAGTGCTAGGTTTCAATGTTATTCCCTTGGGTTTTTAATATTAATCCCTTGCATTTATAATATTAATCCTTAGGTTTATAATATTAATGTTAGGGTTTAATATTTATTTTAGGGTTTATAATATTTATCTTATGGTTTATATCCCTTAGGGTTTATTTTAGGGTTTATAATATTTAGGGTTTTTTTTAGTCAACCATTGTCCAACGTCTTTGTCACAAATATTGTCTTCATATGAAAATCAGTCATGGTCAACCATGTTACAACATCACATTGTGGCAAATATTGTCTCAATATGAAAATCAACCATGCTCAACCATGCTTATTTTAGGGTTTACAAAATTTATTCCAGGATTTATATACCTTCAGGTTTATAATATTAATCCCTTGGTTTTAATATTATTCCCTTTGTTTTATATCTCTTGGGTTTTTAGTATTAATGCCTTGGATTTATTATTCCCTTGGGTTTATAATATCATTCCCTTAGGTTTATTAATTCAAGGGCTCATATTCCTATGGTGTAAAATTATTCCCAGGGTTTAGGATATTAATCGTGGGATTTAATATAAATCCCTTGAATTTATAATCATGGTCAACCATGGTCCAATGTCACATTGTGACAAATATTATCTCAATAAGAAAATCAAGCATGGTCAACCACGATCAATCATGGTCATTCATGGTCAACCATGGTGGTAACCATGGTCCAACGTTGCATTCTGATAAATATTGTCTCAATATGAAAATCAATCATGGTCAGCTATGGTGAACCATGGTCGTCCATGGTTCATTTATTTTTTTTACTAAATAATAATAATAATAATTAATTAATTAGCTATTATTAATTAAGTATTATCAATAGTAATAAATAATTTAATAATTAATAATTAATATTAATAAATTAATATTAACATTATTATTATTGTTTATATTTTTCGATAAGTAATAATAAAAAATAATTATTTATTCTAAACTAATTATTATAAAAAAATGAATTATTATTTTTTAATATAAATAAATAAATAAATTTTTATTCATTAATTATGAGCACTACGCATGCTACCTCTAGGGATCCATCAATGAATGTTGAGAGCATGAGGTGATCATGGTTGTAGGAGTCACCTCTAAGGGGTGGGAGTGGACTTCCAAGAATTCCACCTTTTCATTTTCCTCTATTGTGTGGTTTGACGCCCCTGTCTCTGGGTGGTTTAACCCCTTCTCTGCCATTCATATGCACCATTACCCTACCACTTCCACTACCATTTCATTTTCCTCCATTGCGTTTCACGCCACTGTCTTTGGGTAGTTAAACCCCTTCTGACAGGGCTACCCCGCCACTGCTCATCCACATGTTCCACTATCTCCCTCCCCCTTCGTTAATTATCCTCCATGCAGATTAGCAACTCCTATGCACAACTAGGGATGACTAATTATTTGAAATACTATTGTGCTTTGTTTGTTGTTAGCAGTAACATCCATTTCTGATACTGTTAAAGAGATGGATATTAAATAACATCCATTTCCGTTAATTGAATTAATTAATTAAAAAAATGTCATATGAATAAGTGTCATATGAAATGACTTATAGTTTTTGGGCATGTTGTATTGATAAGTCATGATATTGTAACAAAGTCTATTTACAAGTTAAGTATCTTGTTACATGTTTTAATAAATGTATATATGTTTAGCTCATATTAATTAGTGTTATAGTTAATAATAATAACAATTTAAAATAAATTTATAATTTAGCTAATTTTTATGATTTTCTTAATCTTGACAATGTAAGATGTATCATGGTGAAAGTGTTTCTAGATGTTTATCAGTGTTTTTCATCCATTTAATTTATATGGTTTTCCTAGTTATGCATATTTTATAACTCAAACTTGTAATTTCAACAACTTTTTGTCCAGTTTTGTGCAAAATTGGCCTAAAAATATACCCCAAAAAAGTCAAAATGTAAAATATTTTGACTAAGGCCAGAACTCTAAACCATCAAACAATATCCTAAGGAATCATAAACAAACATGTACAATAAATTTCCTATGTTAATTTACAATGTAAAAAGAAGTGTAAAAAGTAATTAAACATAATATTTATAAATTAATTAATTAATTGATTTATAGGGGATTAAATATATTTTTTGGGGGCAAAAAACCAATTTTAAAGCAAACTCATTATATTTTTCAATAACTAAATGGTTATACAAAAGAGTCTGTGTACTATATAAAACTTACACAACTTACCCCAATATTTTCATTAAATAAATAGATATAAAAACACTGTAAAATATTTATGGTTTTCCATTTTTAAATATTGGAACTACCAACAAGATATTCCATGCTACTGCTATTATTTATTCCTATTACTACTCAATCAATGTATTTTTCAATAACTAAATGGTTAATATATAGAGTCTTTGAACTGTATAAAACTTACACAACTTACCCTAAACTTACCCTAACTTACACAACTTACCCCAATCTTGGCACTAAATAAGTAGACATAATGACACTGTAAAATATTGATGGTTTCCATTTTTACATGTCGGAATTAACAAAGACATATTATACACTACTACTAGTATTTATTCCCTACTACTACTCAACAATTATTACATGAAATTATTACTCAACAACTATTACTCAAAGTTATTAAATTGTTCGTCATTTATTACCATCTATATCCTACAATTATTCTCTACTCCACTACAACTTTGCAAGGTTTATGATACACCTATTCCAACATTCACTCACTTTCATATATACCTTGTAGTTATACAAGGGATAATGCATGAAACTATAGGTTAATTGTTAGGGCCCATAAGGCCCATCAACTCACACCACAATTGGTCACTTGCTTCATGCATATATCTGCAACATTCTAGAAGGTTTCAACTTCCTGTAAGATTACCGTTCCACCCTCTACCATGTATCTAATGAAATAGTACCACATATTTGTATGCTTTTCTATGCATGGGATCCTAACTTTTTAGTGATATAAATGACACTATTGCTATCACATTTACTTGTAATATATTTTTCGCTTAACACTATTTTTTTAACATAGTTCCATAAGCTAAATATCCTCCTTATAGGCATTAGTAGCTCCCATATACTCTGCCTTTATAATGGAAAAAGTGGCCATAGCTTGTTATATGATCATCCAACTCACTGCTCCACCAAATAATCAAAACAAGTGTTCACTTGTAAATATCCTTCTATCGACATCTCCTACCCAATCAAAATTCATATAACCATGTATATTTGCTAAGTGTGAGTCCAAGCCTAAACATCTTTGTGGTAATAGATGAAATATTCAAAAGTAACTGGAAAATACCTAAAGACTAACATGAATTGATTCAAGACTGCCACTTCTTGGTTAATGACCAATCTAGTATAAAGCATAGAAAACATCAAACACCAATTTCCTTATCAGAAGAAACATAAGTTGTATCCATAATTTCCTAGTATTAGTGGTAGTGTTAGAATTGGATAGCCATGAAATATGAAAAAAATTTCATATTCCAAATGATATATATATATATATTCTCACTTAAACTAATAAATTATTAATTAGTCGAAGGATTTTGTATATTGGATGAGGTTTCGTTGACTTTTTAACTCGATGGCAAGGATTTAATGTGCTAGAAATATGCTTCGCCTGAAAAATTATCCACTACTAGAATTTATAAAACACATGAAAAAGGTGGAGTAGAGTTAGTAAGGTGATCGATTATCCTCAACACCTACTCTTGGGTTGTCGCTTCTGCTCCAGCTTCCAACTGCACCACTCCAGCTTCCCATTCCAAAATGCCTTGGATTTTTATGTGGTCCTCACATTGTGAATAATGTGGACATGGTGAGTATCAACTTATTTTTATTTTTTTTACAATGCCTTAACCTTTATACTCCTCACTCACACAAACCAAGTTTCAACTCTCTTGCAAAATCCAAAGTCCTCCTTGTGCCTCGTTTAAACATAATTCTAGATTTCTTATACCTAACTTGTTTTCTATGACTACAACTTTTTGTAAACCTAGATTTTATGAATTACACCATCCTTAGTGCCTCTCATACTGATTTATATTTCATGTTTTCATGAAATCAATTTTTATATCCATCATTTACCTTTTAGACCCACTAATTTACAACGATGGAGATAGTTAGACCCATGGTAGAATAGGTATGATTGTTTGTCCTAAGCACACCCTTACATTAAAAGTGACAATAGGGCTATGACTTGACTTTTTTTGCACATAAATTACCATGGCCAAGCATAATGGGCAGTGAGCTCCCTCGAAAAAGAAAAGTGATCATGATAAGGATAAGATATTAGAATTAAAGAAACATTTTAAAATTTTAAAAATCTTTCAAGATAATTTGTGGAGCCAATAAGATGATTAGGTATAATGAAAATGAGTTCTTTAAATATGTAATTGAAAATCTATCTAAGGTATAAGATATCAGGATTTTAAAATTTATCAAGAAAAATTATAAAATCAAATATATAAAAAAAATATAGATGTTAAAAGATAAAAAGGATAATGTGGAATAATATAATAATTTTTTTAGTTGTACATTTCACTTTAGTACAAGAGAATAAGAGTAGTGTTGGAACAAATTGACAGAAAGCAAATTATAAGTGATTACTTCCAAAAAGATGTAGTTTAATCATCACAATTTAAGATTTGTGATATTGTTATGTAGTTTTTCAAGGCCTCAACATGACTTTACTTGCCATGGAGATTTCGATATATAATATAAATGTTTTATTGAGAATAATGTAAATGTTTTAAACTATTTTTTGAATAACTTAACTTTAAATTTAAATTTATTTTAGAAATAAGTGTGAAGATAAATAAATATTATAATTGCATATTTATGTGGTAGTTTTGAATATTTGAGCTATAAATTTATGTATTAAGATGAGAGAATACACTCGGAAAATAAAACAATTAGTTAATTTAATGGAATATCTAAGGGTACAAGAGAGAACAACTTATTAAAATCTAAAATTTCATGGATGAACCACAATGAATTATATTGAACGATAGTGGATGGCCATGGTTGACCATGGATGCCTATAATGCATGGTCAATATTAATCATATTGAAACCATGGTTAGGTGTTAGAAACCACCATTGCAATGGTAACCGTGGTCAACTAAAGAAAAATCATTGTTAAATCATTCTAAACTATAAACAAACCATAGTCAAAATATGAAAAACTATAGTCAAGTTGTATTCAAAATATGGTCATTTTTAGTCAATCATATTCAACTATGGTTGAACATAGGAAAATGATGGTGGAATGATGGTCAATCATAGTCAAACCATGGTCATTTTCAATCACGATCAATCATAGTCGAAAAATAGTTAGATATTTTTAAACATGTTGAATTTGGACAACGACATATCAATCCCTTGGGTTTATTAATCTAAGGGTTCATATTCCTAGGGTATAGTATTATTCATAGGGTTGATAATATTAATCCTGGGGTCTAATATAATTACCGTGCGTTTATAATCATGGTCAACCATGGTCTAATGTTACATTGTGACAAATATTGTCTCAATATGAAAATAAACCATGGTCAACCCTGGTCTAATGTCACATTATGACAAATATTGTCTCAACATGAAAATAAACGATGGTAAACAATGATCGACCCTGCTTATTTTATGATTTTTAGTATTGATCCCTTGGTTTACTATTCCCTTATTTTTATTAATCTAAGGGTTTATATTCCTGGGGTATAATATTATTCATAGGGTTGATAAAATTAATCCTTAGATTTAATACAAAAACCCTTTGCTTTATAATCATGGTCAACCATGGTCCAATGTCTTATTGTGACAAACATTTTCTCAATATGAAAAAAAACAATGGTCCAATGTCGCATTGTGACAAATATTGTCTCCATATGAAAATCAACCATGTTTTTGCATTGCATTGTGTCAAATAGTGTCTCAATATGAAAATCAACCATGGTAAAGAATTCTTATTTTGGGGTTTATAATATTAATCCCTTGGGTTTAATATTATTCCCTTGGGTTTATAATACCTTGGTTTTTTAGTATTAATCCCTTGGGCTTATTATTCCCTTGGGTTTATAATAACAATCCCTTGGGTTTATTAATCTAAGGGTTCATATTCCTAGGGTATAATATTATTCATAAGTTTATAATTTTAAAACTTGGTTTTAATATCAATACCTTGGGTTTATAATTATGGTCAACTATAGTCCAACATCACATTATGACAAATATTATCTCCATATGAAAATCAACCATGGTCAACCATCGTGCAACATCGCATTGTGAAAAATATTGTCTCATTATGGAACTTAACCATGGTAAACCATGGTCAGCCATGTTTATTTTATGTTTTATAGTATTTATCTTAGGGTTTATATACCTATATTATAAATCCCCTTAGTTTAATATTATTCCCTGGGGTTTAATAATAATAATCCCTTAGGTTTAATATTATTCCCTAGGATTTAATAATATTAATATTGGAGTTTAATACTAATCCCCTAGGTTTATAATCATGGTCAACCATGGTCCAATGCACACTGTGAAAAGATTGTGTCAATATAAAAATTAACCATTGTCAACCATGGTCCAATGTCGCAATGTGAGAAAGGTTGTCTCAATATGAAAATCAACCATGGTAAACCATATTTATTTTAGGGGTTTTAGTATTAATCCCTGGGGTTTATGATATCAATCCATTCAATTTATTAATATAAGGGTTCACATTCATAGGGTATAATATTATTCATAGGGTTGATAATATTAATCCTTGATTTAATGTAAATCCCTTGGGTTTATAATCATGGTAAACCATGGTCCAACGCCACATTGTGACAAATATTTTCTCAATATGAAAATCGACCATGGTAGAGAGAGTCTCGTGAACTATAATCCACAATTTTGTTAGCCATCTTTGATTTTCTTCCTAAAAACATACCATGTAATCTAAACCAAAATATAAACATAATCAACATACCTCAGTGAAGTTTATGGGAGGTTATCTCTTCTGCAATATCAGTCCAGTTTATCGGGATACATGTGTAATCATAATCACACCAATATACAGACATCATCTCAATAATTTTCTAGTTACCATGCATGATCTCACAAACTGTGACACCAACTCGGTACATGCTAATCATACCCAATATAATGTATGCATAATAACATATAGACTTTGACATGCCTAATAAATAAATATACAACAATGACCATCATTTTGCATACATAAAAATCACATATGCATCCTACATGTAGGAATGCAAAACAAATTCCACTAATCTATTCCAAGTGTTAAGCCATGCTCTGTTACCACTCTATAACACCCTCCTCCCACACTTACCCAAGTTCACCAGCCCAGTAAGGTAAATATGTGACAAAGAGTTACTATGATATGACTCAACCTCCTAGGTACAGTTAAGGAAGTGGAACTGTCCAACCCAAACTTTACTGACTTCCCTAAAGTGCTACAAGACCCCAAGGGATAAACCACCCTTGAAGGTGCCCAAACCTTGAATTAATCATATTTTCAGAATGGCCTGATATCCTAGACGTTGGCACAACACTACATGAATTCGACTATAACTCTCCAGTTGCATGCATAAGCTTGCAAGGGAGCGAATTCAATCTCTTTTACCTAGTTTTATGCCTGCGACCGTGAGATATGAACCAATTTTTTAGGGCTAGTGTCAAGAGCACTTCCTAGAACTTGATGAAACTTTTCAAAATAATAACTGACACTAGGAAAAAAAATTCCTAGAAAAACTTAGAAAAGAACTTGACCTAGAAAAGCCTAACCATGATATTCATTTCTTCAAACACATCTTGAACATGTAATCTACAAGAAATAAATCCATATCTGGACATAGGGGTGTGATACTTATCTGAGAATAATCAAGAAGGTCTAGGGCCTTCTCATAATAGTTGCAATAATATATATTAGGTCATGCATTAAATATCCATCCTTTTACTAATGAGAACATAATACGAGTCATAACTATAACCTCTCATAAAAACATGCTTATAAGGAACATATAACTAGAATAATAACAATAATAGAATAGCCATCAAAGCCACATCGTAACAAGTATAAATACTCATGAAATATAAGGGGAAAAAATCTCTTATTACATATGCAAAATTAAACCAAGTCAGGACTTCCAGGTACCATTCGACTATAGATTGGGTTGAACCAAATATTTATTTCAACCAATCACCCTTGTGCCTTATTCCAAGCATGAATGTGGGACTCACAAAAAAACAACCATGGCTTCCTTACGATTTCTTGCATATATTTTTATTACTGGGAAAGGGATTTCTAAGCTCGAAACCCTTATCTATACAACTAATATTTACTACAATCCTGCCATTACCAGTCAAGGGATTCCTAGGCCAAACAATAAACATACATTACCAAGATTTACCGCAATACCTCCATTATCAGTCAAGGGATCACTAGGCCCTAACAATATTGGATGCCTCTAGATTTCTTCAACAATACCTTGAGGAATTTTCTTGTTTCCACCCTCATGCTTAATCATGTATCTCTCCATTACTAGTCAAGGGATTTATAGGTCCTTGGGATATTTTTTGAGACCACCTCATTCAGTTCCAAAACCATTTGACAATATAAATATCAATCAAGTAAAATAACCCCATCACACCTTGGTTATTCGAAAATGGAAATGAATGGTTGAAAAACACTATCACACCTAGTAAAACCCATGCCAGTGACTACAAGAGAACCAAATACACGCATGCATGCCAAAACTAGCAAGGAATTCATACATGCAACTCGATACTTACAATAAATCCGTTGTAGCCACTTTATCCAAATCTTCCTTGCTTGATCCTTACTTTCCTTTGCTTCATTGTCCTTCCTTTGCCTTATTTTCTCAAATGCTAGAGTGATCCAAGAAAGCTCTAAATGTGTAAGATTATGAGGGATATAAAATAGAGAGAGAGTTTCAAAACTAAACTCACAAAATGTTGTGAATTGATCCTTTGAAGCCTTTTGCCTCTATTTTCTTCAATTTTCTCTATTTTCCTTCAATTTCCTCCTCACATGCAACCTGTGACATTTCACCTTCCTTTTCTCTCAATTTCCATTATTTTCATAAATAAAATACCAATAAATGCATATTTTCCTTTTCAATACATTTTCCAATGCCTTTTTCCAATTTCCTTAGCCATAATAAACCAAATGAACACCCACTAGGATGATTTTCCCAAGATTTAGCTTCGAATATGTGTCCCATGACCTTGGCCTTATTTTTTCTTTATTAACCTTATTGCATGGATTTTTAACCAGGGTTGTTACATTTACATTATAATTCAAATAAGATTTGTAGTTTTTTATCTTATGAGTTTCCACGTAAATATTTGATGTTCAATATTTATGTGATTGGTGAATTTTCGTATTATTGAATGTGCTCGAATCGCTAAATAATTGTGAATTTTAATAAAATATTGAATCGACCCTCCCCCTCTCACTATTTTAATGGTTTCCAACACAAGGTCCATGTGCTTGTAGTATAAGAAAGTAGAAATAATAATAATAATAAGTCAAAAGGGTGAGAAGGAACCTAATCAAAAGAAGGAAGAAAAACTAAATCCCACTAAGGAGTATTCAAATTACAAGGCACAAAAATCTAAGAAGGAGAGAACAAAGTGAAACTGTTGTAACAAAGTATTTTATCCAAGTATTAATAGATAATGAAGATCATTGAGCTTATGGAACAAGCTCTTCCACAACATCATCTTGAATATTGAATACTAGATAATGCCAAGAGGAATCCTTCAAAATTTCTACCAAAATATAGAGGCCAATATAATTCTTTTATTATTATCAAGTCCCCTCCTAATATTTAGATTTAAAATTCTTAATCCACTCATAATATGCTTCTTCACATCATATTTTTTTCTTCATTGGAATCTTGTATTGAGCATGCTATTTTAATGGGATATTGCTTTCCCATGAAGCATGTCGACAAGATAACGTTGTTATTGATTATGGAATGTTATAGAATGACTTGCATAAACCAAAGATATCCAAAATTCTACTATATATCTATAAAATAACACACTTAGGCATAACACTATGGATTCAATGGTTATCTCCAAGATGTTAGATGGTTTCAAAATTTCTACTAGGGAGGTGGATCACTATTCTAGGTTGTATACCTTTTCTCATTTTGTTCATAAATATGATTATGTCATGCTTTTAACACATGAATGGAGAAAATAAATTATGGCATAATATATTTTGGAACATGAACAATAGGTACTTGAAACAACTAAGAAATTAAGGAATGGTCAAAGGTCTACCCAAAATACAATTTACATATGGATTATGACAAAGCTACATACTTGGAAAACGTCCTGAAGAGTTGAGACAAGAAAACTTATGCATAGTGATGTCATGGGTCCTTTCCTTCATCCATCCATGTGGAAAGCTAAATATGTTCTTAATTTTATTGATGATTGGTCAAGACATACATAGATTTATTTTATTAATATCACATCTAAACTTTTTGAGTGTTTTAAATATTTCAAGGAACTTGTACAAAATAAAGTACAAAAAAGGATAAAAATACTTTCTTAAAGATATTGGGCTGAATATGAGAATGAGTATGCGGGGCATATTTTTTCTTAAATAGGCATAAAATTGCAACACATAGTTCCATATACTTTTGGTCTAGTTGTTACAACAACCCTCTTGAATTTTTCCTAGTCCCTTGAGCCTAAGAGAATGAAGGGCCCACCATGTATACCTTTCAAACCATGGCTAGAACTTGTGAGTTTTTATCAACCCTCTAAAGACTTCAAAAAACAAAAAAGGGCTTGTCAACTTGATTAAGCCTTGATGACTAATCTAATTGTAATGAAAGAATTTAAGCTTAGTCCAACAATATATATGGACCTCGTAGTTCTTTAGCTTATTGAGATGTCTCATAGGGAAAAGGTTTAACTTGATTTGATTTAGAAATTTGAGATTTTCTAAGGTTGTGTAACACCTTCTTAAGCATATAGCCAACACCATAGTGCCCCAATGACTATCAACCTAGTGTTATTTCCTTAGACTTTCCCTTTCAAAGTGGTTTTTAGCCTAAAAAATATTGTGTAGCACTCCCCTAGACTTCAAGGAAATAATAGAGCACCCCTGTAAGCCTAAAGGTAATGCTACATCCTAGGAAGAAGCTCTCTCTTGAGCATTTCTCTGAAGCAATTTCCTTTTTGAGATATTATAGTGCCCTAATGAGCATAAGCCCAACAACGTAACTCCCTCTTGGTACTTAAGGTAACACTAAAGATGTGTAACTCAATATCCAAGAAAATTTATCTTCCTTTATTAGACTCTTTTTAGGGAAAATTTTAGGGGCTAATATTCACGGGTGGGCTAATTTTCCATGCCTTTTCCAAAAAAAAAAAAAAATTGTTAATTTCCATTTTTTTTAGAAAAGTTTCACCCAAAGTTTATGGTAGAAAACTATTTTAACTTAAAAATCACAAAAAAATTATATAGAGACTATATAAGTTATTAGAAATTACAATATTTTTATGGAAATATCGCCAAATATTTTAAAGATTTCATATCATAGACTAGTGAGATTCACTAAAGGTTTCTAAACTTTAAGATAAATTTCTATCCTTAAAATTTTCCATGTGAGTCTTTAGTACCCCACTCAGCCTCTGTCCAAAGTAATGCAACCCCACTAAGCCTCAATCCAGTGCAATGGCCTTAAAATTTCTCTCTTGATCTCATCTCTTGGCTTCCCTGCCTCTTTGTGTTGCTCCAATGAACCTTAGTGTAGTGTTATAGTGCACCACTAAGCCTTAACACAACACTACAATGATCTCTTGAGCCCCAAGCAGGTAAAGTGAAGATGCTCTCAAGGTTTTTTCTCACTCATAATTTTTTTTCTTGACTTTTCTCAAGTACAATAAATTAGAAAAAGGTAAAAGTCAAGTTTAAAAAAAAAAATTACTTGACTAATTAATCAAAAAATATTTAAAACTCTTTAAAAGGAGGTTCATAAAGCTTTATATTCCTCATGTCAAGTTAAAAAAAAATAAAAATGATTTGACCAAATCATGAAAAATATATTTAAAACTCTTTAAAAGGAGGTTCATAGTGCTTTATATTCCTCACATCAGTTAACTCTCATGTGCTAGAGGTCAAATCACCTTTATTAAAAGAGTTTTTAAATTCATCTTTCTCAGTGTGTATTATAGTTAGCCATATCAACCTGAATAAGTGAAGTTTAATACTTATTCAATGTGCTTTTTTGTCTTTTATCGTCATTTTTAATGGATTATTTAACCAACAATCATTCTATTTGCATGAAATCACTTATTCGCTTCACATTTATCCAAGTGAGTGTTTTTTGGGTGAAATTTATTGATATTGGGCTATGGTGATATTTTCCTCCTCAACCCTCACCCTCCAATGACCCAATTCACACTTGTACCATATTTTATAGCTCATGGAATGGGAAAGATATTCCCATCTCAACCCCAGTATAAATTTATGAACCTAGGAAAGATTATTTGACACTCAACTAGCTACTTTCATTTCTTCACCTTGCTCAACTCGACCCCAGAACTGTACCCAAGATAGCCAAAACTTGATTTTTTGCTCTATAATGTCTTCCCATGGAAGCAAAGTCCAACATATATTTTTTCAAATCCCAACATATTTTAGCTATAGACTTCCTTTAGCTACTTAAGGATTCCTTAACATAGCACCTAGGGTTTCAATTCTAGAGCTATCCTCGTGCTCTCAACCCATCTTTCTAGTTAAAACCTTAACCAATTTTCTATTTTTTAAAGTTGTGTACATGAGAAATTTTTCATTGCCTAGAAACCCTAGCATGTCTTCTAGTAACAAAATTAGTTTCTCCATGGGAAAATACCCATCCATCCTGGTTAATATTGTGAATATGACAATACTACATTCACCTCACCTTTGATACCATATACTTTTCCATCCTGGTTAATATTGTAAATATGACAATACTACATTCACCTCACTTTTGATACCCTATACTTTGCATATATATATATATATATATATATATATATATATATATATATATATATATATATATATATATATATATATATATATATATATTGCCTTTAAACAAAAACCCCTCAAATATTTACATTTTACATTAGAAGTTAATATCTAAAATGGGTGCATTTTTCTTTTATTGGATTTGTAGGAAAATCATTTATGTTTCCACAAAAGGATTTTTCAAACCTCCAACAACTGATTCATCTAATGAAGAATAACCTAATATTTTATCTTGGCTTGAGTTCTAAGACACTCCATGTTTCATAAACAAATTCACCATATGTACATGGTCATAGATATACGAGTTATTTCAAATGGAGAATCCAATTGTAGACGAACCACATTTAGAATATACAAGGTTTCTAAGAGACCTTAGCTGCCAAAAGTGGTTGTCCATTTGTATGTATTCCCATGTGCTGAAGCTATAGAATGGTTGGTGAAGCATGAAAAACCAAAAGAATACATGATCAAAGGCAGTTGTGGGAAACCCATTTCTTATTTCAGTGCCTCTAAACTTAAAATTTACTACAATATATCCAAGCAATAAGTGTGATTATATGAAGATTGAATGACAAAATTTAGGATTTTCCTAGAGAACTATTCAAGACATCATGGTTCATCAAGGAAACTTTTAGAAAATAAGAAAAAAACAAATGAATATGTTGAAGATCCCATTTTAGTTAGTGGATGTCATGTTGTGCTAGATTTATGGTTAGATCAATGTTGAGACCTTCCTCAAATATTTGGTCTGACTCATGTATACATTGACAACCAAAGACATTATTTTCAAATGGGTGTGCATCTTATCAAGTTCTACCAATGATAGTATTAAACAAGCTCAAAACCCTAAGGAAGGCTAGAAACCTATATTTTTCATGGCCTCTTATCTCTTGGACATATTTTTTTATAATATGGCATTCTCAACCATAAACTAAAGGTGGACAATTCACGAGGATCTAGTCCAAATTTAACACAAGATAATTTGGAAGGATTACTATATACTAGCTTATGCATAGGTTTTTATATTGTCTCTTATGCCCATGTATGAGGATTTATTCGATGAGGTTGCCCCATGTATTTCATAAAGGTCCACACAAGTAGTGCCCTCAATCGGTGACTCATCTATGGACCGGGATGACACTTACATAAGAGTCTTTGGAGAAACTAAACCTTTCCACCTAGTACTAAATTTGTAACTGAGAGGGTAATACTTTAAGAAATAGATTTTTAGGTTTACACAAGAAGAAGAAGAAGCTCTCTCATGGACCAGGAAGAATCCCTACCCATGCATGTGTTTTCACTTAGGATCATATGAATTGAAGAACATCAATAGGACTAAGGAATATTTGGATTCTTTAATGATTTTATATTTTAGAGATCTAGTATTGCATAAGCATGATCCAAGATCCATAGTGAAGGGCCACTATAGATCATGAAATTAAAAGTGGGACTATTATTCAAACACCCGGGCAAAGGAAGAGAAGAAGGATAACTCTTTAAATTACATAGAATCAATTTTAAGGATAAGTTATAATCGTACCAAAAAATTATTGGAAAAGGTTCATGAAAAGGTGGAAGTAGTAGCTTAGAAATATGTAACGTGGAAGGAACATGAGAAAAAGTTGAAGAAATCAGAAGAGTTATAAATTTGTCTCTCATAGCACAAGAAAACATTGGTTTTCTTTATTGTTTAGTTCCTCTGATACCTTCTTCCCTTCCATTGTATAAAAGGCGTCAAAATTGTTGATTTAATACTCTAGATGAACTAGAGGAGAAACGATTAGCCTAAATAATAGATGTGCACAAAATTATGGTTCAAATTTTAATGATGGTTTTTTTAGATTTTATGGAAATTTCAACCATGGTTCTCTCCTCAAATCCATCCCATTTTTCTCATATTTTAGCAACAAATCCAAAATTACTCCTATGCTTTCCAACCATGATTTCATGGGGTGTCATCACTAATTGTAATTATAACAACCATAGTTTCATATAAGTTCCTCCATGAGCAATGAGATGTACAACATTTGAATGGGAGAATACGATTTTTTTATGGGACATGAATTCTCTAGTGGAAAATGGGAAAATGAATAATGAAAGGAAAGAATAAACTTTTTATTTTCATGAGGCCTCCTCTCTTCCCAAGTATGTGACATGTTATACTTAGAAATGGAAGTTATAACTAAGAAAATAAAAGAGAGGCAAGAGATAATAGGTTATTAATTTCAAAATATGTTCTGAGAGAAGATATTAAAAGTGAAGTAAAGGTGGTGAATGACACGAGTTGATATGTCATTTAGTTAATGTAATTTTGAGAAAGAGAAGTTGGTTGTGTTACCAAAAAAATGTTCATTTTTTTTCATGTATGCATGCATGGATATGTAATATAGTGTAGCTTTATTTTTATTTAGATAAGTGTCCAACGATGGTTATAAGGAGTCCCAAAGATATTAAAAAGAAGTGAAAAACACAATGACATTATTAGAGTTTCTAAGAAGGGGAGTGTAATATGAAAGAGTCATGATAATTTTGACATTCTCTATTAGAAGAAGTGATTACTAGTAGTTGAGATGAAGTGATGGCCAAAGGGTATGCCACATGGAAGTTGTAAAATGAGACTTGCATGGAAGAAAAACCCAATAACAAAGAGTAAAGTTCATGATGAGAAATAAACACTAGAGGAGATGAAGCATATGGAAACTATTCTAGCTCCAATGACTTGCATGGAATATGAAAAGGTTAAAAGAATATTTTGGTCTACCAAGGGTCATTTAGTAAAACAAATTTGAAACATATGCTTCCATAGAGTCTAAAAATCATCCATAATTTCATAAATTATCACAAGATTCTCTTATTTCTCTAATATCGCAATGGTAAATGAATTTTAACTATTAATAGTGCATTATGAAAAGATTACCATTTTTGCACAAAAAATGTATCAATAATTAAATGTGGTGTGTCCATATTATTTTAAAATCCCTTACCCAAAATTATTTACCGTTATACCAAAATTTATATTGAGACATTAAATAACCCCTATATGCACTCACATGGTATCTATTGGACTTCAAAGGAAACCCTCATTCTTTGGACATGGATTAGTTACAAATAGATTCTAGATTAAATGTATAATATCTAGTTCAAATCACGGACTAATTTTATGAAGTAACCAAAGTTTTTTAGAGAAGTTTGAGAGATTAAGATATTGGTAGATAATGGGAAATAAAGTCAGGATTGTGAGAGGAATTATAATTGTATTGTATATGTAACAAAGATAAATGCATTCTATTTTTCATTTTTATGTTTCTACCCTAAATGACATGATAAGTATACATGATTTGTTATGAGAGATAAAATTTTGCGTATACAAAATATTGAGTGAAATACCTCCCAAGATGTATGTGTCTATGTTATAATGTACTAACCAAATACTATGGGATTAGAGATGAAGAAATGTTTTTCTGATGACATTAATGTCTACAAAGAGTGATTTATTTTTTAGAAAAATGTTGGTGGTAGGGTTTTCCAATCGTTGAATATAATCTATGGATTACATTTCCATTGTTAATTTCTCTAAGAGTTAAAGACTTTATTGGGGGCTACCTTGGCTTCATCAAGTGGCATCATAGCCTGAAATGGGAGAAGAAAAGACAAACAAAAATATTATATTATTAATTTTAAAATATTTTGAGGGAGAATCCATTATAAGTAGAGCACCAATGGTGTAAGATATGAGAAAAGAGGAGACAATTTTGGATATTTTCAAGAAATCAGAGATGGAATACTATAGACACCAAAAATATGCTCATTTTTGTCATGTGTTCACCCATAGTTAGTAGATATAATCATGGCTATTTCTATTTAGAGAATAAACTTAAGGTGATTACAAGGATTCAAAGAGGAGATTGAGAAGGAAACGAAAAACATGAGGACCTCTTCAATTTTCTAAGGAGAAGAATCTAATGCAAAATCATCATTGAGAACAATGAAGATACCTTGTCGGAAACGTGATTAGCAATTATTGAGATGATGCGCCTAAATACATGATAAGTGAATTTTTGGAGAAGATACTCACATGGTATATAGAGCTGAAAGAAAAAAATACTATAGGACCAGTAATGTATGATAAATATGTTAGAAAGAGTTACATTTATGTAAAGAAATGGAGGCTCAATGATAAATACTTGAGATGGTCATGGAGCTAGAATTGTAATATGTTTATAATACTAAGTGTATTTTACATTAATACATATATTATATGTAACGGTGTTTGGATGTTTGTTTTGATTTTTTTAGTATTATATCGATTGGATATGTTTATTTGGAATCAGGATTTCATGATTTTAATTTAATTACTCATAATGACTAATTTAATTACCAATTATTATTAGTTAAATGGTAGATATTTAACCTCTATGGAATATTCTAGAACATTTTTAGTAGTAGTCCCAAATAAATGGTTGAAATTTATCGCAAAAATAGTTATGCCCTTATTATTCTTTTAATTAAATTGATTAATTAAAAATATATCATGTAAACATGATTTATGTTTTTTTGGACATGTGGTATTTGTGAAATATGATATTGTAACAAAGTATATTTACATGTTAAATTATAAAGTAAGGTAAATATGAATCTCATGTTTTTTTTTTGTAAGCTTAGGTGGTTCCTTCTATTTTATATTAATAAATTCGGGCAAAATATAAAAAACTAGACCTCACCCTTCTTGCAGGAAACCAGGTATTTTGGCCATCAAAGTTCAAAGTATGTCAACCAAAACATAAAAAGCCTTAACAGTCTATACTATATCTTTCGATACTGAATATCTAAGTGTGGAGACAACATCATATACAAAAATTGCTAACCACTAAAACAGAAAGTAAGACATTGGATCAAGAAAACATTAATCATCCTCAGATTCCATTGGCGCTGGATCTTTGGTTGTAGCCCTTGGTAAGTCAACTGTAACCTACTGCATAGCCTTAATTTCCTTCTCCAACCTTCCAAGCCTCGCATATTGATGCAATTGACACAGATTGATTTCCTAAATGTTCCTATTAATATCTGCCAAGGTTGATTCCAGCTTTTTCTCTACTATCGACATAACTGCCTTGGCTAACAAGCCTTTGATAAACCAATAAGTTCTAACTAATTGTTGAAACAAATAGGTTTAGCCCTGAGTGTGCCGAGGGTCATTAATCACATTCTGCATGTCCTCTAAAGCCATATCATCTTCCATGTCTACGTTATTTAAAACCTTTGTTTCCCAGCCATAAATACAAGAACGAACGGAATTTGGGTTTTCTTCCATAAAATTTTGAACCAATGGTTCTAGATGTTGCTGGGTAGACTTTCTTCCTCTTTTCTGGTGCATCTCAGAAGAAGGTGTTTGCCTTTTCCCCTAGCAGGCTTCCTTCCTCTTTTAACCATTTCAAAGAAACCTAACAAATCTGCTAAAACTACCATCCAAACAACATCACCAGTCAACTTCATAATTAAAATGTAAGCTAGAGACCAAAGAATGATTCCATCTCCCAAGTTAAGAACCATGAGAAATATAAGAGGTAAACAAATAGAGCAAACACTACTACACTTGAACGGGGCATGAAATGACTGAAGCGCAACCCAGTGTCTAAAACCACTATCAAAGACCCAAAGATCATACCCATTATAAAAGTTCTGTATGGGTATAGGAAAATGACACTTCGAAGCCCTAATTGCAAACTTGCAAATATTAAACATACAGAAGAAACACATAAGCTTTTGCATGAGAGTCCCCGACAAGCTCTGTAAGTTTGCAAGCAATAGAGCAAGGAGCAGACCATACCAATTCTATTTTTCTATATAGAAGTAAATATCAGAGAGAGCAAGACATCTAAAACCCAAAACCCACAATATAGCATTAAACCCTTTTACGAACCCACCACTAAGAAGCAACAACCTAAACTTATAGTATAATTCAATTACCATGATTCTATCAATACCAGGATCAAACGAAAGAAACAAAGACCTTAACAAAGTTACAGACAGAGATTTGGAATACAGAACAGAAACCTGCTGAAGAAAAAAGGGCATACAACCAACTTCCTGAACCTTTTGCATGTGTTCATACCAGAACCGACCAAACCTCCAATCAAAAAAATCCTCTAAGAAGACCCTCACGAATATTCGTAGACAACTGTAGAGAAAAATCTATAGCTGAGAGGCTAAGAACAGAGATACATACCACTTATGTACCCGAGTTGTCACCCTGAAACTTGCTTGGTAAGAACCTCTGAAAGTGCTGCCTACTTCGAAATACAACCTTAGAACAAAACACCAAACAATGACATGTCGATTAACCTTACCTTCCTTAACCTCGCACCACCGAATTTTTTTCAAAAACTCTTATGACAGCCCTGATCGCCAATCCAGTTGGAGCCTCCCAAATGTAAAATGAATTAATGTTGGCTGGTGCTGGAGGTCTCGTCGATTGAATCCTCCTGGCGGTTGCATGCTACCACCATGTGGTGGCCATCCTCCCCACATGTCACCCAAGGGTCCCGGTCACATTGGGTAAGCCCCTCTGTGCCCCTAACAAACCCCGATCGGGGGATACTATTTTCTTGTCTTCCAAATTGCCGATCCTCTACTAGAATATTCTGGAGCCCAGGCATAGACTGCAGTGCCTTTCAGAAATCCGTCAGCATTTTGACATGCCCAGTTCACAATATAATCAGTCACCTTGTTTCCTTGCCTTCTCACATGCAAAGGTATGATGTATTCAATTTTCCTAAGAGATTTTTGAATTTCCTGTACCAGTCTTGTTGTTCTCTCACTCTTAGTAATCGATTCCCAATTTGTTCCTTGTAAGATTTTTCTAATAATACTAGTGCCCATTGTTGAATATCCTTCGATTTCCAGCCTATTATAGTGCTCACGATTAGCAATTTCCAGTCTTAATTTCATCGTTGTTAACTCTGCTTCATTGTTTGTACTGTACCCTAAATCAATAGCATAAATTCTTAGAGTTTTACCAATACAGTCTCTGAATAATCCGCCAACACCTACCTGTCCAGGATTTCCTTTGGATGCTCCATCATAATTCAATTTTACAAAGCTTGATTGCGGTCTGTAAAATTTATTTCTCACCTGATAAGGTAGGGGTAATTTTTTCCAGGAAGAAGGTGATACCATTTCTTCTTTCAAGTTTAATTGCTGAAGAATTTTCCCTTCCTGTCCTTGAACAACCCAATCTTCATGGTCACATTTTTCATCCAAAATTGTTTCATGAATTCCTTGCTTAGTGATGTTCCAAATTTTGTCAATTTTAAGCTTGCGTTCTTGGATAATCATTTTTTTCCTTTCTTTCCACTATGACCAAAGTAAGAATCCCATTATAAGTGTCCATGCTCTATTCACCACAGGGCTTTTGTATCCACCCTTTCTCCACTTCCCAATTATCTGCTGAATATTGTTATTATTTCTATCAGTTTGTTGGAATAATATGTAAAGATTTAACCACATCTGATCAACCACTGCACAAGTGTTTAAAATATGCTCCACTATTTCAATAGATGCTTCACACATCACACATTTTGACGACCCATTCATTCCCCTTTTTTGAATTTGGTCCCATGTGAGCATCCTCCCATGCCCTACAAGCCACAAAAAATGCTCTATTTTCGGCCAGTGCTTTATAGACCAAATATTCTTCCACAATCTATTTTCTGGGATTTGAAGTTGATTTTATTGCAACTGATAGGCTTCTTGGATTGTAAACATACCTCTCAGCCTATATCCCCATCTCAGAATATCATTACCCTCCTGAATAGGAATATTCCTAGTGTGAAGTTCTTTTGTAAAATTTTCCCATTGTTGCGTTTCTGGAGCCTATTTTCACTGGTGCTTTTGTTTCCATCTCTTCCAAAATAAGTCGTTCTGATCTTCCCAATAGTTTTGAACTTCCTTACTATGGGGATTTTGTGTAAAAAAAAAAAAAATTCGCCAAGTCTAGTCTTGTGAACAACTTTTCACTTTGCTACTAGGAATCCTCCTAAAAACCTGCCAGATTATCATCTCTGAGCTCCCAGAAACTATGAACCCTTATCAAGTGTCTGTTTGCAATTGCCAAGTTCCAGATCCCTTAACCTTTTTGAATATTAAGGAAATTAAATCATTCCTTAATCGTTTGAGGCATGTGATATTTCCTTTCCCATATCCACTGCCATAATGCTAATCCTCCTTGTAACCACTACCACCACAACTTTGCCCCCATAACCTTATTAATAATATAGGGATCTCTAAGGCCTAGCCCTCCTTTAGGTTTCAGTAATTTAAGTTTATCCCAGGAGAGAAGAGCCCATTTTCTCTTTTCTTGGGCACCTTTCCATAAGAATTTCTTAAAAAAACTTACGATATCCTCACATGTTTTCTTAGGACAGGCCATACGTGACAAATGATAAATAGGGATAGCTTGAAGAACAGATCCTAGAAGGATAACTTGACTAGGCAGATTTAAGGCCCTAAAGGACCAATTAAGCACGCATTTATGAATTCTATTTAGTAGATCTTTCCAACTACTGGACCTAACTGAGTTTTCAGACAAAGGCATCCCAAGATACTTGAAGGGCAGTACTCCCATAATGAAGCCAAGAATCCTAGTAAGAAAACGTTTAGATTGTGGAGTCGTGTTAAAAAAGAAAAAATTTGATTTTCCTTTGTTAATTTGCATTCCTGACGCTGCCATGAACAGGTTTAAAATCTCCAAGATCGCTTTACATTCACAGAGTGTTTCTTGAAAAAACAACATTATGTCATCAAAAAATTGTGGATGCGATAACGTTAGATTCAGACCCCACAAGTTAATACCTTTAACCACTCCATCCCGAACTTTCTGCTTAATATATCTACCCAACCCCTCAACTGCTAAGATGAACAGGAACAGAGAAATGGGGTCTCCCTGTCGAAGACCTCGAGAAGCTGTAAAGGAACTTGAAGGAGACCCATTCAATAATATAGAAAATTGAGTAGAGGTGATGGTTGACAATACCCACTGGACCCACCGATCATCAAAACCAAAGGAAAGTAAAATTTGCTGAAGGTACTTCCAATTAAGGCTTTCATAAGCTTTTTCCAAATCTAAATTAATCAGCATTCATTTAGCTTTTAGATGACGAAGAGAATGAATGGCCTGTTGAGCAGTCACAATACCATATAAAATGTGTCTACCCTTTGCAAACCCTGTTTGTTCTGGAGAAATGAGGGCCGGCAAAATAGGTTTCAAACGATTCACCATAATCGTAGACAAAATTTTATAAATAACATTACATAAAGCAATAGGGAGAAAACCAGAGGGGGTATCACATTTATCAAATTTAGGTATCGAGGTGAGAAAGATTGGATTTAAACCAGCGAATACCTGACGAAGCTGGCAGGATGCCTTAGCTATTTCCACAATTTCCTTGCCCAAAAAATGCAAATAATCTTGATAGAATTCTACAGTAAAGCCATCAGGGCCTGGCACTTTATTTCTTGGCATTTCCTTTACAATTTCTTCAACTTCCGACATAGTAATTTCTCTAAGGAGTGCTAAGTTTTTCTCCCTGCTTACCAACTTAGGAATAACTTCTTTTATACGATAAATTTCCACAGACCTATTTTGGTTAGGTTCCGTAAGGATACCTTTAAAATGATTGACCAGTTCCTTTTCTATATCTTCATGTTCAACCACTCGATTCCCTTTTGAATCTTTGAGAGAGAAAATCTGATTATGTTGCCTGCGCTGAATCATAGCTTCATGGAAAAAGCTAGAATTTTTCTCCCCTTCCCGAAGCCAGTGTATCTGTGATTTTTGTTTCCATAACATTTCTTCTTGGATTCTCTGCTCCTTTATTTGACTAAGAATCTGACCCTCTTCTTGAATTAGATCATCTATCCTCCCTGTTACAATCATTTGTTGTTGAATTTGTTGCATGTGTCCTTTGAGTTTATTCTTCTCTTTATGAATGTTACCAAATTCCACTTTATTCCATTTTTTGATTTTTTACTTTAATTCCTTTAATTTCAATTGAAATGTGTGCATTCAATTTATTTCTTTCAATCTACTCTCCTCCCACCAGCCACACACTTTCTGTATGAAGGAAGTGTCTCTAAGCTAAAACCCTTGAAATCTGAACGGTTGTTTCTTTTGTTGTTGTTTCACATCCACCTCCAGGCGAATAGGCTAGTGGTCTGAGCCAAGGCAGGGAACTATAGCTGCTTCATAGAATATGTCTAGGCTCACAAAATCTTCAGACACTAAAAATTGATAAAGACGTGATGCAATTTGTTGTGCCCCCCCTCTTCTATTATTCCATGTGAATTTTCCATTATTAGTCGGAACATCCACCAGGTGGGTATCCGTTATAGGATCAGTGAAGTTATGTTATAGGATCAGTGAAGTCCTGCATCTCTTGAAGAAATCTACCAGAGCCTCCTTTCCTTTCATCTAAACTTGCCACCATATTAAAATCTCCTCCTACTACCCTGTATTTGTCAGGGTTAATGAGCTTAAGATTTCTAAAGTCTCTAAAGAAATCTTGCTTTTCTCCTGGAATGGTAGGGTCGTAAACTAAAGAAACAGAGAACCACTCCTTAGTACCTAACTACCTAAATCTACTAGTTATAATTCTAGGCAGTCCAATTCAACCGTTAGCCTCCATCTCTGATGGGTTCCATAATATTGCAATACCCTCGGCACTCCCATTAGCATCAATAGCCATTACTTCATAACGGGGTTTTAATCTATTCACAATCTGAATTAATCTTTCCCCAAACAGTTTGGTTTCCTGAAGGAGTATTATCTGGGGTTTTTCCTTTATCATTCTTTCCTATAAATGTCTCTATTTTCCTTTACTATTAAGGCCTCTTATATTCCAAGAGAGTATAATCATTAAAAAGGTTTATTTATTCTCTGGAACATCGTTGAAATTGGAACGATGTGTCCATAGTTAACCAACATTTCCCCAACTAATTGGATTGATTCTTGTAAGGTTTTTCGACCCCTTTTCTTTCCAGATTTTTTCTTCGGGTGAAGTTCATGGCTTGGTTTTTTCACTATTGATTGTTGTGATAACTACATATTAGTTACTTCCAATGATTGCTGAGATAACTGCTGATTTGCTGCTTCTACCTCTCTTCGTGCCTCAATCGTAAGATATTGCTCAAATGTCTCTTTGTATAATACTTTTTGATCTTCAGGGATGAATATATCATCCAGGTTTTTCCACTCTTGCATTAATTTTTTCATGAGTAATTCTTCTTTAGTGAGGTCATCTTTCAACATATCTATTTCCATCTCTGCTTGTTCTCTATTATCTTGTTGTTCCCCCTGGTCTGAGCTTTCTAAAGGGGCTTTCCTTTTAGCGGTTACTACAGTAGGTGGCAGGGGAGGGCGTATTTCCTCATTTGTCACATCCATGTCTTTATCCTCCTATTCATGTTCTTGTAAGATCTCATAACGATTTTTATTCTGTCGAAGATTATTTTCCTGCACCTGAGGATTACCCTGAGCATGACCCTATCTGTTTTTATTAGTAACTGTCTGAAACCCTTCTTCCTTTTTCTCTTCTGTCTTTGCTACTGTCTGATTTTGACCCTCTTCCACCTCGTTAAGGGGACAAGTTTTATACAAGTGCCCATATTCATGGCATCTTCGACTGCGAAATGGAATGTGTTAATAATCAAGTAGTTTCTATGAGATATCCCTTGCATATTATAATTCAATTGATTCCAGAAGAGGTTCAGATATATTCATATACACACAAATCCTAGCAAAGGAATTATATCGACCCCTTCTAGTCGTTTTTGCAATCTTTACAAACCTACCCAACAAGTTCCCTATCCATTCCAAGATTTTTGGATCCCAAAAGTCCATGGGTAAAGAAAACAGTCTAACCCACATCGAGGCTGAAAGAAACTGCTCCTTGTCCTGGTTATAACATTCTTCCCAATGTTGCAAGAAAAGGCCCGCATTCTAGTAAAAATAGGGCCCCCCTTCAAAAACCGTTTCTTTATCCATTAAATTTGTAAAAATGACTGTAAAAAAACCTCTGGCACCAAATTTAATATCTAAATGCCCCTTTGGTTTCCATTTTATGTGAATCCATTTAATTAAATCCTTTTCAGTGGGCCGAATTCCTATAAATTTACAAATAAGATCATGATCTTTCATATAACCTCTATAATGATCTAATTTATTTGGCGGAATAATAAAACGGGGTTTTTTGGAAGATTTAGGCAAACACTGGCCCCTTTATTGTGCCTGCCATTGTGCCCCAAGAACCGGGCCTGCACCTACTGCTCGATTTTGGCCGCTACTTTCTCCTGTCGTTACATTTCTGTAGGAGGGGATTTCCCCCTCCCCCAAGATGACGCTGCAATATTCATGCTCAGAACCTGCAATGAAGCCTTTGCTTCGCTATTATGGCTGAACGAAACACTAGGGATAAACCATTACCTAAACCCTACCATTTTCTCGATTGCAAAGCCTTATTTTTAAGATGAATCTCATATTTAGAATATTGTTACATATATTTTTAAATGCATACAAGTTTAACACATACATTAATTATTTTTACAATGAATAAAATAGGAATAATAATAATAATAATAATAATATATTTTAGTTAAAAATATATTATAAACTTTTACATTTCTATCATGATGGTATAGCTCAAAATCATTACTAAACTAGAGTTCAAACTTTTTTGTAATGTGCAGATGGTATGAAAGTATAAACAAAAAAAAGGTGCATAATCTTTTTGAAGGAAGGTGAATATTTAAAAAAATACCATTAAACTTGTGTAATGCCTCTTTAATAATACTTCAACTATGAAAAATGGGTAAGATGTAGTTTTATGATGAATGAGAATTGGAAACTCAAAAATTAAATCTGAAGCCTAAAAATGGGATAGGGCAGCTACTTCCTGAATGAGAGTTGGGTAGTGAAAGCCATTATTATATCTTTATGCCACCTATTTACTTGGATGTTGAAATGTAACAATTGGTTAGTTTAACTCAATGGTGAATGAGAGTTGGGTTCTCGTATGGGTGGTTATGTGTTAAGCATTGTGATACATCTTGAGTTGGCATAATGGTTAAGAGCATGTGTTTCCTCCTAAGAGTAGGTAGAGTATGTATGCTTTCCTAGACTTACCAGTCAAATCGTTGCGCAGAGGTGATTCCCTTGTCTCACAAACAAGGGAGTCTTATACACCAATTTGGTGTGGCTTGGCCGTGACCTTAAAATTGGATAATAATAATAATAATAATAATAATAATGTTTGCGGTTTTTTAATCTTCGAAATGTAGGTAAGTGTTTTGGTGTCTATCATTTACCCCATTTAATTTATATATTTGAGCTATTATTAACTTTGTTGTAATTATTAAATTTAGGATTCTTCATAATTCCATAAAGTTGTAATTTATTATGTGTTGGTTATTGTAATGTAAAGTTTATCTCTATGTGAGTTGTTTTCATCTATCATTTATGAGATTGTTAGATTTAGTTGAACTTGAGAGATTCTCTCCAACTAATTATTTGCTAGTTTGATGTGTGGTTGAGATATTCTCTCAACAAATTGTTAAAGTGACTAAGATAATGTATCTATATAAAACCAAGGTTTGAAATATTTATATCTAACATTGTTGATCATACATATGTTATTAGTCCTTGTAATAATTGGTATATATTTATATTCAAATTTATTGAGTAAAAAATACACTGTATGCAACACCTTATTTACTGAAATACAAAATTAAGAAGTATGAAATTTTAGCCTTACTATTGAACACATGGTTTCTTCTAAATATCAAATTCAAAGAAAAAATTCAAAGGAGGAGAAAGTCTTTAAGGGTATGGACTCCAAGTCATGATTATGTTGGAATTATAGTAAAAAAGAGAGTTTCAATTTTTTATTTTAATTATGATTGATAGTTAGGTATAAAGTACTAGGTTTGTGTGGAGAGGAATTGAGGGGATAAAAACTATGTTATATAATTTTAGTACAATTTTTGTAATAACATCTTATAATTAGATAAATTATTTTTTCATTTAACATTAAAGTTAAATGCAATGTAATTTGAATACACACATACATAAATATATTGTGATAACATATGGTTAGTAAATGATCATAGTATTACTTTGGGCATTATTTTAGATTCATATAAATATCCATATTTACTATGAATTACTACCCACCATAATTTATGCAATTATTTCCATAAAATTATGTAGGAGTAAAATTGTAAATATACAGATTTATCAAGATTTATCCTCACCAAAATGTATACCAATCATAACACAAAAATTAGATAAAAAAATTACTAATATTATTACTTTTCCCACCAATTTAAAATTAGATAATATAATAAAATAAATAAATAAATAAATAAAGTCTCACTCTTCTGTCTAACAACTTCATTTTTCCAATTCCAAAATTATAAAATTATAAAATTATTTTTTAACATTATTATACATATTTATAACTATTTATAAATTAAATTTTTAACAAAATTATTATATATTTAACAACATTATTATGTATATATCTATAACTATTGATTAACTTTAATAAAAACATAATTCACATATACTTGTTATAAATAATCTTTATACATATCAATATTTATATATTAACGTTAACAAAGCATAATTCATATATATTCTTTCTACGTTACATTTAATATTGTTTACAAGGCTGCAATATTTTGCTCCATTATTATGATTAATTTTATTATAACACTATTAAAACTCTATTAAGTTAAATAGCAACAACTATTTATCAAATAGCAACCTCACATGCGAGTACATAACTTAGCATCCTTATTTTGAAATATAGTGAGTGTTCATTGTCTTACCTTGGAATATCTATCTTTCTATTCAAACATATCCATATAAATGGTACTTCTACAATTCCATCAAATCTATTTTGTATTTACAATGTTCTTTTTCCCCGCTATGGAGCTTTACAGCTGTCCCTCACTGCGCTTAACATAGAACCACCCATATATGGACCCAACTCTCATTCACGATTGAGTTAGAACTAACCAATTGTTACAGTTCAGCATTCAAATAAAGAGGTGGCATAAAGGTCTAATAATGGCTTTGACTGCCCAACTCTAGTTTAGGAAGTAGCTGCCCTATCCCAATGTCAGGCTTCACATTTAATTTTTGAGTTGCCACCTCTCATTCATCATAAAACTAGTTCCTACTCATTTTTCACACTTCACGTATTAATAAAGAGTTATTACACAAGTTTGATAGTGTTTTTTTAAAGGTTCACCTTCCTTCAAAAAGATCATGCACCATTTTTTCGGTTATGCTTTCAAACCATCTGCACATTGAAAAAAAGTATGTACTCTAGTGTAGTAATGATTTTGCCTTGCACCGTCCACACATTATAGAAATATACAAGTTTGTACTATATTTTAGTGATGTTTTTGTATCTCAGTGTATTTACATGATTAAGTGAGTGTATCTCACGTGGTTGGAAAAGTTTAATGATAACTTCTTCACGGAAATACAAGTTGTGAAGAAATACAAATTTAATTGATATAATTATATATGTATAGTTGTATTGAAAGGATGCGTCTACCGAGCCCGCGTTTTGGCTCGGACGGCAGAAATCCGCCGGAATCCGGTCAACTAAATTTGCAAAAATCAGGTAGTTGCAGTGCTTGGAATCCATTTTTGATAGTGGAAATGGATTCAGCACTATCAAAAACCCCTGGGGCACTCAAAATAATAATGTTTAACAACTATAAACAAGTTTCTGGGCAAATCTTTGCCAGATTTTCTGAAAATCGTGGCCGGAATTTGGGTCAAAACGCGGGCTCTTTAGACTACGCTGTTTTGAAATATGTTGATTATTTAGAAATACGTTGTATTATGTATTTTTTCAAGAATTTTTTTTTAGAAAAAAAAGCTATGTCATATTATTTAATTCTTTCTATATGCATATTGCATAAAGATAGACTAATTTTTTTATCTAAATAATATAGTTACCAAATTCAAATTCTAATTAGATAAGGAAAAATCAGCATTATAACTCTTATATATATATGAACAATCATTATATTCTAAATTTTAATGAAAATTTATTAAATCTCTCATTTATAAAGATATGGATTTGCACGTATTCTTTTGTATGGTTATGGATTTGCAATTAAGGTTTGCCATTTTATAATTTATGGATTTGGAATTAAAGTTTGCCATTTTATAATTTTTTGTAAGATTGGATTTATTCTTTTTCTATTTTGTTTTATAGTTTTTGAAACTGAACTTTGTCATTTTATCATTTTTTCAATATAGAAGTTTCATTTTTTTATTTTTTTATATAGGAGTTACTGATTTACCATAAATTTTCTATTTTATAATTTTTGTTAAAGTAGGAGTTATAGTATTTTGTTGCAATTTTCCATTTCATAAATTTTTCTGATATAGAAATTAACTTTTTCCAAAACAAAAAAATCTATAAGAATTACCATCTTTCTTTTAGTTTCTTCTCTAAAAATTACTAATTGGCTAATTGATCTCTCTATTACTTTTGTTTTTAAGAAAAAATATAAAAGGTCATTAATCTTTATCTTTCTCTGCATTATTTCAATTTTCTCCCAAATGCCATTCAGTCAGAGATTAAGGAGATCCAAACTCTATTCTCCCAAACACAAACCACAAACCACTGTTTAACTCCGAACCACAGTTTGGTGAAAGCAGTTCCACTTTCACCAAAGCAGATTGGAAGTCCAAACTTGTATTTTTCCAAACACAAACAAACACAAACACCATTTGTTGCATGTCCCATTACCTATGGAATGATCATTAAATATTTCATACAAAATAGGATTATTCATTAATTACCTATGCCAAATTAATTAAGACTGTATTTCATGTTTTCATGTAAACAAGTTTTCTGTTTTCTGTGTTCAGAGTAGAGACACTAAGCACAATGAATATGTTTTAATGTGAATGCATTTTATCTTTTCTGTGTTTTTGTGTTCAGGGCAGAGACACGAAGCACAATGTTGGAAAATATGGTGATTGACTAACTTGAAAACCTCTCCAAGGTTCTATTTGTCAGGCGGGTTCAACACCACCGTGGCTTCAACCAATACATGAATTCATTTTCTTTCAATAGGTCATCAAATGCCAGACTCATTTCTTAACTTCAAACGGCAGGAAACACCATTCAACCATTAGCTCCATTCACTAGGTCGGTGGATCTTCCTTCAATAAATTCCTTGGTGAGGTGAGCATCGACTCTCGAGGTGTTTGACGACCATTTCTATCTAATCATAGGATGATCTTACCGACCAAATTCACAACGTTAACAGCCGGTGGAAAGCTTTCATATCATTGGAGTTGGAATTACGAGCCACATCGCACCGTATCCAATTGGAAAATGATAAATTACTTAGCGTACCGAACTGAACCAACGAATTTACGTTTCTTTTTTTTTCTGAAGATCAAGGAATTATTGGAAATTCCAAGCAAACAGTGGAGAGAATATAAACTCCCCTCTACAACACAGAGATGTTTAAAACAGAAATTTTAATTTGTAGACAGAGATGGCATGAAATGCTTTCTATTTCATTAAACAAACTAAAAACAACTATTACAAATTCTTCCTCAACAGTGAGGGATTCACCAAATATGTATGACTGCTACAGACGCAGTGCTAAACAAAACAACTCTCTTTCTCTCTTCAAGAATGCACTAATAGTGCTCTCTGTTCTTCTTACTGTGTTTTCTTCTTGCCTGCGGGCTCACACAGCGGTTCACAATACAATACTACTCAACTAACTAACACAGGCTCGCGGGCCTTTTCATTTTATATATGCCACGCATATATTTTTTACATTACATATAAACCATATGAGAACTTAAATCAAAGAAATGAAACCAAAAATACAAAGGAAAAACCTTTGCGGAACTATAAAATATGAAATGCCTGACGTACGAGTGGGGACCACTATGCAGTCGGCAATCGACAATCGACAATCGGCCAACGGCTTGACAACAAACTTTGTGATCCATTCAATCTTTCGATTGCGATTGGAAACACGACCTCCGATCTTCCGCTTGCGATTGGAAACACGGCAATCGACAATCGACAATCGGCCAACGGCTTGACAACAAACTTTGTGATCCATTCAATCTTTCGATTGCGATTGGAAACACGACCTCCGATCTTTCGATTGTGATTGGAAACACGTCCATTTTCCCGCTTGCACTGGAAACACGCCTCCGATCTTCCGTTTCGATTGAAACACTCGCCTCCGATCTTCCGCTTGCAATTGGAACACGGCCGATCTTCCGCTGCGATTATGTGATTGCGATTGGATCGCATCGCATCGCGGCTCCATATCAACAAGACACTGCTCCAACATAACTTTGCGATTCCGATTGGCATAGAAATGGTGGGGACCACTTGTCCCGCCAATTCAAAAATAAAAGGACTTCCGCCTGTTAAAACAATTTCCATTCATTCTAGTTGTTGAGGACTTTAAAGCCCGAAACGACTGGTTTTTAATATCTCTGTTCCTCTGTAGAAAATATCTACGAAAATCTTCTTCCTTCCACTGTGAAGAACGGCTCCGCCCATCACTGAGTTAATTTTATCTGCAATCTGTGGCTGCGGCCCATAAAAATTAATTCATTCCCATTCTTCTTCAATGCAGAGTAAGCGTACCCAATCTCTCGTTCTACTCGCCGCCGCTTTACTTGTTCTTGTTCTTTCCCGCCCAAGGCACGGCAAGTGACTTTAATATTTCAATACTCCCCCTTAAAGTCAGCTGCTAGATTATCCATCATACCCAGGGATTTTCTTAAAAATTCGAATGTCTTTTGTCCCAATGGCTTTGTTAAAATATCTGCATATTGCTCCTCTGTTTTACAATGCTATAAAACAACTTCTCCACTGTTCACCAATTCTCTGATATAGTGAAACTTTGTGTCTATGTGCTTCGTTCTCTTATGAAACACAAAATTCTTTGATAATCAATTGCTGAACTGTTATCATAGAAAATTGTGGTTCCTTTGTCTTGTTCATGTCATAAATCCCTCGACATACTTCTCATCCAAACTGCTTGACATGTTGTTGTTGTTGTTGCTACATATTGAGCTTCTGCTATTGATAATGAAACTATTGGCTACTTCTTTGAAGCCCATGAAATGGCTCCCGATCCAAACAAAAAACATACCCTGATGTGCTCTTCCTATCATCTAGATTTAGCCCAATCACCGGCTGCTGTATCCAACTAATTCTCGAATTTTCTGAAGTAGTATATAAATATCACAAATCCTTTTGTTCCTTTTCACCTCAATTCTCTCTTTGTCAAGCACAATGTGTTTATTTCTCCAACTGAAGTTAAGCTAACAAAGATGCATAATATCCCATTTAGTTGTACTCTCAAATACATGAGGCCGCCAACTATGCTTTTATACAAACTTGGATCAATCCTCGTCGCCGCTATTCTTATCATCTCAACCCATTAACTGGAGTAATTGCAGCTTTGCACTCCTGCATATTAAATCTTTCCAAAACTTGATTCACATACTTTGCTTGAGAAATAAAAATTCCTTTCTCACCTTGCTCCACTTCTATTCCCAAGAAGTATCTTAATAAACCCATGTCAGTCATTTCAAATTCATCCTTCATGACATCCTTTTCTTTGATGTAGAGGGTGGGTTCTCCCTCACACTTTTCAAATCCATTCTCCAATAGAAAAGAATCTGTTCTGCTGTACCATGCTCTTGCTGCTTGTTTCAGCCCATAAAGAGCTTTCTTCAATTTACAGACCTTATGCTCTTGGCCTTTCTTCTCATATCCAAGAGGTTGTTCCACATATACCTCTTCCATTAAGATTCCATTTAAAAATGCGGATTTTACATCCATTTGATATACTTTCCATTTATTTTGTGCTGCTATGGACAGCACTGCTCTTACCGTCTCCATTCTTGCAACTGGTGCAAAAGTTTCTTCATAATCAATCCCTTGCTTTTGCTTATATCCTTTGACAA